>JAPWDM010000013.1:15847539-16447539 GCA_035578155.1 Brachynemurus nebulosus
GAAAGTTTCTTACTGACCCACAGAAATATGTGTTAATTACAGCAAATTAAAAAAAGTTTATAAATTTTATTTTTTGCTCTAAAAATAAGAAAAAAAATGGCGGGGCTAGCTTGCTGGGCGCATATGATCAACCAAGTGGTCGGATAACGACATTCCATATTACACGACCAAATGTTATTCCAACCGATGGCGGAAATGGTTCTAAGCTACAAGAATTCTATATTTAAAATTAATCAATTGCTTTAAAACATTTTTCTAATGCCTAAAAAAAGTGCTGATATTTATCTGAATAAATTATATTTCATATTAAATATAATTATGTAATTTAGAAAATTTAGAAAATTGATAATCGTCATATGTGATCCTATACTATGTGACCAGTCCGTACAAAATTTTCCGAGATTGTGGAAATTGGTATTATGGAGCTGAAATTTGGTACTACTAAGCATTCGGGATGATGGTGCAATTCGAACCCTTGACCTGCCTTTTCACAAGTACCGCATTAACCGAAGGACAAACACGAAACACAACACTGACAATTAAAATCGAAAAAAAATGATAAAATATTTTGCTTGTATAATTAACACCTTGACGGTCATAACCTATAGTACTGACAAACATCCAAATCGTACACTACTTTAACATAACTAATACACTTTATATCGAATTGTAAACGTCCTACAACGTGGTGTGTGAGATAGTAAGATTTTACTCGACGTCTTACGCCGTCAAATGATCGTCAACGTGTTAAATCTTTATATACTTAAGTTATCGATGCGAAGCGCTTGTATTATATTGAAATATTATTATAAAATACACCACACTCGCGCGATAGAATTCATGCCGTGAAAAATGTTCATTTTGTGAAACGAAAATAAAAAAATACAACACATACATATGCATGCCCGCCTGTTGCCGTCTCACTCGCACCCGTACGTTTTCAAATGAGGTGTTAAACAAGTGCAAGAATACATGTAACTCTCAGCTGGATATGAACTAATTGGGGTTTGTTTCTTTAGCGATACTTAAGTGAGTATTTTTTTTGTTTTTTTGGTTGATACGTATATACATAGAAACACCACACGCTGGTTTTCACTTCTTGAAGAAGTCCCGCGTATTCGTTAGAGTCACGGTACCGTCGTGGATACTCCACGGTGTATAAGGCTTGCACGATAAACTCTACGTTTAAAAACATGAGATGGAATCGATAGAGATATATAAGAGGATTATGGTTTTGTGTAAACATAAATATTTTTTCAATATTTGGAACACTCTTTTTGCCATTAGAAACTGAAAATTCCACTTAAAACCACGAGTTATACATTGGAACCCAACTTTCGATTAGTTTTAAGCTCTTTCCGTGCATTTTGGAGGTGTTTCGTCGTGAATTTTTTAAAATTATCGACGATTTTTACGAATTAAATGATAAAATTGGTTTTATAAATTAGTCTTGGTGTCAAAAACTCGTGTTTTCTTAGCTAAAAATGAAAAAGTACAGTAACAAAAACCTAACCTAATTTTTAACTTCCCATAGGAAGTTATTGTAATGGGTCCGACTTTACGAATCGCTAATTTTGACATATCTCCACGTTTCAAGGTCACTAGAATCCGAATCCATCGTTTTTAGTGTGATGTCTGTGCGTGCGTTCGTTAGTTCGTTCGTTTGTTCGTGAATTTTTTTCGTCTCGTATATCTCGAGAACAAATGATGATATATCCGGAATAATTTCATTAGATGCGTAATCAAAAGATGAAGACCGGATAAAGTTTTAGCAAATTCGGATTAGCGGTTTGTTTTTTGTGGTAAAAAAACAGAATTAACTTTATTAAGATAACATAGATTATATGGATTTTTTACCATAACATTATTATATAATGGCCTAAGAACCTTCCTTGATGTTAAAAATGCCAGTATATTATTGTAAAATTTAAAAAAAAAAAAAAAAAAACGAAATAAGAAACTGTTTTTGAAATATATTTTGTCTGGCATATCTTGAGAACAAATGATGTTATCATTTGTTTGATAAGGGTGGAGCCCCCACCCTTAGGTACAGAAGGCGAAGCCCCCGGTATGGTGCAAGGGGCAAAGTCTCTATCGGGGGCCCAGTGGAGAAGGGGAAATGAAAAAAGAATTATTTATGTACAGTAGTCTCTAGTCTTTAAGGACACCCAATGGGAAGTTGACAGTGTGGGTAGACCTGTCCTCCAAATTTTTTGAATTACTTCAGAATCTACTTTTTTTAAATTTTAGTTTATTGAAATTTTTTTTATAATTTTGTTTCCAGATATCAATAGTATTCAAAGATATTTAATTAACTACAAGTATTAAGGATACTTATGTTCATTAATTATCAATTTTCAAAATGATAGACAAACTTAAAAAAAAATAATAAAAAATTGGTATATAATTAGGCATATCCAATTATCGACAATTTACAATATTTCTCAATACAGATAGAAAGGTAATTAATATCTAAACACTAGCGTCAAAATTAACCCATAATCCGACAATTTCAAAAAAAATTTATGTTTAAAAATTTATATTTACTATGACTGTGATAGAAATTTGTTTTGCGGTTCTTAGAACCCGAAAATGACATTCACTAAAATTAATGTAGGTATGTGTCCGTACGATAACTCTCGAATGAAACCTCCTATTTTTGGTGAAATTTGGTGAAAACGTTGCAAATTCTAAACTCTTGGATGAGTTCGTTAACCCGAGATGTCCGATTTTCGGAACTCTTTACAAATTCAATTTTGCTAGTACATGTCTGCCGAATTTTACTTCATAGATTTTTGATTGCTCAATTAAGCGAATGTAAAACCCAATTATTATCAATCATTAGAAATCTAGTAGTATTTAGACAGTTATTCCTTTAAAAGTACATGAGTCTTGGGAAATTTCCCCGAAAAGTTAAATGACATTGAAAGGGTATAAAAAAATATAAACAAAAAAAATTTTTTTGATGAAATGAATTTGTAAATCTTTTTTTTTTTTCACTAACTTTATGTAATAATTATCTGTGAAACATATTTTTTTTTACTACGAACAAGGCCATTACTGAGCATTGTCTATACTAATGTACTGATTTAGTACTTGCTAATATCCACAAACCCAGAGAAAAGAACGAGACATCAGTTGAAGAAAAAACCTTCATGGAATAACAAATTTAACATTACACGAAATCTAAGTTGATGATGTTGAATGCACATGAAACACTAATTATGTCTAAACCGCACCAGAGTAATTAGCGCTTTAGTCTTAATTACGTAACTAATTGTTTTTTGTTTTTTTTGGTACATTAAAAAAAATTGTTGTGCATATTTAAACTTATGTAATATCTGACTGTAATCAAAAATATTATCCCTGCGAAAATCAATGTGCAAAACGACAGTATAAAGCTCTAAACTCAAAATTTTAAGCTATCAAAGAAGGATATACGCTACCGCGAAAATTTTGAATAATATCGAACATACGGGGCTAGTAAACATTCTTTAGAACTACAGCTAAACTTTTTTCTATGCGGTTTTTAAAATGCATAATGTGAATCAAAAATAAGAGAAAGTAAGAAACTTAAACATTAACTATAATAACTTTCTTTGATAAAAATAATTTTCAATGTTTTTTTAAGTATTTAATCAATCAGTACATTGCATTTTTTAAGCGGTCCCGATTCACTGCATAAAAATACTTCTTCTTTATAATCAGGACCGAACTAAACTTTTTATAGCTATTTATGATGTTTTTGAATATATATATATATTTTTTGTGCGATTTTTTTTATGCCGTCCCTATCCATTGCATAAAAAAAGGTTCAATTGTATAATTTTTTGGGTGTGTTAATTCTAATTTTTTGAAAATAACTTCTCTCAAATCAAAATCATGTTTCTTTATTTCACTTTTTTTGAAATTAACTGACAGTTGGGAGGTTTTTTTTTTTTTGATAAACAGACAAGTGATGTACTAAATCAAAGAAACAAAATTTTGAAATTTTTCGTTGTAACTACAAAACATCACCCACGTATGACATTTAGTTAGAAATTTGTCTAAAAAAAAAAATGTTTCAAAATTTTTAAAATATTCATATTTTGTGATGTACCTATGTCTTATGATTTCATATTTTTTGGCAGAATATAGATTAAGGTTATCTTTTAATTTTTTTTTTTTTCAAAACGACATATAATTTGATTAGGGCCAGAATCGGCCGAATAGTGATGAGTATACAGGATGCAATGTCTTGAAACTCTCTAAGAAGACTAAATAATAAAAATTTCGTGACTGAGGTCCAACTAGTTCCAAAATTACAGTGTAACGTTCCTATATTGGTGAGCTGTGTACAAAATTATGATAAAATAACATTTTTGCACAGTTTTTTTTACGTTATCTCAGAAACTAAATAGTGAATCGTTTTCAAATTACATGGAGCTTTTGTTTATGTACTTGACAAAATTTTTTTTATCAAAATGGTAAGAGTATCTACACAAAATTTGAAAATTTTCCAAAGAAAATTCTTTCCCCGATAGAACCACATATATATTTCAAAACCACATTATTTTTATCATTACTATTGAAGGAATAGTGAAATAACGGAATCTTTCAAACTGATTAACCAATTGAAAGTAAAAGCTAATAAATAAAATCAGAACAAAAAAAGTACTGTAAAAAATTACTTTGAATAGGAAAGTAGACACTTAATCTTCACAAAAGTAATTAGTCATATCATTACGTACAGTATTTTAATTGTTGATGTGATTTGAATGTGAAAGATGTGCCTGCCATTCAAACAATTGAAACAAATAGCTAGAGTCAACCAAGTTGAAATGAGATAAAATGATGCTCTATGTTGGAGAGAAAGAGTTAGTGAGTATATATAGAGAGAGAAAAAAACAGCAGTGCATAGGCAACAAAAGAGTGATAATAATGAAAGAAGCGATGATAGTGTGGGAATAACAATGATAATAGTAATATTACTACTCGTATAGTTAGTTAATATTATTAAAATTTCAGTACGGTACCCCGTCAAAAATGAGCGATACTTGATAAAACAAAACTTTAGAATAAAAGATTTCGAGAAAAAAAATTGAAATATGAAATGACAGCTACACTTGAATTGGTAGTTAAATAAGGATCAATACCAAAGAATCTTCAAAGTGACTATGGTAACGAATTTTATAATCAGCTGTTTAAAAAGTTTATGAAAAAGTCCACTATGACCCTCTCTTTAAAATTCTCATTCTGTCAATACAATTTTGAAACACATTATCAAGTAATAGTAGGTATTGCGGCTCTTGATCATGCAATGTAGATTGCCTGAATTTAGGGATATGTAAAAGTAGTTGCATAATTATGTTGAAGTGAAAGTTTAGCAACGTAAATCGACTTTCAAGCGGGCTGACAAAAGGTTTCAATTGGTTGTTAACCGGTTTCAATAGCCTGGTTAATACCGGTTACTGCCCTAGTTGTTGACAGCCTGTTGAAACCGGGTAACAACCAGTTGAAATCATATGCTTGAAAGCAGATTTGCATAGTAATTATGCAATTACTTTTACTTTAAATTCAAGTAATCTACATTGCACCTTCAAGTGCCGCAATAGTTTAAATTAAATAAAGATATTGACTGAAAATTTGTAATTACATTTTTAGTGGCTGTCTCAACATTGATGTACGAATATTTTTATAACGGTATTGTACTCAATTTCTTCATATTATAATATGTATACGCTGATTGTTATTAGATATTGTAGTTATATTGTATATGTGTACATGGTTAGTTAAAAAAGAAGTTTATTCGAAATCAGTATGTGGTCGACAAACGTTTGAAAAGTAACGATTTTGATCAAGTAAATGAGTGGTAAATATAAGCAAGCGTTAGCCAGAGTGAAGCCAGACACCACCGTACAATCTTAACCGTGCAAGCATAACCATTTGAATGTGTATAGTTTACATAATATTATGTTTAAGTATACATTCAGAAATAATGAAATTGGTTATAGAATAAAAATTATTTGGGAAATATTACATCGTTTGAATTTTCACAGTATCTACATATGTATACTTTATTGTTGTTGAAATTTTTCGTTCAAAACATGTTTGGTTGCGTTTGTGGAGTTATGAAAATGGAAATGGAGAAATAAAATTTGTTGGAAATTTCTAAATTTATTCGGTACATAAATACATTTTTTAATTTAAATTTAAAATTCAACATCAATATTTTAATATATATGACAATAAAACAATTCGGTGTTGCAGATGTGTATATTCATTAAGAAAATTACGTTACAGACTAAAAAGAAAAACATTAATTGATTATTCGTTTTAATAGATAACTTCAAGAATTCTAAATACTTGAATTCTTTTGGGTATTTTTTTTTTTTTGCATATCTGTTTTTAAATAAGCAATTATAAAGCATTTTAGTTCGAGTAAAAGAATTGTTGGCAGAAACTGAGTAGAAACCAACTCCAAAAAGTTATACTAACGAGTAAAAGAAATTTGAAGTAGTTCAATCCCCTGTTCGCGGATTCGTGCCGAACTTTTTCGACAATTATAAGAAAGTTTCACAAGCAACTTGATATTACTTTTAGGAAAAATAAAACTTTTCTCAGCGAAAACCTTTTTAACAATTCGAATTTATTTCTTATCTGATTTTTATTAATACGGTTAGAACGTTCCGAGTTCAGTTCATTCATGTGTCATAGAATTTTTAAGACATTTTGATGATACCGGACCCTCAGCACCGTAATTCATATTTTTACTCTATTTAATCCTTAATACTTAGTACAAATAACGTATCAGCACATTAGGTAAATCAAATTAATATTCCTGACCATTCACTTAATTTTCATCGCAACTATACCTACCAATACGCGCATATAGCATCATTATATATTTTAAAAAATCGAACCCAATATTTTTTTTATTCGACACAAAACAATAGTGTAATTCACAGTTGAAAACAAAAAACAAAAAAAACAAAAAACAAAATCGAAAACAACTATTGTGATGATAGGTTGTTCGATTGATCAACGCAATAACATCGAACCCGAACGCTACTCATCTGGTAATAACCGTTTACTGTTGGGCCGGGGTCCGAGCCAACCAAACAACACCACTCACAGAGTCTGTCCGTGTGTCTGTCTGTCTGCCTGGTTGTCTGTCCGCAGTGCTGGTCAATCGTTCGTTATCATCCTCATGTAATCATAATATTATGTACCTATTTGTTGGTGGTGTTTGATAAAATTATAGTAAAACTGATTAATACGATGTAAACAAAGAGAAATGATGATGAAGTAGTTTCAACGACAGTTTTTTAGTTTCGATACGCCTTGGAGAATTAATATAATTTGTAGGTTAAGAAGGGTCCAGTTGTCAGCAGGGGTTTCACTGTAATTCGTGTCATTATTATGGCGCATAGTACAGTTAATAAACAAGTGTAGTATACGGCATTGTACCTAATACGAATTCTGTAATTTTTTCAGACTTTGAAACTCAATATTTCGCAATTAGAAATAATTTGACGCATATTCATTATTTCAATGAAAATTATTTACGTTTTTTAGTTATTTTATATTTTTCTCTAGAGAATCAAATTAAAAAAAAAAAATTAGCATTAATAAAATTATCCATATTTTATTCAAATTACTAAAAAATTTCTAAAAAAAAAAATTTATTGAGTAAAACAAATGGAATTACAATTTTGTAAGAATTTTGTTAAATAAATGAAACACGCTTAGGCTAGTATTAACTCTCAAATTAACCAATAGAATACCATAAAATACATGTTTTCATTAAAACAGTAATATTTAATCGAAATTTTGCTAGTTGTTTTAAGGTAGCCCGAACAATTATAGTGTAACACCGGCATTAAAAATTATTCATCGAGTAAGTTAGTTGATGGATATACCCCCACGTAGATGCATCGAAACTGTGATGATTGACTCAACTCAGTCAGTCAGTGAAATCGACTCACTACTCAGCGCAACTCAAATGTGTACACTATTTTTTTTTTTTATCTGATGATGTCTCTCATGATGACTTCAGTCACCTCTCCTCACTCACTCACACATATCATTGTTTCCATTGTTGTGCTGTGCTGTGCGATCCACACTGACCATCCAAAGTTAATCAACAAATCTATAAATATTATTTATCAGCATGTTGTCTAATAGAATTTATATAAAAAAAATCATCCTAATAAATGTTGATGATTTCAAGTGGCCATTGTACGCGCGCTGTTTTGTTTTATGTATTTTGTTTTTGTTTATTCAAATTTTGTTTTTTTGTTTTGTTTTTGTTTTGTTTTTTCTTTTTTTTTTTTTTTGCTTTTTATAAATTTTGTTTTTTATAAATAACAAAAAAACAAATGAAGGTAATCAGTAGCGGTTCACTGAAAAATAATAATCGATTAGTGAGATACCAAAATTTGATTAAAACTGATGGATATCAACACGAAAAATTTATTTTAGTTTTAGGGAATTTCCAGAATGGAATTCTGCTATTACAGCCACGGTCATGATGCGACTTGAGCTCGGGACTGGCAGAAATTCGTTTTGAGGTCCCTAGAAACCGAAAATAATATTCACTAAAATTTATATATATATATATATATATATATATATATATATATATATATATATATATATATATATATATATATATATATATATATATATATATATATATATATATGTCCACACGATAACTCTCGAACGAAGTGTCCTAGGTTTACGAAATTTGGTGAAAATGTTGGAAGTCCCAAACCGTCGGACAAGTTCTTCAGCCAGACACATCGGATGCCAGGAACATGGTTTTTGTTTTTGCAAAAAATTAGTTTTTTGTCAAAATTTTCACTTATTCAAAAATTTTTACCAAATTTTTTACACCATTTAAAAGGGGGTAAAATTACATAGAAAAGGTCTTTAAACTATTATTTTATGTCAACTAGTTTCCGAGAAAAACTAATTTTTATAAACGGAAATTCACTATGTTATGCAGGATGCTGCGACAGGGATATTTGATATAAGCTGAGCATTTGTATTTTTGGACGATTTTAACCAAACTTTCATTTTTTTTGAAGGCCTGAAAATAATTTTCGAGCAAAATTTTGTAAAGATTCCATCAGCTTTTTAATTGGGGCCCTATTTAATGACACTGATGGACAATTTTAACTACATGTTTATTTAAATTTTATTTTTTGAAATTTTGTACAAAATCAGTTTCTTATAGTGCTTCGCTTCGCTCACCCAACAACTCTGAAGTAACAATAACATATCTAATATTCATAAAATATTATCCGAATCGGTCCAACTATATAATTTGAGTCCTATTCGATAGTCCTGGGGGTCAATTTCGACCTCACCTCGGTTTTAAATTAGATATTTGCCTCGCTCGCCCAACGACTCTAAAATAATCCATCATCTTTATATTTAAATAACGTATATCTAATTTTCATACCTTGAGACCTTTCCGTAGATACCCATTATGATAAGTTTTGTAGTCTGACTCTTTTTGTAGTCCTAGGGCTCTAGAGAACATTCAACTCGCATTAATTGCTCTAGGAGTCTCAATAATATTTGAGCAAAATTTGGTGAAGGTCCTCGTAGCTTTTCAGGACCTTAGAGTTCTTGCTCTAGCACAAAATATTACCTATCGATCAGTGAAAAAAAATTTAAAATCAGTTACTGGGTAGTTCTCGAGACTAGCCCAGTCTAACATCACAACAGATTTTGATCAAGTTTGTTAGAGTAGTCTTTTTAACACATTACGCAGTATTTTGACACACGTACGTTTAGAGTGTAGGTACACATACAACTGGCTCCCCTACGAGGTCAAATTTTTTTCTGCATATTAGCAATTAATTTTTGCATATTTTGAACAACAATAACTCTATTAGTATAAACGAAATGCCCGAAGCTACTGGAAAAATATTTACAAAATTGGTTTTATAATTTCATTCGTAAAAAAAAAAAAAAAGATTGGAACAATAGTAAAATAATTATTGTTTTTATTAACACAATTTTTGTAAATTTGTTTTTAAATTTTGTTCCAGATTCATTATTAGGTTCAGCGTCGGAGGACGAAGAGGACGACGACGCTTCCACCACATCCACAATATTAAAACATCACGGCCTCCACGGTGGCGGCTTAGGCGGTCCCAATTCCGAAACGAATAACAACAGTTTATCGCATAGTGAACTATCCAATTCAATGACGCAAGATAGTAAAACGGGTCAAGATGACTCGGAGGATCAAAACTCGTTGGACGGTGATCCGGAAACGCGAGATTCACAAGCGGAGAATAAGAGTCCGGACGATGGGAATAGTGGGAGTAAACGAAGGGGACCTCGGACGACAATTAAAGCGAAACAATTAGAAATATTAAAAACGGCATTCTCACAGACGCCGAAACCCACGCGACATATACGGGAACAGTTGGCGAAAGAGACGGGATTACCGATGCGGGTTATACAGGTAAATTTGTTTTTAATTGTCTCATTAATAAAATTAATAATAAAAATTTAATAAAAAAAACTTTTTCAACAAGTGTTAATAATAGGTGAATATTTGTTGTAGACATTTACAAGTACCTACTTGCGATAATTTATCCCAAAAGGCTCATAAGTATAATATTTTCATTATTCTTAAAGTATTCCTCTGTGTATTACACTGCCTTCTTTATTCTCTTTTGAACGGTATACATTTTAAAGACACATTTGACGTCTTAGGTTCTCTTTGTGACGAAAAATATTAAAATATTAATGTTGGCATACCTACCTCGATAATAGGTGGGGAGATCAACAGAGAATAATGAAAATTGAAAATGTAAGTGTTTTTCCATTACATTATTAACATAATTGTTCCATGATTCAAAAGATTGGTAATATTAGTTTTTCTTTGAAATATTCGTGCTCCTTTCTATCGATATACTCTTAGTTTCTCCTTTTTCCCGCCAAATTCAGAAGCATCTGTAGTAATAAAAATTTTACGAATTATTTCTGAGACTCCAGCTAGAGAGAACTTTCTGTCAAAAACTATTTTCAGAATCTAACCCAGTAAGTTTATCAATTCTCCAGTGGTGAATTTACCCTCAATACCACTCTACAGGCTCAGTGAAAAATGCCGCCCTTTTTGCTCAAATTTGCCGCCCTTCTCAAAAGATAGAGACCCGCCCCCTAAGATCTGCTGCACTATAGGATCCTACTCAACTGTTTCTGGGTCTTTCGTCATCTTTTGAAAGAAATCGAAGGGAAGAATTAATTTTGGTAAATGTTTTGTTTCAGGATCATCGCGACAATTTCAATTTTTTAAAATTTTGTTAGGGTACATTGCAGGAACAGAATTTACCATAAGGGGCATCTGGGGCACATGAGCCGGGGCATCCACACAGTAGGAGTTTCCGCAAAATCTCTCAAAAGGGGAGTAGAATAGAAAGAATAGGCGCTTTTCGCTAACAGTACTTTCGGGGAAAATTTGGACAATTTCGGAAATTACTTATTACTTTAGCAGGGCTCTGAGAGGGACCTCCACATGTGAAGTATTTAGGGGTCACCACATTAAAAGTGCCCCGGGGCCTCCATACGAGTAAATCCGATCCTGGCTTAAGGACTTTCGTAGGTTTGATAAGACGCTCTATGGCTCTAATTCTGATACGAATATTACCGTAGATGTCTATTCTGTTTCTTAACTTGACGGTTGCTACTAATCTAAGAGAGATTACCACATGTCAATCAAATCTTAATTTTTTGGTGATTTTTGGACATGCAACGGTTTCGTTCATTGTATAAAATTTTGACGGTACTTGGCCAATTTATGTTTTTATCTGATTCTAAACTACTTAAGGCGGAACTTCAAGTTATTCTTAATTTTTTAAAGTTAAAAGACAACAAAAGAGTCACTTTAATATAAGAATAACCAATTTTAATCACTATCCATACAATAATCATGGTTAATCATGGTCAATAATCAATAATCATATTTTGTCAACAATATTTACTGGATACAAAAAAGACCCACAATTATTTTTTTAACAAATAAATCATTTATTTACAAAATATCAACTTGTGTAGATTAATTGCGACACTTTTTCGTAGGTTACAAATAGGTTAATCGTAAAAAAATAATTTATCTAATAATTTTTGTGCTGAATCATACATTTGTTGACATATGCGCGGTAATTTTCAAAGCCAACATACACTTTCAAAAATATTTATATGTATTTTAGTGCATGTATTTGACTTTTACCATTTATTAAAAGAGAGTCGCTGCAGTCATATTACCATTGTACCGTGACATATTGGTTAAACCCCCCACAAAGTTGTTGAGGACAAAAAAATAGTAAACTGGGATTGTTAATGTTTTAACGTATTGCTTCATTGTTGTTGACAAAAGGGGCATAAAATGATTCTCTATTAATTCAGTTATTATAATTTTATAATATTGTAGTATGTAAATTATTTATTTTACTGGCTAATTTACAATTTTATTTGTCATATGGGATCAATAGTACAACTTGTAATCGTAAAGCGTGGATTTCATTAAATATACTTTAAAAAATGAAGTCAAATTAAAAATACTAAGAAAGGATAATGCCCCTTCGCATACGAATTGTGGGAGCCATATACAAGAGCTCCTCTCATAGTCAAATTAAAAATACTAAAAATGGATAATGCTCCATGCCATACAAATCTTAGGCGCCATGCGTGTAATAATTAAGGGGGTTCCCCCATGTGACGGCCTGTTTTTTAAGCATTTTTGGGAAGTTTTTTTGATGACCAATAAAAATATATAGAACTTTGAGTTTTTTATCATTTATTTATTACTTTTTCAAAAAAGGACGCTCACTTCGTCCACGATTTCGACTGATTGGCTTATCTAAAAGAAAATACCCCTGTCGCAGCATCCTGCACAACCTAGCGAATTTCCGATTATAAAATAGAGTTTTTCTCGGAAACTAGTTGACATAGAAAAATAGTTTAAAGACCTTTTTTATGTAATTTTTTCTGCTCTTTTACATGGTGTAAAAAAATTTCGCAAAAATTTTTGAATAAGTGGAAATTTTGGCAAAAAACTAATTTTTTTCAAGAACAAAAACTATGTTCCTGGCATCCGACGTATCTGGCTGACGAGCTCATCCAAGGGTTTGGAGCTTCCAATGTTTTCACCAAATTTCGTAAAAATTGGATGCTTCGTTCGAGAGTTATTGCGCGGACACACACACACACACACATATATATATATATATATGTGTGTACATATATATATATATATATATATATATATATATATATATATATATATATATATATATATATATATATATATATATATATATATATATATAAATTTTAGTGAATATTATTTTCGGTTTCTAGGGACCTCAAAACAAATTTCAGCCATAGTCCCGGGCTCAAGTCGCGTCATGACAGTGGCTGTAATAACTGACTTCCGTTCTGAAAATTCGCTAAAATAACGGTGTTTTAATCTGTAAGCCTAAGTGGATTGAGTGAACTAGAATCATTTGAAAATATTTAAAAAATTGGGTTTTTGGTAGATTTCTGAAAAAAAGTTTCAATTTTTTTTTTTTTTTTGTAATTTTTCGTTACGAAAAAATAGAAATGCTCGGATTTTTTGGATGATTCTAGTGTTCACTCGGGTGCGTCTACACGTGCTGAGTCTACCCTATAAATTTCAAGTGAATCGATCAAATCGTGCTCGAGATATGATAAAAGAAAGTGTGAAAAACACACTTTTAGGAAAAACGCGTTTAAGGAGTCAAGTTCGGTTAAAACTATGAAAATCTTAACTTACCATCAATCTGCAATTCCTTGTCCATACAGTACTCATTCTTCTTCTTCTTGAAAATCGTTCAAAATGGATTATTCCGCTATTGGTTCAGTTTCTGTTTTCTTTTTTTTTTTTTTACAACGTCACACGAGAGAATCCCCTTAAACCTAGATACAAGTTGTCCCACTTTACCGTATCAAATAAGTGAATTTCTGATTTCGTTTCATTGTTTTTTTTCCACTTAATGATAATTTATTAAATGAAATATTTCAAAATTTTTTTATGAAAATAAAGAAAAAAACACATTAGTTAGATATTTACTGTAAGTTATTGTCAGTACAGTAATTAATCACCTGAGCAAAAAGAAAATTACTGCCAGGTGTACTTAGGTAAATCAAGCGAAATTTTCTACACACACACTTGAAAATTCTAACCTTTTCAAAACAGATTTTAATACGCAATAATTTTAATAAACAAAAAAAACCTTGACTCAATTATTTTCATTAAACCGAAATATAATAATTTAATAATTTTTCCAATAAATCTATGAAGAATTTTTCTTGAAATTTCTTAATTTTTATACTTAAGTAACAAAAAAAAAATTTGGTTTAAGAGTTGTCGTATCCAAGGTCTTTTCAAGTGAAAAAGATGTTTTAAATTTTTGTTCTAATTACAAAACAATGATCAAGCAAAAATTGTTATTTTAGTTTTTTTTTCGAATTTTGCTCTTGGCGTAACCAAAAAATTTTTAATTGAATTTTTTTTTTTAATTTTTTACAGTTTTTTTGTATAAAATATTGATTTTTAATACGGTTACGGCTGTCTACATATAGGACACCAAAGTATTGTGTCCTTATATTCACCCTAAAAAATATTTTGAATAGAGCCCCGTTCTCACCAATACGATACGATGTTGTGTAGGTCCGGATGGCTATAAAATTCTATTGTACTAGAGCCAATACTTTTCGTTAATTTGTCACATTTTATGGCTTTATAACCATCCGAGCAGTGCCAGTAAAAATTTTTAGTTTTTCAAAGAAGTTTTTGATTTTTTTTTTTTTGAACGTTAATTTTTTCTGCTTTTTCTGGTTCCAATAAAATAATGTTTAAACCAACAAATAATTTTTTATTTATTATTATTTTTTTTCTTTTTTGATAAAAATTAAACAAATATAATTATTAACCATGTTTCAATTCAGTATCATTCGTGCAAACAAAATTTTATAAATAATTATTTAGGGCAAGCGGGGTGGGGGGTATACACGGGAAAAAAATTAAAAATACATATGTAAACAAAACATAATTATTGAACATGCATGAAAAATATATTTTTAATAAAAAAAAAAAATTAAATAATAAATATTATTATTAATATTTTTAAACAAATATCAAACACAAAATATGAATTGTGATGATTACATTTTTTTTTTAAATTAATAAATAATTATGTAACAGAGAATGCGGCTAGTTTCTCCCTTATGTAACCACCAATGGTAAAAAATTAAAATTTGAAAGATTTATTTTGCGAAAACCCATAAGATTTTTCTACTATAGTCAGAAACGGTGATTCCCGGAAACCTATTTGCAATTTGAGAAATAAGTAGGTTATTTAATCGAAAATATTGTGTATTTATCGAAAAAGGATGTACCTTGAACATCTTTAGAAACTTTGGAAATTAAAAATTTGCATATGGACTCATAGCATTGTATATAGTTCTTAATGATCCAAATAATTTTTGACTCGAATCCATTTAACAATTTCCTTGTTTTTAAATGATTTTATTGTATTATATCTTCAAAAAGCTATTTTTCCTGGAGTTTTCTTCTATAATTCATTACTAGTGACAGTAAAAATTTTTAGATTCCGTATTTTTTAATGATTGGTTGAGTTATTTCGATGAAAAATTATTTTTTTGTAAAAAACATCCCCGATTATAGTTTTTTATAAAACTTTCCATTTTTTTTTTCATTCGTTTGTTTTTAGTTCACTGTAAAAAAAATTAGGTTACAAAAATATGTAAAATTATTTAAGTTTAAAAATTTTTACACTGACAAAAGTGTAATTTTACACAATCAAATGAAACACTCACAAAAAGTTTGAATTTTTTACACGAATTTTTAACAAACGAAAACGTGATTTTACACAGTTATTGTGTAAAATCACGTTTTCGTTTGCTGAATATTAACCATATAAGTAAATAATAAAAAGTCCACAAATTGTCCAAAAAAATACATTGATTTTCTCCTGTTGCACTAATAGTAAGGTCAGGGTAACGGTTAAGAGCAAGTGGTAATATTAAACAATTTTTTTTGTTAAATTTGAGTCCCTTAGACATTCCAAAAATTACGTATTGCGTGTAAATATGGTACTCCGCTGAAAACCGCTTTATAGGCAAACCATTTCCAGTAAATATAGTTATAAATAATTGTTACAAAAATTCTTTTTCTGGCGATAAGGTGAAATTTGAAAGAAAGGTTTTCCTATTTTCTATAATAGTAATTTTTTATCACCCAAAATTGAAGAATGTTTGACGGGGAGATAATTATGTCGATGAAATTTTGTTTCTTTTGTGGTAAAAAGCTTTTAGTTGACTAAATCTTTTTTACTAAATAATTTAGTAATTTTTATAGAAGCTAGTCTAGCTCAAAAAATCGCCCCCAAATGGACATTCAAATTAAAATTTTGATATTATTTGCAACTGGTCTTAAAAAATACTAATTGTATTGACCTCACCTTCGCGTAAATCTAGGTGTTAACAATACAAGAAGTTGTTAAGTTGTTGAAATATTTTTGCTTTTTTTGAACTACTTTTTTTTTATGTAATCTTTATTGTGTATTTCTTCGTTTAACATTTTTTTCTACATGTATGTACAAACCAATTGCTTAATTAATCTTAATACTTTAGTATTTGTGTATTTTTTAACAATACAAAAACAACAATAACAGATGTTTGAAGCTGTTAAAAGAAAATGTTTTTTTTAGTGATACGAAGATAAATATCTTCCGTGTAGATTTTTTGCAGATAATTATTAAATTGTTAGATTCTTCTTGCGTTAAAAAAAAATTTTAGGTAAACAAGCAACCTTTGTGGAATAAAATGCATCCTCCGATCTAAATCTGGAGTAAATTTAGATTAAACCTTAACGTGGATAATCTGAAGATAAGCTTCGATTCTACTCCATAAACTAGTTTGCATTTATAATTTTATTTGTAATCTAGATTTAAAATCCATGCGTTTACTGAACCGTAAAAGATTAATCATACATATAATATCAAGATGTAATATAGAAACAGGGGCGCTTATTCAACTAAAAATAAAGTATGGCATGTATTAAAAATCAAAGTGTCGTCGAAATAAGTTATACGTACTAGAATTGTATTTAAAACAATGCCCTCTGTGAGAAGAATATATTTTGTAATTTAAAAACCGACATACAATATGAGGAAATTGCAGGATCCCACTGTAACAGTAGTGCATTTTGGAAATGTACCGTCTCTGGTTAGTAAATAAAATTTTTTTTTTTCTAGATGTTTATTATTTTCTGGCTACTGTAAAAAATTAAGAAATTTCTTCAAATAGATTAAAAATTTGCATAGATTTATCTCAAACTCTTTGAGTAATGTGTGTTGTGTCTTAATCTGATCCTAATTTTTAATACAATACGATAAATTATAAATATGAATAATATGCGTAGGTACAGATATAACTGAATCAACTAGAAATTGTACAGTAGTAGTCCGGAAATCCGGACGTTCGAAAATATTCTGCTCTAAATTATTTTATTTGACTCTGTCGTACTGGTGCATACTTTCAGGCGATTACTCGCAATGAATGTAAAATTTGATTTGATTTACTTAATCCAGAAATTGACCAAGAGCGAGTTGGGCTCGCACAATTAGTAAAAAGAACAATTAATATGTATAAGGTATTTTGATTAATTTGTCATGTTTTCCTCTTGTTAAGTACGGCAGTACAATTAATTTATAATTTTATAACCATTATGGGCAATGATTCGAACGCACGTACCGGTGGCAACCGGGCTTTAATTTTTTCAAAATGTGCAAAATCATAAGTACCTAATTATAAATTTTCGAACAAGACGAAATGATTTTTTATTTTTATTTTTTGTTTTTTTGTTGACTTCACGCGATAGGCGCTTATAGTCGGCGACGAACCGTGCAATGGCGGCTCATCACAACATTCAGTACCTCTCTGCCTATCTACCTCTGACTACGATGACTCGTCAAAAAAAAAAAAATGCCAGAGCCAAACAAAAACAATGTAGTTAGTGTACCGCGTGTTGAAACGCGAGGCACGCCTAAGCGTGAATCATTATCCGTGAATGTCACACGCGTGCGTGACATTGGCCACCTTTTTATTGTTGATGGGCGTTTGGTAGAGATGGCGCAACTAGAACAAGAGGAATTTTTGTCATGATGATACTTACGTAGCGCCTCTTGTGCACGAATCATCAATAAATTTCAAACGATTCGAAAAAATGTTAAAATAATTTTTTAGGCTAAGTGTACACCGCAGACGATTAAAAGTCGCGCGGCAAATTATTTTTGACGAGTGTGTGCTAAGAAACATGTTGTTCTTCACGGCTCGCCGGAGAGATTCAAGAGTGTGCAACATATTTGCAAAGGCTGGCAAATAACCAGATTGTATATAGAAACGATCAGGGACACCCCGTCGCGAAAATTATAAAGCGCATATTACAAAGAAAAAAAAAACTATTGTCACGATCGTGTTTTGTTTCGACTTCGGCCCCTACACTTTTTGTTGGATCGCCACAGCTCGGCTTGACTCTACGTTATCTAGTTAAGTCTAGTTAATCGTGGCAAAGTATTCTTTTATGCGACAAATGCCGGATGGGCGTTTAATATTGTCTCTTTTTTTTATGTGATAGAAAGGTTTACGCCTCCTTTTTCCGAAAAAACAACTGTCATAGAACAAAATACATTAACAGTTGTTGCAATTTGTTTTTGAAGATTTGAAGTGAATCCAAAAATTGTTTAAGTATTCTTCGAAACAATTGCGAAACCGTTCCGACCTGCGAGAGAGGGGATCAGATGGGGTAATTGTCCGGGGGCCCGAGTCTAAAAAGGCGTTCTTTTTATCCACCAACTGTATTTTTAGAGAGAAATTTTCGAAAATTTTTTTACTGTGACCGGCCCTGACTGTGTGGGTATCTTAATCAACTACCAAAGTTCCTGCTAATAGTATTTTCATTTTAACCCATTATAACCCACGGTATTACATATAGCATCGCGGAAAAATCATGTTTGCAAGTGATAATTTTTTTTGAAATTTTCAAACAAAGAAAACAATGGAATATATTTTTTTGTACTTTCCTCTTTGTCTTTATAAAACAAAAATTTTATTAAAATATTTCAAGTCTAAAATAATTCTTATCTTTCTGCTTTGTCAAATAAAATAAGATATATTAAGATAAGAATCAGTTTTACAGTAAGATAAGAAACACACCTTAAGAATATCGAATCTAAAATTTTGTCTTTCATTCTAAGTAGGAACGTCATTATAAAATATAA
Organism: Brachynemurus nebulosus; assembly: GCA_035578155.1. Taxonomy (NCBI): domain Eukaryota; kingdom Metazoa; phylum Arthropoda; class Insecta; order Neuroptera; family Myrmeleontidae; genus Brachynemurus; species Brachynemurus nebulosus. Next base: position 15,866,874 of record JAPWDM010000013.1, read on the forward strand.
TTATTTTCAAAATTTTACACAAATTTCATCAAAAATAAAAAAAAATCAATAATATATGAAACATATTTGACAAACTGAACGCCATCACCTAAAGTTTAGCTAAAAAAAAAAAAACAAAATGTTCATCAAATATAAATCACAACTAAAAATTTATTCACCCGTCATATTTGTGATTGATATTGATGACGTAAATAAAGCCCGACGCTTCAATACCTTTCAATAAAATAAAATATAGTACCCCATCAATAAACACAGTCACATAAACTCGAATATTATGTACCTATAGTACATATTTAAAATAGAGTGACTAGACTGTGTTATATATTTCGAGTTTTAGAGTTAACAGCATCACTAGTAGTAATCAGCAATAGCTCGAAATTGGAGCGAGATTGGACTCACATCAAAATTTTATCCGGTTTGGTGCCACAATATATGTATTCATATTAAATATGTATTTATAAAATATATTTTTTTGTAAATATTACAGTTATGGGAAAAAGTAATAAGGCACTCAATCATTAATATTAGTGTTCAAGCCAATATTTACAATTTAGCATAAACCTGATTTAATTGACAACAAAATTTAAAATTATTGTTAAAAAAAATTTAGAGCAAATTTTTCTAGCAAAGAAAAAATGGTAGGAAACTTTGCATTGGTCATTTTATTATATTTAGGTAAACATGATAAAAATGAAACAAATATTTGTACTAGTAAATGTAACTGATATCAAAGCCATAGTAACGAAATATTAAACTTATTTTATTATTCATGAAACTGCCTTACTATATTACACTCATGTTTTACTCCAATTTAACTCCAACTACGCCGTTGTGTTTTTGCTAGTTGACAGTTTTCTCTCGTTAAATTTCTAGACAACAAATGTTTGTTATAATATATAAACACAGACTTATTCGAAAAAATACAAACTTCTCGTGTAAAAGTAAGTAAGAATTAAAATTGCAATAACAATTGGTTGGTTTTGTGGATTCAAAACATTTTAAGAACACGTTTCTTCAAAATTTACCTTTTACTTCTCCTAAAATCACTGGTTTAGTCTGCTTAGCCCAGTTTACTGTGCTATCTTCTTAACTTAGGTCACTGCAACCAAAAGAGGAAAATTTTATTCAAAATTTTTTACTGATAATCTTAAAAATATAACAATTTCCGATTTGTTCATTGCAAATTTGATACGAAACCTCAAATTCTGATGTCAGAGTTAACAAAAATTTTCAATTATATAACCCTTCCTTGACTGTACAAATACTTTTTACCCCAATCTGTTTTCAACGCAACTATAATATTCATATTATACCTTTAATACATATAATATGTTGGTATACAAATCGGCCGATTACCGTTTCAACTTTTCAAAAATGTCATCACCAGACCGACAGACGTGACACGTCTGACACAGAATAGAACGCGACAACGAACGCGACAGTGACAAGTTGACATCACATACACATACATAGCTAAAAACTATATTATAATATAAAATATATCTGATATTAAGTTACTCATGCGTGTGATACCATATAGCAGTTAGTGAGTTAAAGCTAAGCTACTACTGCCTACCGTATTTTAAATATTAGTGACTGAATATTTTTTTTAATTTTTTTGAGTTTATTCTTTTGTTGGAAAAAGTGAAACTGAAGCTTCAGTACGTAACTATATTTTAGAAGTCATCGTAATAGTACAATCATCGTAAAAATTAAAGCCAATAATCGTGGATGCTATATCAAAAAAGTCATGTTTCGATTATTTTAAATTTTGGGGTATGCGTCTCTCACACCTGGGCGTACATATTTCTGTGATCCAAGCGTTAAAAAGTTATGACTTTCAATATAATCAACAGCCAAAATATTCCAGAAATCTTCTGGTGTCAACGCAGATTCTAAATTAGGGAGAGAAATATCTTTAGACCGGCGAAAGTAAAGGCAATTTCGAGAAGTTTTTTTTGTTTGAATATATGTGTAAAAATGGCGGCTACAAAAGTCATTTTTTGCAGTGTATCACTGCGCAAGTTCCCAAATGGCGAGTGTTCTAGCCACTGTTAATTATCATCTGAAAAATTTAAAAAAAGAATTTTCTCTTTTTAACATATTGTGTTAGAATGTCGGTGAACTGACCAAAAAAATTGATGAATTTGTACCAGCTTTAAAAAAAAAAAATTAAAACTTTATGCAATTTTTGGCCTTTTTTTGCAACACCAAAAATTTTTTGTATGAATTTTGACATGCGGGCTTGGTCCTTACAAAAAATAACAATACAACGTATATTTGGTATGAATTTTAAAAAAATTGGTCGAATAGTTTTTGAGTGAGAGTTTCCGCCAATTATAAAAATGTTGTTTTGAGAGAAACGTGCTTAAGACTTTCAAAAGGTATGACAGACACTTTCAGCACAAAACAATCTATTTATTATACCAAATTTTTCTGAAAATATTAAAAATTTCATAAATTTTTTGTGATAACTAACCATCCTAGATCTCTTTTACTAGATACTTTATTGTCCTAATTTTGGGACACAATTTTTTTGCAAACATTCCAATTTTACAAAAAAATATCTACAATATATCGGCGGCACTGTTTAAAACTGAAAGCCACACTTTTTTTCTAATACTAATCGAAAATATTTGTGGTTATTAAATTCAAATAGAAAAATGATTTTTCAAAAACAATTTAATAATAATAATTTTTCATTTTAAAAATCGCTATATCTCAGTAACATTTAAAATTCTTCTCGTAAACATTTTTGTATCCGATTCCAAAACCACAATAATTTTATTTACGCTTATAATATGAGCAGCTATCTACGTTTTAGAAAGTAACAAACAAATTTTTTTTCGATACTGCCTGACTGACCGGCCAACGGACGGACCAATCATGGAAAAAAATGGCATTTATAGATCGTTGCTTAAACCACAACAAACCTATCAATTATTCAAATAATAATAATTCCAAGATATTGACCCATTTTGATAAGAATACATGTACCTCTGTGAAACTTGAATGTGCAATGACCATCATAACAAAACATTTAAATGCATGTACATGTAAGTCATCGACACTGGTAGTTAAAATAGAGAAGCTATAGTATATTTTGTGTAGCAGATGATACCGTACATGCATTTGAATGAGACAGAGCGATGAACGAGATTACGTCTATCGTTCTCTATAGTTGGCAACATTCTATTCGCGCGTGTGTTACGTTTTAGTGCTGAATTTACGCTTCAAATATCGATTTTTGTTTTGTTTATTGTAAGATTCAAAAAAGAATTTCGAGTTTTGAAGATGAGAGTCTGATTCTAGGCGAAAGTGTCGATGACGATGATAATGTCATTTATGCAGAAAAAATCGGTATCACCAAAAAAAATTATGTTTAATATGCAGTGATTATGGGATTAAACATCGGAAGCTTTGGTATAATCATTGTATACCTATTATGTGAATATTGGGGGTCCATGCAATATGCAGCGGAAAAGATAAATTTTCTCATGTACCTTTGGTAGTTTTAAAGTATTTTATTTTACTCTAAAAAAATGCAAAATCGAAACAAGATTTACTTCGTTCATCATTATATTAACTCCACAGAACGGTCGGTGGCCTAATTGGTAAGGCGCTTGGCTAGTAACCAAGAGATCCGGGTTCGAGTCCCAGCCGATCCAGTTTTGATAATTTTTGAAACACTGTGTGAATTTTAATAAATCTTTTTGTTAATTTTTCTTATTTTTCAAAATTTTTTGGTGGCGTCTACCCGTCGATTTACCCATTAAAATCGCCAGTACCCCAGAAAATAACAATTTTGTGAAATTTTGGGATTATTTTTTAGCGTTTAAAAACTCTCCAGGATCTAATTAAATCGAGTTGATGCAGATGTAAGTTTCAAATATCACAGCTGAAACAATTAATTCTCAGAGGTTTTACTTCATTTTTTTTTCTTTTTTTTTTGGATGAGTGGCAATGTTATTCTTATCAATTTTATCAAAACAACAATTACTATAATTTTTTATTTTAATAATTACATATTTAGAAAAAATATGCATCCTAGTACAAATAATTGTAGACTACAATATAATTAGAGTTATTAATATTTTTTTTTTATTAATATTAAAAAAAAAACATACTATGCAAATTATACTTAGCCTAATTGTTATTTTACATTCAGTTAAATCAGCGTTTTTCTAAAACTGATAATTATGAAATTAGAAACAATTAGGTACTGTTTATTACGTTTCATCACGAGAGTTTAGCTTACGAGACGAGTCAAGTAGCGGAAGCATTGTGGCAACTTTTGAAATATGAAATTTCCCTCCCTCCAAAAAATGAAAATTTTCCTGCGCGTATTTTAAGTTTTATAGCTCCCTAAACTATTTTGGTTTCGTATTTACATAACTTTAGAATTATTCGATCGCTTTTGTTGAAATGTTTTTAAAAATCCCTTACGAGTTTTATCGCAATCGAAATCTTAAGTAAGTACTTACTACTAGTCCCATTTGGCGCATTGGTATTAGGCCATAAATATGGTCCTCTAACAGATTATTTGTAATTATTGCGCATGCGTAAACGTAATGGACTTTTTGTTTCTATTGTTACTAAAAAAACCAAAAATTTTTAATTTTTCGCAATTATTTTCGCAAATAATGTCTGCTACTGGTTTTTTTAATTATGATTACGGATTAATTTGACATTTAAAAAAAAATTCTGAGCATGAGGAAGCTGTTTTCCGCCCCCCCACCAATTTTTTCTGTTTCAATCCACAGCGTTTTGAGACTTCATAACGGCGGAATTTGGATTTGGTTATGTACCGGATACACAACTATTTGAATTATTGGTAAATTAAAAAGACATAAATAACTGGTGACTCTGTGTTGTTGACTACAAAATTCTAAGCCGTAGCATGCAACTTTGCGTACTTTGGTAAAATTAAATTGTAAATAGTTTTCTATAAGTACATACACAATATTTTCTAAGTAAAATGATCTGGAATGGTAATGAAGCTGTACTTACACGTTTTTTTAATGAACATTAAGTCGGTGTGGTCCTCATTTGTACAATTCACAACAATAATAAAAGTAAAAATAACGAAAACTATTAAAATAAATCTACATATTGGTCGAATCGGTGAGTAACGATCATTGCGCAACAAGTACAAAAATTATCGGCAGAATATATCTTATTTAATTATATAATATTATATTATAAAAAAATAAATGTTCCTTTTTTTGTTCGATAAAACATTGGTGAATTGTGCGCACGCCCACAAAAGTTTGTGAATTAGTACAGCGCACGCCCAAAAAAGTTGGTGAGTTAGTACAATCATTTCACAATAGGTGGTGCGCGAGTCGTTTCAATAAATGTGTCTTATTCATATAGTATTTTACTTCGAAGATAGTTATGGAGTTCAAATTTGTGACCAATCGCACTGTCGTCTGTGACTAGAAAGAAATGACACAAAAAGCTCGGAAAAAAAATATTAAAATGTGGATAAGTTTTTTCTTTTCGGTATCCCAGCCCAAAACCATTTTCACGTTCAAATTAGTAATGTATATATAATAAATAGAAACAATCTTAAGAAACTTAAAACCATACAGTAGAAATGAAAACTTGTTACTACGTCTGAAAATATATTCTCAATTTTAATAATTATGGAAGTTTGCCTAATTTTTTTTCGATTTTCGACACTTTCTTAAAAAAAGTTGAATATCTCCGACGTTATTAAAAATAATTAATTTAACCAAATTTGGTGTGTACTTAGGGAACATTATAGGAAAGGTATATGTATATGAATTATTCCCATATCTAGTACATAGTTAGTTTTGTAGGTACCCAAGCATGACCGAATTTTCATAAAATTTGTATAGTACCTATATCATACTATAATATACATCTATTTGCCCCACTACCGATTCTATCTGAAGCACAGACAAAAGTATGATGAAACATTTGTACACTAGGTATACTCAGCCGGATAGACTTGATCCACCAGCGAGTTTATCGCCGTGACATGACCCCAACTCGAAAGTTTTACCCCGTCCAAAAATGTTAGGGAAAAAAAGTTTAAACCTTTGAATTTTTTAACAGTTCTTTCAGTATAGGTATATTTTTGTTCATAGTCTACTGACGCAATTCACTTTTCAAAGCACACCAACTCTAAAATTATATTTATATATCATATTATATTGTTACATATATTTTATTGTACATCACACACAAGTCATGAAATCTTTAATTTTTTTTTTTTGTACATAATATACTTTTTTGATATGTCATGCTCCTCATACATAACATACAAGAGCATTTTTTTTACACGCATTACACATATACAAACACTAGAATAAAATTAATTGCACGGAACTTGCTTATAGTGTATATATTCTTTTACCACGTGAATTAATGCTTCCTCCTTGTGGTACGACTTGGCGTTATCTCAATCACCAATCGGCCAACCATTACGGTAATAAAATACAGTGTGATACGAATTTATTACACCTGTAATAAGTTATTACCATAATTTATATTCGCCATCTCATTTTACATCGGCAATTAATTACATCGGGCGTAAGACGAAGAGGTGAAATGGTATTATTTTTAAAATGATATTATTAATTTATATTAATAGTGGACTGGTTTTGTGTTAATTTTTGAAAAGTGGAATTGTTATTTGTACATCTTTATTTTAAATACTTTGTTGTGAGGTGTTAAATTGCGTAACGTCAGAGTAACAATGAAACAAAAAAAAAAACGGTAGCCGTCCGTTGTTAGCAATAAAATAATAACAAAAGCGAAATTATTATTAAAATTTATTCTTTTTTGTTGGTGGAACGGTAGGACATCTGTCTGTGACCGATGTAAATTGTTGATTATGTAATAAATTATTTTTACAATTGTTTATTATCTACTTTTGTTATGATTAGAAATTTTTTAAGGAGAGATTTAAATGGATTATTTGATTTTATTTTGATAGATGCATTGTTTTAAAAAAATTTTTTGCACCAGAGTGAAAGTGTTCTAATATTGTGAAGTGATTCAGACTTAACAGTTTTGGGTTAACTACAAGACACACAATTTTTGCTTCCAAACAAATTCTTGTTGGAATTAGAATGCCCAAATTCCGTGCAGAAATATGAACAGAAGTGTCGTTTCTAGTGATTCTACGCGCTTAACTTTAATAAAGATGGAAAAAACTACTTTGGAAACCTAAAATTCGCTTCCAATTTCGCCATTCTGTAATTTTATTTTCATTTTATACAACTCGGAAAAATTTTAATAAACCTGGTGACGTCATTAAATCAAAAATATATTTTTTCGCAAATCAAGCTTTAAGGAAATAATTTGAGTTAAGATGATTGGCTGAATTAGACTAATTTGAGTCTGCGCTTTTCGTTTTTGATATCAAAAAGTGAAATTTAACTCTTAGAAATATGACTGATTCGATAGAAGTCGCTTTCCTATGCCTACACGTACAATAAAATACAATTTTTGCGTATGAAGGGTACAGGGAAAAACTCGAATAGATCATTTTTCTTCGATCAAAACGAATAAATGTAATAATTTAGCGAATATGACTCAATAAAGAATTTTTTTGTTTTTGTGTAAAATTTGTAAAATTATAAGTTTTATAGTTTTTTCCCTGTACCCTTTATATTAGATTTAAACAAAAAATTGATTCGTATATTAAAGATACATATTATTACTAGTTATATGTTGAATTTAATTTATGTTCTAACTTAATGTTTTTAATTATGTCAAAAAATGTGTTTTGTAACAACATAACGAAGGAGTACCAAAAAAATAAAAAGTGAAAATAAGTAATTATCTATCATTTTTAGTCATTAAATGTCAACAGTTTGAAAATTTACGACTAGGAAACCCATAAACCATTATAATATTAGTCTTTTTTTCTTAAAATTTTTAACTTGTGTCTCTGTCAATGTTACATTAGTATTGGCCGGAAAAATAGAAACGATATAAAAACAGAAATTGAAAGTCGGAAACTTTTTTTTTTCAATTTTTAATTTTATTAGATTTAAATTTATGAGTTTTGAGAGATACATACACATACATATATCAAAAAGTATGGATATTCGCGGTATAACAACTAATCAGCTGACGAGATTCGGCAAAAAAAACATCAAAAAGCGACCATTTTTATTATTATTATTTTTTTTATACAAATAAATATTTTATTAAAAAACTAAGTATACAACATTGTTTCTATATGTCTTGAGATTACAAAAAAGATATAAAAAAAAAAAAAATCAAAACTGCGAGATTTTTCCACCTTGATGGTTCCTCGCGTTCTGATATCCCCAGTGAATCAAAATCAAAAAATCGAGAATTTTCTGAAAATATACATATACAATTATGACACTAACTATAGGATCTAAAAAAAAATAATAAAAAACCAGCGAGATATCGCATTTTGAAAATAAATTTTTAAACAATCACCGCTTCTTCTCGACTATAAACAGCCGCCATTTTGTAAATATATTACGGAATCAAAAGATCCTAGTTCCTGCCAAAATGACGACACCGAAGAACAATATGCGGTTTGATTTATGTCGATATCTCAAATACTTTTTGAGATCCATGAGGAACCATGTCGAAAAACGTACTTTCGAGAAAATAGCATTGAAAGTTTTTTTTTTTTTCAATTTAAAGTGCGTGCACTAAAATGCCTATAACTTTTTGATTTTTCATTTTTTCTAGATAAAATTTTAGGAGAATATTTAAAACACCTTAACGAACATAATTATAAAAAAAAAAGAATCTATTTATTTTTTTTTTAAAGGGAATCTCCTCTTAATAAAAATTTTTCGGCTGCAATATTTATAAAATCTGCATTTTAAACTACAGATTTGAAATTCCTTAAAACAAGTTCCCCTCTTTTCTTCCTCTTGTATCTAAGGATAACTAACTGTACGAGAAGAAATATGTAATTTATCTTATTTAAAATTTTTGACAACAAGTCACCCCCACGACAGAAGCGACGGTACCCAAAGTAAAACAGTAGTCAAAATCAGTATGTCATTGATATGTGCGCCGAAATATGAAAAAGGACATACACAGACAACACTCTAGAAGAAAACATCTCTGAATGGATGATACATCGGTGACACTAACTTGTTCAATTAGTGGTGGTACATGAGTCAGTTTTTAAATTGAACGATATTGTTTGAGATAATTAATCGAGACGCCTTCAAAAAATGTATCAGTATGATTTGGTAATTTAATACTCTAACTTTGTTTTTGACTGAATTTTGCACAGTTTTTTAGAAAAATGAAATCTTGTTCTATCAAGTGATAATGGGTCGGCGGCCATCTTGAATTGAGTGTCGAAAATAATTACACGATTATCTCAAAAACCGTTAGTCTAGCAAAAATTGTGTTGAGTTCTTTTTTTTTGTAGAAAACATGATTCTCTACAATTTTTCTCCGAAACATTTTGGCGAGAAACCAATATTTCTAAAATGATAATCAAAAAAAAATTATTAACCAAAGTCTATAAAATTTTGAGGCCATATAATTTTTCTATTTTCAGCTTTTTATAGAACATTCTCCAGCAGACAATTCTATTTGCCTAGCTTTTTAATTCGGTATATATTTGCTAATTTTAAGCACAGCGAATACGGACAAACGGTAATGTTCAGAATATTTGAAAAAATTCTGGTCTGGTAGAATGTTAGCGTATACTATCACATTGATATTAGAAATTATATACGGTAAGTTTATATAAAAATGTACTCGGTAACAAAAGCTATTCGAGATCGAAGACTCTTAAATTGATGTTTTTATTAATATCTCGTTAATTTACAAAAATTGTAAATTAACTAATTTCTTACAAAAAAGGTTCTTTGAATTTTTTACACAAACGTCATAATTTCAGACATATATAGAAAATTTCATATCAAGATGCATATTAAGCAAAATAGACACATACAAAGCATAAACTATGTGTTAGTTGATTTATTTGATTTTATTTTATGAACGAAAATGAAAAATATAGACAATTCTCGACGTCCAGACTCTGTTTTATTACTGAAGCATACAAAATACACACATATCATGACATATGGAGGATCATCGTGACAGAAACATCTGATTTAATCTAAAATGTTATTATGTGACACTTGTACTACGTACAAAAGTTATAAAGGCGAGGAATTCCTCACTATCCTATACTACATATATACAGTGAATCATATAAATAATTGAATATAATCTAAACACAGAAACATATTTTTAATTTCACTTGTCTAACTGTACTTTTTTGTTTTGTTTTGCTTTTTTTTCTGAACTTTTCTCTACTTATGATATTCTTGTTTGACAATCTAATTACAAATTTCAAGAATTTCTTTACGGCACAATAATTTATAAACATATGTATATTAATATTAATATATTAAAGAACAAAAAAGTTGATGACATTGCCTCAATAGTTTTTGTACCGGGCGTTGAAATGAAAGCAGATGTATACAGGAATTTAAATTTAAATGTGTGGATTTTACGATTTAACCCAATATGGTCTAATAAATATGCTGATTTAGTTCAAAAAAACCAAAATTATTAGTAATTTCCTAAAAACAATTAAGTAGGTATTGGGGTACTTGAGCGTGCAATGTAGATTGCCCGAATTTAGGGGTGGCTTGTGTTTCTTATTCGTTACTACCCTGGTTAATAGCAGTTAAGGGTGCTGCGGTACTTGAAGATGGAATGAAAATTGCCTGAATTTTAGGGGTGGCTTGGGTTCCCTACCGATTGATAGCAATTAAAACAGCATGTTAAAACTAGTTAAAACAATTTGTTGAATAGATCCGAGAATAACCAATTGGACAAGCACTTCAACATGTGCAATCACTTTTACTTGCCCCTAAATTCAAGTACGGCAATCCCTACTCGGCTAATGTGATATTTAAAAAAAAATCAGAGGGCGTTTTATTGGTAAAATACCAATGCCCATGCTACTTCATTCCGCAATTCAAGTGTTGCTACTAATCTAAGAGAGGTTTTTTTTTTTTAAATTCTAAAATTTCGTATATTTTAAATGATACTGTATTTTCTGAAAAAATACAAGCGCTAAAGGTAAGAAAACTGACTTCAAGTATAATTACGTAAAATTTTCCCTATGTCGCGTAATTCATTGTAACGCTCAGCACTTTATTCATATATTTTTTTTCTCTAAAATTTTACCTTATAATTTCTCTATTTAGTTTTTTGAAATCAAAAAATTAAATTTTCTCGTCGTTACTTTTCGTGATATCCTAAAATTTATTTTAGGAATGTCATTTAAATTTCAAAAATATTTCGAATAGATTTAATAATTAAAATTATATTTAGAAATTTTAATTTAAATATTTTTAATAATATATTTCACATTATTGTTTTTGTCATTTTTGAAATTGAGGAAGAGAAAATTTTTAAAAATTATTTTTTGATCTATTTAAAACTTTTTTAATTTAAAATTTGCGTAAAAATAATAAGAAGAAGCGTCCACTACTCGGTGGGCCCACCGATTATTGTAATTTGTATTTCGACGATTTAAAATTTAAATCATCAAGTTTTTTTTTTGACATATGATTATAACATCACAGGCGAATCATTTTCAAAATTATTGTCAAGATTACCAAAAAATATTATAATGTGTAGTTCAAAAAAAAGGGCGCCTGAGCATAAAACCGTCACTTCGGTTTAGAAATACGACATCTCGTTCTGTGGAGCGATGCATATTTAATACATAAATAACATTTTAATAGTATTTTTTTATGGACGGGGGAACGAAAAGCGAATGGGCTATTCAAGAGTTTGGTGATACCGCGTCAGTCTCTTCACGGTATAAATACAACAAGAAGAAAAAAAAATGAATAAAAAACAAGTCACAATCAAAATATACATATATAGGATACAGTGGTGTAAATAATTATTTAAACAATTGTCTCGATGATCAAGATCTGTTGACAAATGGTATTCTCATTTTAAATTTTTAATTAAACTGAGAGTCTAATATTGTGAATTGAATCTTAAACATAAATAGAATATTCTACGGTACGAAATTAAATGTTTTCATAAACAACGATCTCGAATGTCGACAACGTCAGTAACGTTGAATGTCGTATGATTTCTCACCTTGTTGATTGAATACGATGTCGATTTCTAAGTGATTCAGACTTAAAAGGGGCTAGTGATCAGCAAAATTAGTCTTGGTCTTGCATTTTTTATAAGACCAAGACCAAGACCATAACTATGTATAGCAAGAACAAAACCAAGACTATAAGTATGGCTGCTAGATCAATACCAAGACTCCAATGAGCCAGATCAAGACAAAAGCAAGAAAAAAGCAAGACTCTTACTAAACTATTTAAATAATTTGAAAGTAATACCGTTAAGAGAGAAAATTCTGATTTTAGAAGGAAAAAATTCGCTAATAAAAAAATGCAAGAAAGTGCAAGATTTTTTACAATACCAAGACCAAGACCAAGACTGCATTTTGCAAGACCAAGACCAAGAGCAAACTGTTCTAGCAAGACCAAGACCAAGATTCTTGGTCTTGCATTTGCTCATCTCTAAAAGGGGCAAATTAAAAGACAACGAAATAATATAAGAGGCAATTAAGAAACACTTTAGTAGCAAGATAAAAAAATACGCATCCTACTTTGGGTCGTAGGTACTTTGGGTCTTTTTATAACTTATAACTGAGCCAAAAGCAGCCACTGGAGTGTTAAAAGGAAAGCAAGTGAAATGGCCCTATATACTGTTTCGGAGATAAAAAGCAATAATCAATTAATTTTCAAATTAATGTCAAATTTGAGTTAACTCAAATTTGGCACAGAAACAATTAAATTCTTAAATTTAATTAACCGTATGGAAGCGTTAAAATATCTTGCGACCGAAAACCTTTTTGATTACTAACCTTTTAAATCAGTCTGATCCATTTACGGATGTTTTCGATCATTGTGGACATTGATAAATACAGTGTAATTTCTCTTAATCGGACACCATTTTTACACAAAAATTTTTTTTATATCAAATATTTTGAAATTCTTCACAATGACAGTTATTTATCAAAGTCAGTGCTCCACCTCTTTCGCAAAAGGATTCAATGGTAATATTCGCATGAAAATATTGTCCGGTTAAGAGAGGTTCCACTGTACACCTATTCGTAGGTACATAACAAAAGCCACAAAATATAAATTTCTTCTACTTACATAAATTCAGCTTTGCCATATCGTCCACACTTTTTGTAAAAGTAAAACTAAAATATTTTTTCGTAATACGTATGGTAACTAAATTGTGGTCACACCTGTAAATGTACTTTTCGCCACGACTGTCACGACCTTTACACATATTATACGATTGTTTCTTCTATATATCTGTTTGAAAGTCAATAAGTTAGTTAACTGAGGCTGGTACCCATACCCAAGATGATAGGTGTTAAATTTTTAACAGTGATAAAATAAAAATATATGTTTATATAAAAACAGAGCCGAATGTGGCCCGTAAAATAATGTAGTCAAATATTATTCTTGTCATAAACGGGCCTATTTTATATTTTTTAATAGTTAATAGTAGATCGTACATAATTTTTTTTATCTTTTGAGGTTATGTTATGTCTCCGTACCCGCTATAATAATATGTTGTTTTCATGTTATTATGTTTTAAATGTATTTAAAAATTTAATGTATTTTTTTTCATTTGTGTGTCGGTAACACAGATATTTATTGTTCTAATATCATTATCATATTATAGTTACAATTATTTATTGGTTATGAATTCATTTAAAAAATTTGAATTTTTTGTTGTTAAGTTCCAAAAAAAAAAAATTGAAAAAAATCATAATTTTTATTAAGATTTCTTTTCCATTTTGAAAATTAATTCATAATCGTAATTATCTAATTGTATTTAGATTTATACGATGGTTTTGAATATTTAATTGTAAAAGGGCTCCCTATTTTATGCCATTCCATGAAAAAAGCGTCATCTAATGTATTTATAAATAAGTATATGATTTACTGATATGTTTGAATCGTCTAAAAAAAGAAAAAAAAGCATTTCCTACGGCGTACAACATACAGCTACAGAGGATGGTCACAAATTAGAAAATCAAACAGAGCTCGAATCAAGCTTCAAAGAAAACAAAATGAAAAAAAATCGAAAAATCGCCGCTTTTCTGCCTTATTTGTCTGTAAAAATGGGTTGAAATTTCAATTGAGGTTTACAAGTTTGAGATAAATTGTAAACTTTTTCTAATTTATCAATCATCAAATTAAATCGACAGAATCCAAAAAGAAATTGCTTACCTTTACTTATTATAACTCAATAAGATTTGCTCATCACTAACGCCATATTTTTAAATTTAGTTTTTAGCAAAAATTTGTTGGTTGAGAAGATGTTTTGCCCGACTTCCCTAGCTCCTAGCTCCTAAAAAATATTCTCAACGCTAGCCACCCAAATATAAAATATATTTCTAGCCAGATAATTGTTACTCCATCATTTTTAGGGCTCCATTTCTAAAAAATAAAAAAGGGAAACGTCTATTATGGAGAGACGTTGATGTTTATTCCTTCCGTCGGAACGTTACGACCTTCTTTTCCAGTAATTATTATTGATATCAAACTAATCCATTATCAGTTTTCGATAAATTTGAGTCTCGGTAAAGAGTGGAAATTTTTTAAATGCGGATATACTTTTGTAATTATTGTTCCATTTAAAACAGAAAAATGTTTTTCTAAACAGGCATATCGAAAGCCGTAATTCAAATACGGTCATGATCTCATAATACGTAATTTATTGTTTGTTTGGTCGTGTAAAATTTTTCTATCGTTTAATTCGTCACACTATTTTTTTTTTTTTTGATATCGCGCGTCTAGCGACCGCAGAGACATCTATTATTAGAATTGCCGGCGACTATATAAACTTATTGCATTACGAAAATATTGATTGTAAAATGTGTATATGTATGCTTATAAAAAAACACAATTTTTTAGGTACTTACTCGAAATATGTATTTAATAAATAATAAACATTAAAAAATTAAAAGAAACTTTATTAGCAAAATATGAGTGTTGTATGTAAGTCGATAATTCTAATATACATTTGCAAATATTGTAGGAAACAAGATTTTTTAGTGTTACGTTATCAAGTCGTTAACAGTAAGATGGGTTCACATTTTTTTTAAACGCTTCATAACGCTCTTTTTGACATCTAAATTGGTATTAAAAAAAATTGCCCCTAAAAATTTTTCAATTTAATTTATTTTGTTTAAGTAAGAATGAACGCCATCAATGAATATTTGCGGTATTTTAGTAAAATTGATGACGTTACCAAATATTTAAAAAAATTCCCTTGAAACCACGCTTTATGGAAGTAATTCAAATTTGAATGATTGGCTGAATATAATAATTTGGAAGTGAATTGTTGATTTTTGCTGTCAAAAATATGATCGTCATTTTGTTTATAGTTTTCAAAATACTGAAAAATTTTAATAAACCTTGTGACGTCATCAAACTAAATAAATTTATTTTTTTAATTCCGGGATTAAAATGTCTTTCATAATAGGAAATAAAGTGTAACTTTTAGTTCCAAGAGAGTAGAGACTAAAAATACTTCTAATCTTACTTTTAAGTCAGCCAGCAAACTGAACTTTATCAGAATTTTTGTTTCCAAAGCGACGAAATTCCTTTATTTAAGAAATATGACAGGTGTCGTAGAAGTTTTTCTCCCAACGGTCTGACGTATCCAGTGAAAACTTCAAGAACTTATGATTTACATTCAAGTTTCTTTGACATAACGTTTAAAAATCTTGTCTCGCACAATAATATAATTTCATAAAATATATTATCATTATTACTGCCTACTATTTCAACTTTGTATTTCCAGTTTACGGAAACATAAAAGCAAGAGAAACAAAAAAAAAAAACAAGAACGTTTGCTACAAAAAGGCGGCCGTCACATAAATTTTCGATAAAAATGACCTTTTTCTCTTTAGCGTCACATAAAAAAATCGATATACACATAATAGTAAAATCATATTTTATATATAATTTCGTTTCACAGGCTGAGAATATTATTACCAGATACACTTTAGTGCTCGTTTTTTCGATGACCACGAAGCCACCAAAACCGGTATTAAAATACATTTTTATTGTTTTTCTAAGTATTTATTAATTTCAAAAAAAAAAAACATCGCGGTGCTTCGCTCCGCGATACCAGAGCAGAGCGGGGAGTATGCGCGAAACGTAGTTCCACGCCGAAACGTTGTTGATGGGTTTTCTTACGGCGTGAAATACATATTTTTTGATATTTTATGGGAATTTGATCTTTTTTTTTTTTGTACAACCTTTTTCGCTATTGACTTTTCAGTATATTTATTAATTTTTAGGGTTTCGTAGTCACAAGACACAACGACTTTCTAGCCTCCCTTAATAGTTTCCACATTTTGGGACCTATCAAGATGAATTTTGTACGTTCATGCTAGTTTTTTTGTATAAGCGAAAGCCCGACACAATTCGAAGACAACTCACTATTTAGTTTCTATACGAATTTGTAAAAAAAGCTTGCACAAATGTTATTTTATCATTATTTTGTTTAGAACTCACCAATGTAAGTATACTATATATGTGTATGTATTAGTTGCGCTGTTTGTACCAATCAGCATCACTCTAGTAATACTGATGTTTGTAATATTAATTCACAATTTTTTATACTTATACATCCCAACAGAATTGCCTTAGAAGTACTAAACATTTGTTAAGAACACGGAATCAGAATTATTTTGGTTAATTTAAGTCAATTATTTTTAGAAATATATATGCAACCAAATCCTCGAAAACTCAAAGAGAAATTTAAAGTAATGAAAATGGTTTCCATTAAAGGAAATTTTGTGCATCAAAGTGTGTATGAAATGCTGAAAAACGGATTAAATTTTTATTTTCCGTCATTAATTGTTAAATGGGTCTTTTAAAATTGAAATTGAAGTTCCTGTAACTGCTTTTCATCTTTAAACTTCGTTTTTGAAAGAGTAGGTGTGTATTGTGACCCTTGCTACCACAAATTTTTGAGCTTTGAATCCAAAAAATATGGATATTAGCATTTTCAACTAGAATTGTTTCAAATATCGAATGCGTTTCTAATTTAAATAAGCTAAAATCATATTAGGAACCAATGAATCACAACCGTAAAAGAACATCCTTAAATTTTTCGAATATTTGATCCTGAAAGTTACGAAAAACTATGGTTATTGATTCCGGGACCCCAACTTAATATGTATCCAACACGCACTTGACAATTTATCCATAAAATTTTATTTTCTGTTTGTTGCAGGTTTGGTTTCAAAATAAACGCTCAAAAGAACGACGATTAAAGCAACTGACATCGATGGGTCGCGGGCCATTTTTCGGAAGTTCACGAAAGATGCGCGGTTTCCCGATGAATCTATCGCCGGGAGCGCTCGAGGACGGTCCACCCGGATTCCCGTACTTTGCGACGGCCGATGGTAAATTTGAATTTGGCTACGGCGGTCCACCGTTTCATCCGCACGATGGACCATTCTTTCCGGGTCATCATCCGGGCGGTCCGGGGCCCGGGCAACCGATGCCGTTCAATCAACCCGGTGTGTACAATTCATTTATTGAGTTTTTTTGTTTTTTGTTTTGAGGATTACACAGTAAAAAAATTTGTGTTCTGCGTAAAAAAAAACTAGTGGTTAAAATTTTCGTGTTAAATAAGTAACACAACCCTGCGTTAATGTAACATTTCGTGTTTGTGTTAAATGAAAATATTAACACAAATTTCGATTTAACAGAATAAAAATGTTAACCTGTTTTGAACAACAAAGAAGTAACATAATATTTGTGTAGAGCAGAAGAATGTTATAAGTACCTGAATTAGATTAGAATATATATCTACCAAAATATATATATATATATATATATATATATATATATATATATATATATATATATATATATATATATATAATAGAAAAGATGAGAGTATTTTTTATTATTAAAAAAAACTGAAAAATTATAATTTTTTTCAGTTATTGACGAATATAGTTTTATTAAACGTTTAAAAATGAAACAATTTTCTGACATTTTAAGGTTATTTTGTTACAGATTTAGTTACAAAAAATCATGTAAGCTTACTTACATGTAAAATTGTATATTATATAATACAATCTCAAATAAGCCTACATGATTTTTTTTAACTGAATCTGTAACAAAATAACCTTAAAATGTAAGAAAATTGTTTCATTTTTAAACGTTTAATAAAACTATATTCGTCAATAACTGAAAAAAACTTATAATTTTTCGGTTTTGTTTAATAATAAGAACTACTCTCATCTCTTTTATTATATATATTTTCGTAGATATATATAGACACAAGTAAGAATTGTTACAAAGAACTGACTTACTTTGCGTTCTTTGAGTCTCATTTATAATAATATATTAACAAAATCGTTATATTTTTTTGATGACTTTCAAATATCTTGAGCTTCAGTGGAATTAAAATATTGAATAAAATAGTTTAACAATTAACACTGATAAATCTGAAAAATTAACACAAGATGTATGTCCTCTTGTGTGTTAAATCATTGACACAAATCTTGTGTATAGATTTGACAACACATATGCTTTGTGTTAAAGTAACACAAAAAATTGAATGGACCGTTCTGGACAATATGTGAAATGTGTTAATTTTAACACAAATTTTTAACACTGTGTACATTGAGTGTAGCGGATTTGAGGGCTTTCTAATATATTTTTATATTAATGTTTCAGTATTTCTTTCTTTTCTAGGTGGACCAATGGACCATCCCGGTGGTCCGATGTCGATGGGCGAGTTTGGCGGTATGCCCGGCGAGCCACAATTCATCGGCGGCCCCGGCCCACATCCGGGCGGTGGTCCACCGGATCAACTGGGCGCTATTGGCCCCGGAGCCGGACCGCGGGGCGGTGGTAGTCCGGAGTTTATGAACAGTGCCGCCGGATTCAATGAACCGCAACAGATGCAAAACGAGGGACTGGTTTGGTAGCTGGAACGGAATCTTAAGAAATTCGAGGAAACCTGAAAATTAGAAAACTTCCTTATGGAAGAGTTTTGGAAGAAAATTATGGAAGAATTATACAAGTGACATTATTATGAGAGTAGTGTAAATAGTTGCAGGGGTGAACAGTTCCATTTTAAATTTTGTGAGAAAAATATTGTGATGTTGGAATAATATGAAGAATCCAAAAACAATGTGCTTACATGTTTTCCAAAAAAAAACCTGAATTGACATGTTTTTTCGAACAGAAATCTTTTTGTTTAAAAATGTTGTGTTATGTTTTTTTATATTTTTCTAAAACAAAATCTAAACAAATTTGCATGTAAACAAAAATGGTTGTGAATTTTTAAAACAGTATTTTTTTGGGGAAAAATTTATCCTAAATTTAGATGAAGAAAATGAAAACCGAATTACTATTGCATAATGATAAATGTAAGGACACTTTTCAAAATCATTTCGTTTCTCTGTAAATAAAAGAAGATATTTTTTTTTTTTTGGCAAATTTTTTGCCATTGTGTGGGGATTTTGGTTCTTTTTGTTTTTTTTTTTTGACGCCAAGAACTTTATTTTTTTTTATTATAATTTGTGTAATTTAATATATTATTAGATATATATGATTTATTTTATATATTTACTGTAAATAGAGAAATTAAGAAGAATCAGTACCTAAAAAGAGACCGAACGTTATATGTTCGTAAAATTTGTTATTTCTGTCCTGTTTTGTCGCGCTTCTTTTCGAAATCATACACTTCTCATTGTTAACTAATTTATTAGCTAAAAAAAAAAAAATTGAAAATTATGCACGCTGCTAAATTTGTTGCAAAAAAGAGTCTGAAATTTAATGATGAAAATTATAAGCTGTTCCTAAGGACATAAACTTTTTGGATCATTGCAGACAAAATTTTAATTTTCTTGTGAAAGGTAAGATATGCAGTTACGGCCAAAAATTCAATTTCGAATTCTTTTTTCAAATTTCTGTTTGATTTTTGTCGATTAGCGACTAATTTTCATTATTAAAATTCACGTAGAAATTTTCGATTTATAGAAAAAGATGTTCTATTTCACTAAAATATGATTACACATCTAGAACTCAGTGTTAAAACATTTTTATAAATTTTTGATTTCCTGCTATTTGGCCGAATTGTAATCAAATAAATTATTTTATATGTAGTGTTCGGATTTTTTTGGTTTATTTAATCCCATTTAGTTTGCCAAAATGCCAGAAAAATGGCAACATTTTTACGGTGCATCTTATGGAACGCACAGTAAGCTTTAACCAATCTCTTTAAAGGGTGGATGTTCCAACAAATCTAATGGGTCAAATGTCTGAGATCCATTTTCCACAAAATAGAGGCCCCAGTACTAGTAGGACTTGTCTACATTTCGAAAAAATTTCGGCAAAAAAAACAAAAACTACTACATTCATGAAGAGAACTGCCCGGGGACCTCTGAAAGGTAAATTCAATGCTTGGAATAGGTAAGAAGAAAATGTCTAGGGCCACAGAGTGGGTTAACTCGGCCGCGGAACCGGGTCCACCAATGTTAAATGACTTTGAATCGTCTTCATAACCAAACAACTCTCTGTAGTCACCCCCTAAGAGTACTGATTGGTTAAAATACAAGCCGAGTCTTCCTTATGGAAATCTTCTATGGCAACGATAACTTTGCCAGTAGGAATTTGAACAAAGTGATTGAAATTCTTAACGAAATTTCAGAGGAACTTGAAGTCGTTCTTAAATTTTCTTCTAACATAATAAGAAAGTAGGAGGCCCTTTAAGATCAGAAATAATTTAGTAAGCAAATTAAAAGACGCACCATAAGGTACAAGTTACGTAGGATGCGTCGTAAAAATGTCTGCCTTTACTCAATAAAGAAATATTTCCCAATTTAATCCCCGAAATTTAAACAAAAAAAACGCTTAGGACCTTTTCGAAAATCATAGAAAGTGAATAGAAGGATTTTTTTATTACTTATCACTAAAACACAAAGTGAAATTTTCATATACAACCGCCCCCCCCCCCCGCCCCTTCATTCTTATATTGTGTTCTGATATTTTTTACCTTCTAAATTATCACAATTTTTTGTACATCCTTAATATACATTTAAAATTTGTTTTAGTGTCGAAGTCAAAGAAGTATATGCTCATCGATCATTGTATTATGTAATCGCAAAAATATTGGTACGCACAGAAAGATTCAAAAAAAAAAAAAAAAAAAAAAAATATCAGATCACACAGGCCTTATATAAAACTAATTATATTGTTTTAGGACAATTTGTAAATATTTATTGATAAAAAATTAGTTAAGAATTGAATTATATATTAAAAGAAAAAAATATATAATTATATATTTAAAAGAAAAATGCAAAAAAAAAATCTATTTAAAAAAAAATTCTTTTTCGTTTTGACAAAAAAAAAAAATGAAACAATACAAAAAACGTCCTATTAAAAAAAAAGAACATAATTTCGACCATATTTAAGTTTTTCAAAAATTTTCAAAAATCATAAAAAAAAAATTGAAATTAAAAACGATGGCACATACGTAATGATTTAATAATCGGGCTGTATATATTATTATGAACAAAAAAGAAATTAAAATATATTTAATTATTACAATGCTATCGATATATGTAAATGTATATTAATTAATTATTGAACTGCTATGTGTCCGGAAAAATAAAAATATATATATATTAAATTTTTACTGATGTTTTTCAATTTTCATTCATACACCCGGTATATTTTTTTCAAATCCAAATAGGGGAAAGTGAGAGCTAGTTACAAGGGGTAAGTACTAAATAAGTGATTTTTTTTAAATAGGTAAGTACATTTACCTTAACAAAGTTCTTTATTAAAGCATTAGAAACTCTTGTCACAGCATCCTGTGTAACAAAGCGAATTTTCGATCATGAAAATTCCTCTTTCTTGAAAACCCCCTTACGTAGAATAGTCCAAATCGTATCAAATTTTCGAAAACTTGAATTCCGTCCAATTTCTGGGGAAAAAAACCAATTTTTTCGAGGTTCCGAGCATGAAGCATGACCTGGCTCAAAAACTCATCCAAGGATTTACGATTTTCACCAAATTTCGCAAAGATTGGATATTTCGTTCGAGAGTTATCCTGCGGACTGCGGGTTGGTAAATAATGAGAAGCGTCGGTAAAAGATTAATTTAACACGTTGACGGTCATAACCTATAATAACAAGACGCCCAACTAGTACACTGTTTTGACAACTACTACACTTTATATGGAATTGTTGACGCGGTGCAGCGTTGTGTCACAGTTAGTCAGATTGTTACACTAACGTGTTAACTTTTAGCACCACTTTTAAAACTTTTGTGAAATGTTTCGATTTATAAAGACATTAACGAACAACTTATAAGCCGACCATATAAACTGAAATATGCTATAGAAATTTTAAACTTAAAATAGAGAAGTATCTACAAATTTTACAAAATTTTTTTTTTTGACATCCCAAACAAATATTTATTCCAACACCGATTTAGCATACTAACTCGTATTTTAATACCCTTAAGTATCGTATCCCTTATTAATCATAAATAAATATATATTAATATTTTTGAAAATATAAAATAAACCCAATAATCGTTATCTATTGTTCGAAGTCGCCGGGAAAATTACTCTCCACAGATTTTCGATTCTTTCAACTCGGTACCTACACTAGCTAAACACATGTTCAAAAAAATATAATATCACAATACAAAATATGTATTTATGGCAACCCCAAACGCTTCACAATATAATGGTTAATAAGTAACAAAAATCAACCCTAATTTTATAAAAATTAGTTTCAATATATTATACTTGTTCGATATTGTCCAATTCAAAAGGGGATTACTTTTATTTATTGTGATTATAATACTTTTTCGGTCAATGTGTCTGTCAGTCGGTTAATATAAATATAAAATATGTATCATCAAATATTATACGTAGGTACTCAATTATGTTAATTATTTGCTTATTTATTTGGATAAAATTTCATCAAAAACAAAAATTTAACGATTCACTGCATACAAAAGTTTTTAAACGTTTGACTAATGTCAAATTTTCATTGATACAGAAAATGATTTTGAAAAGGAAAGAAAATTTTTCAAAAAGATCTTAGTTTCTTAGCTTGGTTGAGCTAGGCTAGAATTTCCGACGCGCCAATGCCTTTAACCTTCTCTTACATAGATACTAATCCGTAATGACAAAACAACCAACTGATACACTATTTTAACAACTAATACACTCTTAACGCGTTTATATCTATTTCGTAATAAACATAGTAAAATTTTCTCACATAAATAAAGCACAATATTGAGTTTATATCATAAACATATTATAATTCAAGTTGTTTTATGTAATAATGTCCTTTTGTTTTTATAAAAGTATCAAAAAACAAAAGCTTGAGTGGTGTAACAAAAACGTAAACAAGTGAAAACTATAATAACAAACAAGTTTATACTTGAATGTTTCAATTGTTTTTGGAAAGTACGATTACTGTGCAACTCTTTTGTTTTTATATGTAATACTATATTAGCTATCTGGTATTCTGGTAGGTACTTTAATTTGAATAACTTAAAAGAATTAAAATTACTTGCAAGTACCAGCAGTATTTGATGATAATTAATCAAAGAGTAACAATAATTTGAACAGACAAAATAGATTAGGTAATTTTTTATGTATTGTTAGAATAAATAATCCACTTTTACCTATAACCGAACCGTCTGTTGTTTTTACCAGTCAAAACAGTATGCAATTTATAAGACCAATGAATTTGTTAAGTAAAGTTTTTTTCTGAAACAGCGAAAAATTGTAAGCTTTCAAAGTAAGATTTTTTTACCCCCTATTCGTAATATTTAAACTAACTAGTACACTAAAATTGCAGGTTAGCACTTGCCAAAGACATTCAACTAAAATTATTTCGACTAAATTGTATCGGTAACTTTCGGGACTCATAAATTCAGTGCCAGATCAGTCCGGGAAATGCTGAAGAGTTGGAAAAATTTACTTTTTTCGTACGGAACTCCAGAAATTTCTTTCTTGCAAAACTAATTTTTGTTTCTAAAGTATTGGTATTGAGTTCTAGTATTTTTTTTAATCTAATCCGCTATAATACCGAATTTATTTTAAAAAAATCACCAAGATTGGACCATTAGTTTTGTTCTTACTGCCAAAAATAGTTGGTATATGGTAATTCTGATTAATTAGCATTTTCACTAATAAATCCCCAGTATTTCTTGTGCTACTCGCCCCTAAACGTTTCGGATTCAAAATCACATCCACTTAACCCCGTTAGTACCATATTCATTCCAAAAAAATTTAGATACCCTCAAAAGAAAACATACTACGGTGCCACTGTCATTTAAAAATATGATCCAATGTGTGTTGGGCACCTTTGCGAGCACAGACGACACAAACCCATAAGAATTTCGTTACTAATCGAACTACGAAATCCTACAATGTTACTTTTAGCGAATTTCCAGAATGGAATTCAGCTATTACAGCCACTGTCATGACGCGACCTGAGCCCGGGACTATGGCAGAAATTTGTTTTGAGGTCCCTAGAAACCGAAAATAATATTCACTAAAATTTATATATATATATATATATATATATATATATATATGTGTGTGTGTGCGTGTGTGTGTGTGTGTGTCCGCGTGATAACTCTCGAACGAAGTATCCAATTTTTACGAAACTTAGTGAGAACATTGGAAGTCCCAAACCCTTGGATGAGTTCGTCAGCCAGACACGTCGGATGCCAGGAACATGGTTTTTGTTCTTGTAAAAAATTAGTTTTTTGCCAAAATTTCCATTTATTCAAAAATTTTTGCGAAATTTTTTACACCATTTAAAAGAGAAGAAAATATTACATAAAAAAGGTCTTTAAACTTTTTTTCTATGTCAACTAGTTTCCGAGAAAAACTAATGTTTATAAACGGCAATTCGCTATGTTATGCAGGATGCTGCGACAGGGGTATTTATTCCTTCAATTTCAAGTCGAAAACTTTTCATAGCACCAACTTGTACGAACTTATCCTCAGATAATTGCTTGTTTAGTATATGTATAGTTTGTTAGGTGAAAAAAATTTTTTTTTCAATATATTTCTACGTTTGCCTACCTGGTTATGGGCCTGGGCACCATCATCATCGGTCGGCAGGCATGCGTAGCATGGGGTAGCGTGTATTTGTTGACATTTGCGTGATATTTATTTCGAATACAAAACAAGAAAGGAATCGAATCGTGATATTATAAACACACTTACACACACACACACGTACGAAACGAATGAGGCATTGATTGACAGCCACTGACTTCCGGACAGACGCTTAATTCACAAGTATGCGCATATCGAACGTATAAACATCATGTTTTACAAGTGTAACAACAAAAACAACTGGATATTATGGATTGAATTAAGTACAATGATGCTATAAGTGTAAAATCAACATTTAAGATTTGTAAAAATTTTGCCGACTAATGAAATATGAACTGAATAGGTGTCAGCTGAATCCCATTCTTACATTTTCCCGATTATTTTAAAAGAAAAATCATATTTCTGGATCGAGTTTTAAAATTTTGATGGTGCAAATGAAAAATATACCACAAATTTATTAAAAATTTACTAAAAAATCTATAAGGAATCATTTGAGTAATTTTAAGTCTAAAAAATAAAAGTAAAATTTGGTTTCTGTGACGTCATCGCAAAATTCCTGCACTAAACCAAAATAGATTACAATAAATGTGTAAAATTACTTAAGTACATAATAATTTTTACACTGATAAAAAAAAATGTAATTTTACACAAATGAATAAAAACAATATATGTTTTAATTTTTACAGTGTTTTGTTTTATATTTACACTATAAATTCGTATATTTTTTTACACAGTTGTTTTTACAAAACCATAAATTATACATTATACTAAATTATATAAAAATTTTTACGCTTTTCCGACCTTTCAAAAATTACACATTTCTGTGTCTACAATCATTTTCTTCCTTTTTAGATAAATTTGAACATTACAGGGAACATGGAAGTCTATAGGTCTTTTTACATGTAATTTTACATGTTCAAACATCAATGAATTCAAACTTGGCGAATCCAGAACCTTTTTCACAACATGTGTTCAAAACTTAACAAAAGTTCTCATAGGCGAAAAGATTGCAATTACAATTTTATTGAAATCAAAATTAATTCTATATTTCCAATCTGTTATTATTAATTATCAATTTTAAAAGTTTTTTACATTAATTAAATAAATCAGTTCACTTAATCATCTGTTCAATCCGCAGTACAGATCAAATATTTTTGATTTTTTTATCTAATCTAAATTATCAGCAAGTGAGAAATTATACCAACCAGAAATAGCCAGTGCAGAAACTATCGAAGATTCAGGTTCCAACAGAAAATCTCTATAAAATTACACAAAATTTTCGTTCAGAAAGCGTCGAATATTTTTATTGTTTTCAAAAATATAAATTTTATTATCAATTTTTTCTAGTTAGCGTGTTGATTGAATGAGCTTTCATGTTTTTTTTCTTGTTAAAATAAAATAAATAAAAACAAAACAAAACGAGAAATAATATTTTATATTTTTGTAATTTGAATGTGATGCCGGAAATAAAAATCAAACTATTGTAACATACACTACGTCACGACATAATTATTTCGATATTTTCAACATATCATAAAATAGTACATAATATATATAACTTTCAAATGAATCGAAAAATATTACTCAGGTTTTTCTTATGTGTCCTAATTTTTAGGGTTCGAGTTATTCGAGATCTCCCAAGGCTCCAAAAAAGAAAGTTCCTCCACTGCTGCAGTGATAGCGACTTTCACAGTGCCTGAAATCAAAAAAACCAAAAAGCCTATTAAACTAGAAGGTATTGCACGTGCCGTGAACCTCAGTCGAAAAAAAAAAGTTGAAATTTAACAAACTGGCGGAGTTTTTAAAAAATATTTTCAAATTTTGCTCGAAAAATTGATGATTTTTGGCCTGCAAAAATTACATTTTTTATTCGATCGGAAAACTGGAGGTTTATGGTACGAAGAAATATATATATAAAAGAAGCTGCAATAAGAATCAAATCGATCGGAGGATTTGTCTTGAAGTTATAACTGCAGCAAATTTAAAAAATGTAGTTTTTCGTTATCTTACCTTTTAGTTTTAATCACTGAGAATTTTTACTAAAATTATTTATGATGTACTCACTATAACGGTCATAGTAAAACTAGATGAGTCATTTAAATGTGTCAGGGTCTAGCTTCTCCACAACATGTGACTGGCAGCCACGTCCAAAGACCCCCGAACTATTAACCTTCATACATTTCTCAATACCTCAAAGTTAACAATGAAAATCAGAATTCGCTCTTCAGATGGCTATAACTCAAAAACTGTTTGAGATATGCACTTGAAATTTTAGTATGTTATTTTTAAAGGTATAGACTATCAAAACATACAAAAAAAATTTCCCAATTTTTTTCAAAATGTCACACTAGTGGTTCCCCTTAATCAGATACATACAATCCTCAATAAAATGTGTAAATTTCAACGAGGTGTTAGATAAGTTAAGTGTACCTACTGTTGTGGGCGAGTTAAACTGAAGGCTTTTGTCGAATACTCCAGTCATTGGGGAACCCTGGTTTAATTCGCGACCAACACGCACTTGTTTTAATCCTCAATAATATTAATGCAATAATTATTCTTCTAGTGAATCCGAATATTTAAAGGCAGAATTTTGTTAAATTAGTTTCTAAATCACTTTTAAACCACCAAAATTAAATTCGACATTGAGTTCGCTAGATATCTTAATTTTAAATCTGATTTTCTTAAAAAAGCTTATTAAACGATTAAAATATAAAACTTATTTTTAATATTTTGCGAAACAAGGAGCTTCCAGCGCTTAAATATACATTTGTGATTTGTTTTAGTTAATTTTTCTCAAGTCCAGGAATCAAGAAAGGATACAAAACAAAATCCTTTTTTAAATAATCTTCCTTAATTAAACTATTTAGACAATACATAAGCGTACAGTGAGAATCAAAATTAAGAATATTCAGAGAAAGAAAATAAAAAAGGAAAAATTGTTTTGTTGATAACATTCCAGATAAATGATTTCAAATTTGTTTTGGAATACAATTTGTTCATGGCATAGTTAGGTACATGGAGTAAATGCAAGGAGGGGATGGACTATAATATGATTGACGAAGAACACATAACTGTGCTGGCGAGGGGTGAGAGGCGGGGGTATACAGTGGAAAACAGTAGAGAAAATATTATTTTATTGAATGATGTTATTTAAGAATGAAAATGAAAATCAACCGACAATTTGCTACATATATTTTCATGTCAAATAAGAAGTATTTAGGTAGATGTGTGTGATATACAGGATGTTTCAGATAAAATGTTTTGTCAAAACTAAATATTTACATCTACTGCTGCGTGAAGTAAGTATAACTTTTTACCGAAAAATGTTTTTTTCTAACGATCCGATTATGTAAAGTTACAGAAATGCAAAAAAAAAGGTGTAGGCTGAATATTCGATGTTCGGTAAATTTTAAACACCCGGTATATATCAATATAGGTACGAACGATTGTAAAATTGAAGATTTTTTTGATAGACATGACAGTACGGTTAATGTGACCACAACATGCCATGTTTCTAAACACACTACTGTTTGTATGTTCTGCAGTCGCAACGGGGTTTGGATTCTCAACAAAATTAGTAACAACTTTCAAAAAAAAAAAAATTTCAATATCGAAATACGAAGAAATTTTTGCTGGAGGATTTCGTTGAAGTAATCTCTAAACTTCTAAAAATACAGTGCCAATAGAACTGACACACAGCTTTCTCGCATTTGTGACTTAAAGTGACTTTGTGCTTTAACTGCTTCTTATCATAAATGTTGTGTTTTACCATATTTCTTAACTTTTTCTAATCGGGTACCTATATAACTATAATAATAAAAATTTTCATATCACAAAAGTGATTACAGTACTTTCAGCTACTTTATTCTGTCTGGTAAGTGTGAAACATTAATATTTTAGATAAACTTACCTTACATAACACCCTCAATTATATATATTTCTTTTTAAATTGAATTTTTTAATATTATTAACTTCCTATAGGAAGTTATTGTCATGGGTCCGATTTAACGAATCGCTAATTTTTACATATCTCCACGTTTCAAGGTCACTAGAATCCGAATCCATCATTTTTAGCGTGATGTCGGTGCGTGCGTTCGTTAGTTCGTTCGTTCGTTCTTGGATTTTTTTTTCATCTCGCATATCTCGAGAACAAATGATGATATCAACTCCGGACTAATTTCATTAGACGCGTAATCAAAAAATAAAGACCGGATAAAGTTTTCAGCAAATTCGGATTAGCGGTTTTTTTTGTGGTAAAAAAACAGAATTAACTTTATAAAGATAACATAGATTATATGGATTTTTTACCATAACATTATTATATAATGGCCTAAGAACCTTCCTTGATGTTAAAGACGCCAGTATATTATTATTAAAAAAAAAAAAAAAAAGAAAAAAAAAAACGAAATAAGAAACTGTTTTTGAAATATATTTTGTCTCGCATATCTTGAGAGCAAATGATGTTATCATTTATTTGATAAGGGTGGAGCCCCACTCTTAGGTACAGAAGGCAAAGCCCTCGATATGGTGCAAGCGCAAAGCGTCTATCCCAGGGGAGAAGTTGCCCGAAATGGAAAAAGAATTATTTATGTACGGTAGTCTTTAGTCTTTAAGGACACCCAATGGCAAGTTGACAGTGTGGGTAGAGCTGTCCCCCAAATTTTTTACGTATTAAAATTGACAGACTTCGTTTAATTATTATAGAACATATATTTAGATTGCATAATTTTGAAGATAAATATTTTGCAATCTTCAGTATAAAAATTTCAGTTACTGGGAACCATTTTCTCTGCTATAGATTACTTTTTAAATTGTTGAAAATTTACTTGTCTATACCTGCAAAATTTATTGATACTGATTTATGTTTATAATTAAATTATTTTGAAATATTTCGATATTTAACTTACATATAGTTTTGAAGTTCAATATTTCGTAAACCTCAATATAAAAGTTTCAGTTTTTTGGGACCATTTCCTCTTCTGTAGATTACTTTTTGAATTCTTGATAATTTACTTGCCTATATCCCCGAAATTTTCTGATACTAAATTATGTATATTTGCAAATAATTTCGAGTAAAATTGTTAAGAATTGAAGCACATTTTTGAGTTCAATATTATTACAATATTAAACGCCATTTCCGTGTGTGTGTATAAGTATACATATTTGTGTGTGGAATTGTTCAAATTAGTTTTGTGGTATAGTTTTAGTACCGTTTATTTTGTGTATTGTACGTCGCACAGCGAATCTGGATAGTATGTTTTTGTACACTATGAGAACTATAACACATTGAGCTTGACTGTCTCTTCGGTTTTACTACGATTAAATGCTATACAAAGCGAATATCTAGTACAAATGTATCAGTAGTTGTAAATTTTTCCATAAATTCTTCTAGAACCATTTATGTTAACACTTTGACGGTCACCGACTCATACACCATGTTGTAGGACGTCAACAATTCCATGTTAAGTGTATTAGCTGTCAAAATGGTGTACTAGTTGAGCGTTTTGTTAATTTATGGGCGTCAAATCAATAACAGTGTAAAATGTGCTTGGAAACGTCACGATATATATGAAAAGATTTTTTTTTAAATGAATCTTTATGAATCTTTATTAATAATTGGGGGAAATTTCATTTGGCGAAATGGCTGATTTGATTTAAATATTTTTTCTAGTAAAGTTACGTACGCTCAAAATGAAAAG
Source organism: Brachynemurus nebulosus (assembly GCA_035578155.1). NCBI lineage: Eukaryota > Metazoa > Arthropoda > Insecta > Neuroptera > Myrmeleontidae > Brachynemurus > Brachynemurus nebulosus. Next base: position 15,897,782 of record JAPWDM010000013.1, read on the forward strand.
ATCGACTTCGAAAACCTATAATTTTCATCCAGGTTCATCCCTCTGTCGTTTTATTTACGATTTTTATAGGATTGAAAAATTATAGTAAATCTGATGGCGTCATCATGTCAAAAAAATTTCTTTTTTCTCAAATCAGACTTTATAGAAGTGGAATAAGGCTAATTAATTGAATTAAGGTATTTTGTAGTGAAACTTTTCATTTTTGATACCAAGAAGACAGAAGTCTTGTTTCTTTAATGCTCCAATATGTCTAATTTTGTTAAAAATAAAAAAAAAAAACGACTTCAAGAACCTGGACGCTATCTAGAAATCATTTCTTAAGCAATATTAAAAGATAATTTCAACTCTTCCCGGGGCCTCCACCATAGTTGACAATATTTCTTCTTTATTTGTTTGTTTGGTAGCACTGAAATAATTTTTTTTATGCAACTGTTACATCTATTTTGCTAACAATATATTATAAACCGACAATATATTATCTAGAAATAATTTCGATACAGTTATCGTCATTATTACTATTATTCGATATCGTATCCAATTTTGTGGTTCACATTATTACTGCTCGAATTTGATTATTCGAAAATGGTCGATTTACATGTCATTATCGTCGTACAGGTTTGTTTGACAAAAACTAAGCAACAAAAATTCTATAAATACATAGAAATGAAAATAATAGTGAAAATCGTGTAAAGACATAATTTATATTGCAACTCATTTTTAGCGAATTTTCAGAATGGAATTCAGCTGTTACAGCCACTGTCATGATGCGACTTGAGCCCGGGACCATGGCAGAAATTTGTTTTGAGGTCCCTAGAAACTGAAAATAATATTTACTAAAAATATATGTATTAAAATATTTACTAAAATATAGGTGTCCGCGCGATAACTCTCGAACGAAATGTCTTACGTTTATGAAATTTGGTGAAAATATTGGAAGTACCAAACCATTGAACGAGTTCGTTAACCAGACACGTCCGATGCCCAGGACATGGTTTTTTTAGCAATTTTCATAAAAAAATTAGTTTCTTGCCAAAATTGCCCCTTATTCAAAAATTTTTGTGAAATTTTAAAACTCACATAAAAAGAGTCTTTAAACTATTATTCTATGTCAACTAGTTTTGCAAGAAAAACTAACTTTTATAAACGGAAATTCGCTGTTATGCAGGATGCTGCGACAGGGGTATTTTTTTACATGTTAGACGATAATCAACATTAAAAAGTACCCCCAAAAAGATATTAAAATTTTGAAAATATTTCTCTTTGATGTAAAAAAAATAATATCGCCCTAGGGCGAGTCGGGCTCGCACAATTAGGGTTCCGAACAGTAAGCAGTCAGTAGACCAAATTAAACGTTGTACTTGTGATAACTGAAAAATGCATGAATTATCTGTTCTACATTCTACTGAAACATTAGTAAATACCCTGGCAGTCGAGAGGGGAAGGCGTAACGGTCACTTCTAGCAATTTTTAAACTATACCAATAAGGCCACTATAACTACTCCAATAATTTTTAAAAAAAATTAATATTTTAAGAATCTTTAGAGGTAGCTCCTTTAAATGATATCTCACAGGATATATTAATTAAAACTTTTTTTTCTTGGACCAAAATGACCCCGCTCCCCTCACATTTTAGTCAAAACTATTTCTTGTTCTAGTGTCATAAAAGCCTAACATTATGCCGAATTTCAAATTCCTACGGTACATAGCTTTCGAGAAAAATCTCTGGGACAGACGCACAATCAGACCGTAGAATGATTATATTTGGGTTTCGTTTTTCCTTTTAAGCTACGAAACCCTAAAAAAATCTATCCGATTAAAAAGTTTAGAAATTTGTGTCAACGAAATTTGTTGCTTAACTTGTAAAAATTTCGTCATTAAGTCTGTATCAGTCATAAAGTAATTAAAATATATGGGTGTCAATTTCTGAATAATAGGAATCACATTCATAAAGTTACAGTATTATTACTTTATACAGAAGCACGTCCGATCGTGCTTGTCTGAACAGTCCATTACCTCGGATCACAAAAAAAAAATAATGTGAAATATATGATACTGAAATTTAAAATTAGTTTCATCCTTAATTCCTTAATATTCTTTTATACGATTATCATTACACGACAATTGGTTATTTATTTGTTCGAAGGAATAGTTGCAACTCAAAACTCATCACCCATTTTAACATGGTGTATATCGATGAAGTACGAAGGGTACTTTTCGGAAATAAATAGTAACAAACAGTTAGAACAGAGAATAGTTTGTACAGTCCCCCCAGTCTAATCCTCCCTTGTTGTTTTTGTTATTACGTGTGACCAAAATTTATGGACTCTGTCACCAATATTGACATGAATTAACCGTAACATGCTATAAATATTTTTAGTGGCACGTCATCAGACACAGACACAGACGAGCACAGGTGCTGTGGTTCACAATAGGCAAGAATATTGTGTCGAATGTCAACAGTTCAACACATTACGATACATCAGTCATTGTGAGAGAAATACAATATAAAAAATTATATTTTAAAGAAAGAAAAAATCATTTCTATAAGTTACAGGTAAAATTTCAAGTTAATCGGATGAAAATTACTGGCGTTATCCTGCCGACTATTTTGGAAAATGTAGTTTCGAGAAAAAGGCATGTAAAATTTCAAAACGTGTTTTGTGTTTGCCGTTTTATGGGTTTTATACCTTTCATTACTGCCATCTGTGAGTTGTTTATAGTAACAAAAGTAAGTTGTAGTGATGAGCAAATGCAAGACCAAGACTGCCAAATCTTGGTCTTGGTCTTGCATTTGCTCATCACTACAACTTACTTTTGTTACTATAAACAACTCACAGATGGCAGTAATGAAAGGTATAAAACCCATAAAACGGCAAACACAAAACACGTTTTGAAATTTTACATGCCTTTTTCTCGAAACTACATTTTCCAAAATAGTCGGCAGGATAACGCCAGTAATTTTCATCCGATTAACTTGAAATTTTACCTGTAACTTATAGAAATGATTTTTTCTTTCTTTAAAATATAATTTTTTATATTGTATTTCTCTCACAATGACTGATGTATCGTCATCTACTACTGATGTATCGTCATCAAACTACTATAGCAAGACCAAGACCAAGACTTGGCAGTCTTGGTCTTGGTCTTGCTATAGTAGTTTGAGTCTTGGTCTTCGTCTTCGTCTTGCAAAATGCAGTCTTGGTCTTGGTGTTGGTCTTGGTATTGCTAAAACATCTTGCACTTTCTTGCATTTTTTTATTACCGAATTTTTTCCTTCTAAAATCAGAATTTTCTCTCTTTACGGTATTAATTATACTTTCAAACTATTTAAATAGTTTAGCAAGAGTGCTAAATTTTTGTTTTTTTCTTGCTTTTGTCTCGGTCTTGCTCACTTGAGCCTTGGTATTGGTCTTGCAGCCATACTTATAGTCTTGGTCTTGGTCTTGCTTTTGGTATACATAGTCTTGGTCTTGGTCTTGGTCTTGCAAAAAAATGCAAGACCAAGACTAATTTTGCTCATCACTAGTAAGTTGTATGGAAAAAAGTTGTTGACTAAATTGAGAGACTTCGAAATGTTACCATGCGGCGTTTTTAAATATTTTCAACCGCTCGGGTTCAAAACAATTTTTTAGAAAATTTTTGCAGTCGTAATTATTCCTATTCCAAAAATGAAGGAAAAAATTCTGAACTAACGTTATGGTCCCTACGAGTTCAATAAACATTAAGCTTCAATAGTTAGAGTTTGTCATAGTTTTCGAGGTAAATTATAGGAGAAGATTGTTTATATTTTATTTATCCCTTAGTGTTGTTTAATGGGAGTTTCCTTAAAAGATATAGAAGCTACGAAAATTTGATAAACGCTAAAAATGATATTTAGCTACTTTTACTGGGCTCTCTTAAAAAATTTCCATCGGTATAACCAAAAAACCATATTGTCTATTCTTAAATTGTACCATATGGCTTCTAATTTGTACCTTATAATATTGTAAACAGTCTATCAATTTTTTCCCCAAAAAATAATCTGTTTTTGTAATTCGATTTAAGTGAACGTCAACTTCTGAATCCCCTTAATTTTTTGGTCCAAACACTTGTAGTTCTAAGCCTTTTTGGTATTAGTTTTTCGTTGGTATCTTGTTTTGACTTAGAAAAGTATTTTTTCAACGCATATTTTATATTGTTTTCGTTTTCAAAATCATAATCCCTTTTTTTCTTAGACCTCTAAAAAGCTAAACCAATCCATAGGAATATATTTTGAAAATTCCATAGCTATGATATCGTAAATCCACGACAAAATATTCAAACCAAATAAATCAATTTTTTCGCTACTAATTCGGAATTTTGGTGAAAAATATTAAGGTGGTATGGTTAAGAAGCTAGTACAATATAGACAAATCCACCCTAAGTACACTACATCTGAAACAAAACCACAAAAACTACACAAAAAAAAAAAAGAAAAAAATTGGCTATTTGTCTGTTTGGTCAGAAACATGATCAGACAGACAGACAGACACATTTCTACCCAACGTCGGTACTCTTTTCTCTTTTGTTTTTTTGTGGCGTTCCAAAACGATTGAAACAAAACAAAAAACAAACGAAAAAAACAAAAAAAATCACTCTACACCACATTAATATGAACATACATATAATATATGGCAAAAAAATCTATATAGTGAAGACGCGATGCCTGAAGTTGTGTTTTGTTTTGAACTCCCCCGCCGCCAATGATTTTTGCATGCGCCATTAACACAACTGACACAATTCCTTTTTTCGAAAAGTAAAGATTGATACATGTTTGTTAAAAAAATGTTTTGTATGAATATATTAATTTCTTAATAAAGAAACCCATTATATTATGCAAAAATTGGTATTTGTTACATGTTTACGCTATTATTAATGTAAATGTTAGACGAATAATTTCACCCAGAAAACTGCGTACACACTAGTGATGAGCAAAATTAGTCTTGGTCTTGCAGTCTTGTCTTGGTCTTGCATTTTTTTGCAAGACCAAGACAAGACCAAGACTAAGACTATAAGTATGGCCGCAAGACCAATACCAAGACTCAAGTGAGCAAGACTAAGACAAAAGCAAGAAAAAAGCAAGACTATTGCTAAACTATTTAAATAGTTTGAAAGTATAATTAATATCGTAAAGAGAGAAAATTCTGATTTTAGAAGGAAAAAATTCGCCATTAAAAAAATGCAAGAAAGTTCAAGATTTTTTAGCAATACCAAGACCAAGACCAAGACTCAAACTGCTCTAGCAAGACCAAGGTCAAGATTCTTAATGCAAGAACAAGACCAAGACCAAGACTGTTAAGTCTTGGTGAAAATAAACTGATGGTTCGACACACTATTGTCACAGTGTTTCAAACATAAAAGTGATATTTTGTGAAGTAAAGTATTTTTGTTTATTATTTACAAATATGGAATACCATAAATTAACGCTCAAATCTGCTAATAAAAGAGTGTAGTAAGTTTAATAATAATCGAACCAGTTTTGATGTATGCAGTTTTCAACGACTTTTAGGGTGTAGGGAATGAAGTGAATCCAGAAAACCAGAAAAGCGGATGAAAATTTTACTGAATTATGTTTGTTGCTAAATCAAACGAGTTTTTTCAGATCTACTGAGGCTAGAAGCATTGAAATCCGAAAAAATGATTCCGTAAATGATTCCGAAATTATGGCCATTTCTTTTTTGTTAGATTATGTTAGCTCTACTGGGCACCTTTATAAACTCTAATAAATTTTTTGTTAGATTTGGTTAGATTTAGTGAATTTCTGTTAGATTAACTTAGATTCAGTGACTGTTCTGTTGAGTTCGGTTACATTTAATGCACTTTTTTATGAAACTTAATAAATTTTTTTGTGAGATTAGGCTAAATTTAGCTTTGTTAGTGATAGAAAATACGAACTTTTACGGAAGCATTTAACTTTAACTGCGGAAGCGAATTTTCAAAAAATTTTACAACTTTGTACCCGACAATATCCCTTAACTATATACCCAAATCCGACGAAACAGTAGGCGTTGTAACCCCAGGCCCAGGTTTGAAGAGTGGACGCAGGTGTAGCTTTCGGATTTCAAGAAAAAGTAAAAGGAGCTTTTTTTGCTCGTCACTAATTCTTTGGTGGGAAAATTTTTTTTTTTTTTGGAAATCTGATTTATTTCCGGGACCCAACAGCCCTGACAATATCCTCATCCACCCTTAGCAATACAATAAATTTGACCCTTTGACTAGAATTATCAGTTCCTTGACAGTCACTGACCCAAATCCCAATATCTCAGTAGGTTTCGATCAAAAACAACAGGGGATACTCCAACCAGTGCGTTGGTACCTTTTTCTTACAATATTTCGCTTGTATTACCCTGAAATGGTCACAGAGTTTATCATTTTCAGAGACACAATTATTTTGGTCACTTTATGTGCTTGCGCTGTTGAAGGAAATGGCTAATTTAAAAAAAAATTTTTGTTTTTAGCATGTACACAACTTAATGGTATGACCATTAAACGCATGTGGCAAACAATTTGCAAATGTTGATGACAGCTGCTTTGTTTACATTCATCAAAAACTAAAACATCTTTGTTTATTAGCGCCTATTTTTGCCAAGATAATGAACTTGTTTCATTAAAAAAAAAAATCAAAATTTGGATGAATGCGTGTTAATAAGCTAAAACATAATGTGCAAAACATATTTATGGAACATTATGCAAAATAATTGGTGCTAAAGAAATGCAGAAAATTCAAAATAACAACAAAAGGTACTAAATTAGAAAATTGATTGGAATAGTAGCCCTAAAAATATTAAAGCACATCTTTAAGGTGCCTTATTTCTTTATTGTCTTGTCCTGTATGCCTTGTCATCTTACTTACCTATGTATATTAAAAATCGCTGATATACATATATTACAGGAAAACTTCGATTAACCGTCACCACTGGAACCGGGACTTTTTAATAAATTAATTTTATACTACTATTTTTTAGGGACGAAAATGTGTATTTATAACGATTTTTAGTAATGGTCGTAAAGGCATTTGCACTTAAATGGTAAGTCCCCCCCCCAAATAAAAAAATTATTAAGAAATATATATATATTCGATATTTGACGAATCAATTTGGAGTGTCACAATTGTGACATGAGACATTTTTTGGCCTTTCTTCCTATAAAAAATTTTTTCAAAATGGATTTATCAATATGTTTTCTAACCAATGGATTTAGACGAAAGTCAATGGAACTAATTTGAATATATGATTCATAAAGGCGTTTGGTGGCTTTTACAGATGTTTCTTTTATAAAAATGATTTTTTTCTTTCTTCTTTTACTTTTTGTGTTCTCTATTGCAAGTTTGGTTGTTTTGTTGTTTCACATTTCCGTTTTCATATATCATTTTTAGTGATGTACGTATTTCCTTTTTTGCAACCAACGAGTTGCTATATTTGACATTGTTTGATTTGATTAGTTTTGATCCAAACTAAAAGGTTTTTAGTTTCTTTTGATTATGTAAAAAAATTTTAAATCTTTCATTTTTTATTTTTATTGATTTTTATATTCTTTTCTTAATAATGGTGTTTTGAGACAGCGAAACCGGTCGACATGTTCAAGATTGGTTAAAAAATTCTCTTTGGTTTTTTGATGGTCTTAATATTGAGATTTATCGCCAAATAAAGTCAAATAATGAAAATACAAGTATAAAATTTTTTGTAGACAATAGAGGTAACAATTTATTTATTATAAAGAAATGTTATTTTAAATTGTTATGTATACGATGGACAAATCAGTTCATCCTAAACAAATACCAACTTAATCGACCATTAAAAAATTTTTTTTGGAATTTTTCATCAAAGTGGTTGTTTTTTTTTATTCCAAAAAGGGTAAGACCCTTACATAGCATTACCAGTAGAAAATAATTCCATATTTTTTGTTGAAACTAACGGATAAGTGAGTGACGATTAATCGAAGTTTTACTGTAGTTAAAAGTGAAACAGTATTATAGATATCATGTATTTTGAAAAATGAGTCTGTACGTTAGTGAAGTGGGCCGTGACTTCAGGCATTTTTAAATTACGCGCGGAGTAAGAATAAAAATACAAAAACTGAATTAAAGGGGAAAGATTTTTAAAAAAAGTTCTTTTGGTTCTTCTTGTTGCAGTTATAAATGTTAGTGCCTTTTTTTACTGGGCGAAAAAATTTTAAAACTTAGACAATGAAACAAACAATCTCACTTTATTAGCATATAGAGATTGAAGTTAGCATAGCTTGGAAGTCCAGTTATAGAGGTGAACTGTAAATTGAATTAAAAACTTGAATTCTGAGGATTACTTTCAAAAAGTAGATTGTGAAATGGGTAAAAATTTTTCAAGAGTATCAAAAGAAAATTTATTGAAGCACTAATTCAACAATACCCCTGTCGTAGCATTTTTATGTCATATTTTCTCCTCTTTTAAATGGTACAAAAAAAAATTCGCAAAAATTGCTGATTAAGTGGAAATTTTGGCAAAAAACTAATAATTTGCAAGAACAAAACCATGTTCCTGGCATCCGACGTGTCTGGCTAACGAACTTGTACAACGGTTTGGCATTTCTAACATTTTCACCAAATTTCGTAAGCCTAGGACATTTCGTTCGAGAGTCATCGTGATATATATATATATATATATATATATATATATATATATATATATATATATATATATATATATATATATATATATATATATAATATATATAAATTTTAGTGAATATTATTTTTGGTTTCTAGGGACCTCAAAACAAATTTCTGCCATAGTCCCGGGATCAAGTCGCGTCATGACAGTGGCTGTAATAACTGAATGCCACTCTGGAAATTCGCTAATACATAAATGATGTATTCTTTTATGAATTTTTAAAAATATTTTTCGCAAAAAGTCGTTTAAAAAATGCTGCTTTTCAACCTACGAGCACCGAAATAATAGTTCAGAAAAATTAGAAAATATCATGAAAATTAATAATGAGGTGTAGATAAGTCAAAATTATCACTCAAAACCGAGTATTTCAGGCTTATCTCGTCAAAAAAATTTTTGTCAAAATTTTCCAATTTTTTTTTTTACAATGACAGAAAAATCGGAAATCTTGAAGCATTGTTGTAATTACCTAAAACTAGTTTTCGATGAGAAATAAAATGAATTTTTTGTTACAAAACGTTTACTAAATCATTGCAAAGGGCGGAAAAAAATTTTTAAACTATTATCAATGTAAATCGTCTATATAAAAAAAAATCCTATCATACATATTTGGTCTAAGGTGTTCCAAATAGATATATTGCTTTTTTTATAGCCCATTTTTTTTTTGTCTTTAAGTCAGCCGTTTCTGTTTCAGAAAATATATATATTATACAATAAATAAGTCAAGCCTATACACAGGATACCATTTGTCTTAAAGCTACTTATAATCTAATAATAATAGAATTGTGAGAGGGTCTTAAAATTTATTTGATTGGGGCGAATCTAACGGGAGTATTTTTAATTAAATGAACGATTTTATCGAAAATAATCGATTTTTAAAACTTGTTTAAAAATGACTTTGTTCGGCTATTTGTATTTTGGTTTAAAAATAATTTCGGGACCCAACAACAACCACTAAAATTTTTAAAAAATTGCACTCTATAAAATTAAATAGTATATGTTTTAAGAAGTAACGTTTTTTGGGATATATTTTTCTAATAATATATAATTACAAGTTTAACTTGTCGATTATTTTATCAAAAACACTATCTTAATTTTTTTGTTCTTTTTAATGGTGTAGGAGCGAAGAACCCCTGTTCAAATAGCGGATGTAAACAAATTGGTCTACACTTATGGTAATTATTATTACTATATTTATAAGATTATTTTTCTTATAATTGCGCGTGGTTGTGTTGTTGATCCATAGATCTAACTGGTGATTGACTTGGAATTCCATGGTATAGGTCAGAGTTTTCAAAATGCATTAGTTAAAAATATGAAATTGTGAGTGATTTTAGTTTAACCAGATTGATTGGACGGTTACGTAATTTTATTTGAAACTGTTCAGAATTTTTCCTTGTTAAATTTTCGAAGTACGTCTGCCCCGATAGACTTTTTTTGACATGCTTCTGTATTACAAAGTAATATTAACTTTAAGTATTAATTCAATACTAATATTTTGTTTAAATTATTTAATGTCTCCACAACATTTTTGATGTCGTATTATTTTATAATACCTATTTAAATTTACATTAGATTTAACTTGGTATATACAGTAAGGGTGCAGTACCATGTCATTACCGAGAATTCTTGTACTTAATAAAGATAGACATACATATATGTATGCATTTTAATTTAGGTACCTACTAAAAATTAAATAAAAATAACTTCACTTTACTTTCATTATTATTGTCTCTCAATTAATTCCTGTCCTTGTCAGACGACTAAAATTCAATAAACCTATAGGCATAAACTTGAAATAAATCAAAATGAATTTTAAAATTGGAACAATTCAAATTTTATATGACATTTAACCAACTTTCTTACACATAGTAGATTATTTTATTGTAAATATATAGTATAAAAGTTGTCTCTTTGACTTTTTGTGGATTCTGGTCCTAACCTAATGGCTTTCAATAGTGAACTCGCATTCCCGCAATTTTGTTATTGAGATCGCACGTTTATCTATAACCATACTTACGATATACTTCGAATCGGTCACCCCATAAAAGTCTTCACTTCGGTCATGTGCTTTCTCCAGTTTTTCATTCTGAAAAATATATCACGTTGAAGACGTTTGAAGAGGTTCTGGCAAGCGAAGATGAAGACGTAATATTTCGATTCAATAATATTGACTATAATCAAAACTTATACCAAGATATTTATATATCTATTTATAATTTTTTATTTGTAACTAATATGACATATGTCAAATATACCTAAATGGCCAAATAACACGTTTAAGAACATCAAAGTATCGATAACTGTATTGTATGCGTAGCAGACAATAATTATGGGCGTTATTTTGTTTTGGTAGTAAAGTGACGATTTCCGCAATTTCATGCCCTGCACACTTTATAACTTATGTATAGTAAGTTTATTTAACCGCGTCCCTTCTTCATACTACATATTTTTTTTTTATTATTATTAAAGTTAATAACAGAATTATTACAAATATTCATTCTATTGTTTTAACATTTTGTACTTTGGACAAGAATAATTGTGTCTCTGCAAAAATAGAATGCGCTATGACCATCCTTCGGCCAACTTTCGACCAAGTATTTATGCGTTTCACTTAACAGGTAATTTTATAACATATAACAAATCTGTGAATTTTGGAACGATGCATCACGTAAAAATTATTGATTTAATTCGAATGGAGATTTCAGAAAAACATAGGGCACTGTTTAGAGTAAGATTTAGTTTCAATGCATTTCAAAAATTTGGAATGAATTCAACTATTATAAATGAGAAATAAAAATTAAAACAAAAGAAAACAAGAAAAACAAACGATTTTTATAATTACAATGTAAAAATATGTAAAATCACTCTTATAGTAATTTTTACATTGACAAAAGTATAATTATATACAATTGATTAAAAAAATAGTTTTGTTTTGGTTTGTTTTTACAGCGTTGCTAAATATCCGTATTTTTTTTATACAATTGTGTAAAATTACATTCTCATTAGTTGGGAAAAACATTAAATATATATAAATTTACATTTATAATAAGTTTAATAAGATCAGGGTAACGTTTAAAAGCAAGTGGTAACATTAGACAAATTTTTAAAAAATTTTTACATTTTTTACACGTATCAAAAATTACGCATTTTATAACCTATTTTTTTTACAGTGATACCTCGAAATAATATTCAAGAATATAAAAGTCATGTTCAAAAATGTTCTCTCAATTTTTCGTTTTTCACGAGCGTCGTACAAAAACGAAATTATTCAGATATCTGATGCAAATGTACTTATGCTCCTATTATGTTATGGACTATTTGTTTTCCGCTTTATTTTCAGCCATTGAACTAACTACTCCTGTGTTTTTAATCTAAATGCTAATTTTTGAAAAGAATATCAATTTGACTAGCCCAGACTATTAGTATCGAATGTCACATTTTAAAAATTAACTAAATTGTATTAAAGAAAAATTAAATCAAAGAATCCCAAAAAAATTTTCAAAACTAAAACTACTAAAATTATTTTCTAAATATTTTATTTTTTTGAAGACATATTTGTAGACAAATTAATGTAAATACAAATTTTTTAATGATAGGTCATCGTTTTTTTTTTTTTTTTTGTTAATTACTAATATTATTGTTTTACTTCAAAATTATAGTAATTTTTTCGGAATATTTTGTTCTTCCAAACAATGTCAATTATTTAATTTAATTATTATTTGGTTCAGTGGAATATTATAATTACGGACGTGAGTAATCCATTAAAGAACTTTTTTTCTGAAATGAATACTTCTGTTGCGAGGATAACTGCGTGAGAGTGTAATGAAATCTGTAACGGTTGTATAGTGAAACAAACTCTAGTGGTTAATTGATTATTATTGCTTCTGCAACATTCTTGATGTCATATTATTTTATGTTATTTATATTTAAATTGGATTCAACTCGGGGTGCTTTCAATACTAAGGGTGCGGTGCCATGTCACTGCCGAGAAATCCTATTTATAATGAATTTTTCTTTAATACTAATAAAAAAAATACACTTGTTACATATATTAAGAGCATTCTTATACACTTAAATTAATACTTCTATTCACTAAAAATTGGATAAAAATAACTTTACTTTCATTATTATTACCTATCAATCAATTTTTGTTAGACTACTAAAATTCAAGGAGTTCATAAGTAATCATGAACGTTAATTTTTCATGAATTTCGATGTACAAAAATACCTAAATACATGTACCTATGAGCAGTTAAGTTAGTTTCATTCAACGTCACTAGATGACATACTTCTTATTTCTTATTTCTTATTTCTAGGTACCGGGTTTCTTCGGACCTAGTCAGGACCGTACTTATTTCAATAAAATTTTGCAACTAAATTAAATTGAATTATCCTTAGAGATGGCAAAAGAAATATTTGTGGATAGTACAATCGAACTATTAAACTGAGATATACCTACTTTGACTTCTTATGGATTCTGGTTCTAACTAGTTCTGATGACATTTACCTTAAACTCGGTTTGAAAATAATTTAATACAGTTGGTTTTCCGCATTTTTGTTATTGTCTTCGCACGTTCGTCTATAACCCACGACTCATATTACTTCGAATCGATCACTTTGATTGTGATTTTCTTCAAGTTGATCTATAACTGATTCCGTACTGAATAATACCATCCACTGATCCCTCAAATTTCTTATATTGTTTTTAATATAATAATTTAATATTATTTTTTTTTTTTTTTGGCCTGTAATAGCCCTAATGTGACCATTTAGTATGATTACACGACTGTTCTATCGGTAGTGAAATAATTATACAATTTGAGGGTTTTGATCCAAGTGTTGTGTTTGGGTTTTTGGGTTCCGCTGATCCAACTTAATCGTTGTACCGGCATGTGCAGTGACCTTACAAAATAATATAATATGGTCGATTGAAAATGGTCACAACAATTATTGCTATTATTGAAGGGTAGGTATCCATCAATTTTTTATAATTTCTGTTTCTAGACCGTTTATCGATCGATACTTTCCCTTTTTGTTTTTGAAAACGCAGTAACCGACTTTTGAGGCGCTTCGTGTATAGGAAATAGGATAATTGAATGATTATGGTTAATTATTGTAAATTGTTTAAGTGGTTTTTCGATGAAATTTGTGCAAAAAAGGGGGTGATTATAATTTAAAAATGTTACACATAATAGTCATTTGCCAATTTTGGTATCTCGCTTAGCTTATTTTACAATTTTCAATTTTAAATATTATCGAGTGCTTGTGAAACGTGTTTCTCGTATTAGCGAGACATAAGTGATTGGCTGGTTGTCTGACTGAGGTGGCTGTCGTGACACAGGATCGTTGGTGTAGTGGCAAAGACACCTGGCTAGTTACCGGGAGATCCTGAGTTCGATTCCTATAGCTGATCCAGTTTTTGTGATTTTTAATTTATGTTTTAGAATAATTATTTAAACGATAAATTCCACCAAAAAATTTTAGGCATTTGTTTCGGTCCCTCAATGTACTTAAAGCTCTCAATGTACTTTTGGATTAAATTTTGAAAATATGTCAGTGGTATGATAGATGGCAACCTATTAAGGGGCGAAACACCTTTAGACAGGTGAAAATAGACGCAATTTCGGGAATTTTTTTAGCAAGGAAAAAATTGATCTACATACAAATATATTTTTTGGGTTTTGTATTTCATTTACTTTGAATGCTTTGATCTTAAAGTATTACAACCTATTTTTTTCCTTCGATATAATTATATAAAAATAGTGCAGAAACCTTTCATTGAGGGTATCACTAGTGATGAGCAAAATTAGTCTTGGTCTTGCATTTTTTGTACACCAAGAGCAAGACCAAGACCAAGACTATAAGTATGACTACAAGATCAAGACCAAGACTATAAGTATGACTGCAAGACCAATACCAAGACTCAAGTGAGCAAGACCAAGACAACAGCAAGAAAAAAGCAAGACTCTTGCTAAATTATTTAAATAGTTTAAAAGTATAATTAATACCGTAAAGAGAGAAAATTCAAATTTTAGAAGGAAAAAATTCGCTAATAAAAAAATGCAAGAAAGTGCAAGATTCTTTAGCAATATCAAGACCAAGACCAATACCAAGACTGCATTTTGCAAGACCAAGACCAAGACTCAAACTGCTCTAACAATACCAAGACCAAGATTCTTAATGCAAGAACAAGACCAAGACCAAGACTGCCAAGTCTTGGTCTTGGTCGTGCATTTGCTCATCACTAGATGTCACTCATCAAGTTCTCAAATGGATGGCACCCCAGCCACCACAATTATCATCTGCAAAATTAAAAAAAAATTTTCGAATCTCGGTGAAGCAAAAAAATATCAAATAGTAAAAAGTTTGGAAATTGTAGAATTGTATTTTAATGAAATTTTGCATTAAAAAGTATTTTACGTTTAGAGCCTAAAACATACGAAGGACTCCGAATGTCACTACGAAAATTTGATTGTATATTCGCGAAATACTTTACTAATATTTTAGGAAAAAAATAAAAATTCAAATCTTCTATGTTCATTACAACTATCAATACCTAATATTTTTTACATTATTATCGATTTGAACTGTAAAAATATCAAAATATTTATAGTTTGTTGTGTTTCTAATAATAGAAAGTGGACGGATGGTTGGATCGATGGATCAAACGGATCAATGGATCAATTATGGGCAATTTTACCAGCGATCACCATTATCTTAATAATATAGCAGACGCTGTATTGGACATTAATGAACAACGCATAGCACTGAATGTACAAAAAAAAAAAAAAAAATTTGAAAATTGGACATCATCGCTGCTCGCTCGTCAGTTAGTTATGAACTTGTATTTTGATGTTTAAGAGTAATAATTTGTTTGTAAACCGAGTTTACACCGTCCCTGATGATTCAAAAATTGAAAATCAGTATCGAAAATTTATAATACAGTTCAAATTATGATGTTTTCGTGGTTAAAATCACGAAATTTACCATTTCGAAAAATTTAAATACCCCGATGACGTTATTAGTACTAAATTTTAGTGATTTAATTTTAATCTGCTCTAGGTTTTAGGTGTAAATTTTTCATTCTTAATATTAAATTTACAGAATTCCTTCAAAAAATGTAATTTAGAGCTTTGAACTTAATTTTCCATTAATTGTACAATCTTAATTTTATCAGAAATGAAAAGAATGCTCTAATAAGAAACCTTACACTGACTCTAAATCATTCTGAACAATTATCCTTATGTATGCCTAATTTTCGAGAAAAAATAATTTTCAACGTAAATACTTCTAAAATCGTAATCCTTATGAATTTGTGATTTCTTTCATCACATTAAGTGGTCTACCCGCACTTGATCACATTGGTAAGCGTCAGTGTCGGATCTTACGCAATTTAAAAGACAGTATCGTTTTTGGAAAAACTATTTTTAAAAATTTTTTTAACTCATACAGAAAATTATGAAAAAAAGGTTTGAATAATCATATTATTAACAAATTAAAAACTAATTTTAATATTAATTTAACTTCAAAAACAGGCTGTGCTAAAAAAAAAAAAACATTAAGTAAGACCCAAAAAAGAATCAAAATATTATTGCCACCAATCTAGAAAGCATGTTAAAATTTATTTTTTTGACACTTAGCCTGCGTTTTTGAAATCCAGTCTTCAATATTGTGAAAAATTTGAATCTTTTATCGTAATGTTTTACTTGAATGTGAAGTTTAGAAACGTTTTCAGCATTAACGATTGAATCCAGCAAAACGTATTGTATATTTTCGATTTATTGTAAATCAAAATCAATATGGTTGGTGCAAGCGTGGTCTTACATTTAAAGGTCCATCACACATCAGTGTTGCTTGTACATATATATTTATGTATGTTATAAAACTTTAAATGATATTTACTGTATTTGATTCGTTTGATATAAAATTAGCTATAGTCAGCTAGAGTTAGCTGTGTAGCACATCGAACATGATCAGCCTAGTGGATAGATTCACCAAACTACTACCTCATAATTTTAATAATGATAATAATAATATAGGTAGAAGAACAGAAGAGATCTTGGCTTAGCTCAGCTCAGTCGCTGGGCTCCATTCACTTCGGTCACAAAATATATCTTTAATAATATAATGAATAAAAGTAAAAGAAAAAAATCGAAATAGATATCTGCCATACAAAATCAAAATTGGTAAGTGCGGCTACAGAATACTTGTAAGAATGTTTTGACGCAATCGTATGACACAAAAGTACCGGAAACGTGTGTTTCCACTGCGAAAATAAGAGTAATTTCATAAAAAAACTTTCGCTTGGATCAAAATTCACCGAAAGCTGATGGTAACCAAGAACGGGTACAGGAGGTTTATCATGTGACATCAGTAACATGAGAGAATGATTAAACTGGAAATGAATTAGGTACAGGTTTTCGAAATAGTTCCTTTCATCTGTATCAAAATTAGGCACGTAGCAGTTCTAGAAAAGGATTTCTGTTGCGTCAATCACATTTATAAAAGAGACTCGGTCATTTTGATAACGAAAATCAAAAGTTTACATATACAAATTATCTTGATTCAAAAAATCACCTTAAGTCAGATAATTTGAAGGCGGCTTATTTTGAGAAAAATAAATTCTTCCGTACAAACCGTCAACAAAATGATAGAATAATGAAGTTGGATGCGAATTCTAGGTTTTCGAGGTCGTCCTTTTCATTTTTACCAAAATTTGGATCACTAAAAAATGGTCTAGGGTTGGATCAGTCTTGACCTGCAACCCCCTTTTACACTTAAAAATTTCAAAAATTCCAAAACTTCCGTCCTACCCACCTTGAAGAATTGGCACAAGTAGAAAAACGTAAAAATGTGTAGAAAATGGGTTTAAAATCTGATGTAATCAATTTCTTCTACGCCTCCCCAAATATTTTTCGCGAACCTCATTTGGAGAGGACTAGAGGCAACTTGAATGACAACAGGGAAAATCAAGTATATTTTTTTCCCGGAACTTCAATTACAGTTTCAATCATGTACCTACTTTTCCTGCGATCGGTTTCTAACTCACAACTTACCCTGATTGAAAAGTCGGAGAAAAACTCCGACCATGTTTTACTAAACTATACGTGGCGCTTCTAAAATTATCTTAGTGACGTCAAATCAATTTTGAAATATCGCAGTTATAAAATAATAAGGCATATTTTCGTAATAATAATCTATCTAATAGTTAATATCATACCTATACGTTAATTGCAGTAGGTAAGCTTGAATTTCTTTCTGTTGCTGCATGTGTGTATTATTTTTGAATTGCTTATTGCCAACTTTGATCAACAAAATTACTATATATGTACGTATTTATAATATAGGCATCGATGAACAAATTATTGCAAGGTCAATAAACGCATATAATTATTATATATTAACAAATTCTACTGGATTTTTCTTTAGATAGTTGGTAGTACCTATAGGTACATAAACATTGGATAAATTATAGTTGAGGTATGTAAGGTTGGATCTATGTATAAGCTGAACTATAATTAAGTTGGACGAGCGAATTGTTAAAATTCGTATAAATACAATTTCGATGGACGAAGATAGGAGATTAATTGTATATTAATTTTTAAAATTGTCAATTATGGTTAAGACGCCGGGGAGATTGAAAATATTTAATTTTTAGTGTCCAATTTGACAGTTATTTTATTATAACAGAACTCTAATTTTTCAGTACAGGAATTTATGACAAGAATTTGTTTCGACGTCCCTAGAAATTCGATGGAAACGTTAGGAATCCGAAAATCTTGAATAGGTCCTTTAACCAAACACGTTCTATTACCAGAATTGTATATTTTGAGCCTTTTTTTATTAAAATTCACCAAAATTCAAAAGCTTTTCAAATTGCTTTTAAACTACCGAAAAAAAAGCGAAAAAATTTACATGAGTTTCCGAATTCTAGTTCAATTTTCGAGATTTTCGAGAAAATTTAAGAAATACATTTTTTATTTCTAAAGCCTTTTGACATTTTTAATACACCATCGTAAAAAGCGGAAAAAATCACATACGATTTTTTGAACAATTTTTATATATTTTGTAAGTTGTTTTTGTTTTTTTGAAAAAATTTGGGATTTTTGCAAGATGCTATACGGACAGAGATATTTTCTTTGTATTAAAAATAAATTTCAAGTCAAAAAGTATTGTTTGTCTCGCATTTACATCTCAACAAGCTTAACCAATCGACTCAAAACCTTGCATAAAAGATAATCGACATGACATAGAAGAGTACAGGCTACTTTTTACTTCGGGGCAAATCTGGTTACTGTATAGAAATATAACTACATTTTGACATTATGTCCTGGCTACGGTTACAAATTTTTACTACTTTGTATTGTATCAAACGCATTTTAATATATACCCTATTTCAATTACAATTGATCATGAGTCATCGTTAAAAAATTAAATAATTCTTATATTCGAAACAAATCAATCTTCTATCTTTTTCTAAAGACAAACTGCAAATTTAAAATTTACGTAAATGCAATAATGAAAGAGATAATGCCAAAAAAAACGGAAATTATTTAAATTCATAAGTGATGAAGCATGGCCAAATTTAAGTGAAATGGACCATAAGTATTTCGCAATATTTTTTTGACATTTTTTTATCACGATTCCAACTTTTAATATTCACTCTGTAGTTGTGTGTGTTATCTCTTGTAGATTTTTACTGTTATACACACACAAAAAAAAGCATTTTTGAATTTTGTAATCATTAGTTATTGATTGATGATTGATTTATGGATATACAAATGTTTATGTTGAATAGTTTCTGATAAAATCTACGAAAAAAAAATTTTATTGAAAATTTCTTATTAATTATTCATCGACAAGTATCTCTCTATAAGCATATTGTTCTTTAAAACATTACACAAAAAAATATTTAGGTACAAAATTGGCTACAGAATCCTTGAAATTATCTTTCGGATTGAAATCCGGTTAAATGTCACTTTGGCATAATGCTATAACGAAAATAATTTACGTTGTAAAATCAAAATTTGAGATCTCGGTTTCTGTTAAAACAATAATTGTGTTATGTCATTTGGTATACGAATTTTGATATCTATATCTCAAAAATGACAGTGCTACTGGTCAATTTTCTCTAACGGGCCGAAAATTTAGATAAAAATCTTCTAATTAAGAACGTAATTTTTTATTATCATTGATCTACGGCTTGTGAAATGTGAACGCAGCCAATATTAAAATTTGCTACAGTTTGAAGAGGAAGTCCATAGTTCTTGGTAAAGGGTCCAAGAAAAAGTAGCTACAGCTTGACGGGCATTAAACCAGGGGGCGAAATTCGTGAAGGCAGGCTTGACGAAACGATGAGGACAGCTGGGGTTTCAGTCCCGGCGACCGAGTTTGAAGAGGAGGTCCATAGTTCTTGGTAAGGGCCCAGAAAAAAAATAAAAAATCAAGATATCGACATTTAATGAGATTCCACTATAGGGCCGTATGGCTGCCATTACTCCAATTGTGGTAAAATTCACAGGAGGCCATCTAGGAATCATACCGCCCAATTTTTAAAAATTTCATCAAAAATGATAGAATAGTTCCACAATTATGCCACTTGATGGTGTTTTCGGACACACAGAATTATTCCGGAAACTCTAGAATAGGAAATACGCGTGAAAATTTTCATTCATGATGGAAAGAAATTTTTATATTTCAACAAAAATTATCAGAATGTGTTTGCTACTTTAGTATAGTCTTGGAAGCAAAAAGAAATTGTGGTCCTTTTAACTTATTAAAACTTACACATGCATACAAAAAGTTCGGGTCCTTACCAGCCTTAAACTCACACACTCATACACACACTACACCTATTCAGTTCAAAAACAAAAACCCACCAAAGAAACAAAAGAAATACAAAATAATTAATCTATGAATATTAAACTAAAAATCAAAGATATTACAATAAGATACTAAAAAAAAAAATATATATAACAAGCCCCATACTTGCTTGTTTGGTATATATTTGTATTTATATTACGATACAAGAGATAACAACCCAAAAAAAATTTGAAACTCATAATAATGTAACACAATCGAGATTTTTAGTGTGGACCCATTATTGCTTGCACGTTATATATGTTGTAGTCCGGGGCCCACCGTTTGATGATCATTACATATATTTATATAACAATAATACAAGTAGCATTTGCCATAGGCTTATTTTATTTTATTATAATAATAACAAAATAAAAACTAAAATCCATTGACGGTCACGATAAAAGTTTACATGGTACACACTTATGATCAAATTGTGGCATGGTGTCGTGCTTGTAGCGTACGTGTTTGAAGCGTACAACGTACATAAATTGATATCGTGTGTTCCAAGCGTCCACTTGCCAAATAACCGACACTTTTAAACGGCCAAAGTCATAAGTTAATTATGTAATATATATTAGTATAATCCTCATGACTTTGCCCAGTCCCAAACCTGTGATAAAAGAGTGAGAAATATTTCAAAATAAAACATACTCATTGTTTTTGGGCCGTTTATTATATTGTCTTGAAAAATCTATTTTTACGGAATTTTATATAGGTACGTATATCATTAATTTGTTATCTGTTATCAATTATAATCCAAATAAAACCAATCTTTATATTATCAATTAAAATATTATTGGTTTTTCCCATTTTAATTGTCGGCTTACTAACTTCTATAAAAAAGCGTCCTGCGGATGTATTGTCCATATTTTGCAAAATATCATCAAGTACAGATTTCACAAGATTTGGGTCTTTTGATCTAAACTCAAAACTGTCATCTGTTTGTTTTTCGCACTCAACATAACTACTATTCAAATCTTTCCAACGCCTATAGTTTCTATAGTGATCGGAAAACGACACTTCATATTACACGATCTAATGTTAAGAGTTGAAGATTCATTGTATATGATTTTTAACTGTTATTATTATGCCTAAATAAGTGTCTATCAACTTCTGGGGCGCCAAAGAACCTTGCACCGGCCCTGTATACACCTATCTATTTGATGAAAATGCAAATAAAAGTTTACCTAATACATGGCACAAACTTATGATCAAATTTAAAAAACAAAATAAACTGGAATGATGGTCCTATGGTGCAGTCGATAAAAGTGCACGAATGTTGTTGTTTTTTTGTATATTTGATGAAAATGTGGAGGTTTTAGGTTCGAATCGGAATTTTTATTGTAATGTTATCGTAATTTTATGATGTGTGATGGCGCTAGTGATTACCACTGGTGTGTATCCGTCGCCTTTTGATGTCTTGTTGTACCTAGCGATCGATGATTATTAATATCAGTTTTTTGTGTGTAATAACCCAAAGGCAATCAAATTGATGGTCCGTTCATTCTTTTACGCCTGCTGTACACTGAATACAGCGTAATTTACATTATTTTTTGAGTGATTATGCATATGTGATTGTAATTTATGTACGTTGCACGGGGTAAAAATTATTGAAATTTTACGAGAGACTGCTGGTCTTGGTTGATTCCGACGTGGAGGATAATCGATGTTAATTTTTGTGTTTTTTTTTGGTGAAGTTCGGTTTTGAAGTAATAAATTGAGTTGACAATAAGATTGATGGGATGTGATGGGAACAGTGTACAGTGGCTTCTTAATTCTAGGAAATAAATTTATATAAATCAAATAGTGGCTCGAAGCGTAAAGCGATAACTTTTTAGTGTAAATTTGATCCGGTGTTTTAAAACTGGTAAAGCTGAAGAGTTAAAAACAAACTTGTGACTTTTGTTCAGAAATATGCAAAAGCTTTTTTCTGTAATTGATTTAAAAGTAGATTATGTTGTAAGTTTCTGCTAGAATATGTCTACTAGTCCAATAGAACATGACTTTTCGCACTTGCTACGTTAATTGTTCGTAAGATATGCCTGTTGAAGGCATTACGGAATGAAATTTACTGTCACTAAAATTTTACTTAAGGGGATCTTCTAGTCTAGAGTGAGAAAATTTCGGCTTTTCTTTGTGTTCATTTGCAACAAAACAAACGATTCTGGTTCAGAAAGATTGTCGTTCTGGTGACTGTTTGAAAAAAAAAATTATTTTTCAGAGGTTTCTCTCAAAGTTTCATATTTTTTAAAAATTTCTTAATATCCGTAATCTCTACCATAAACGAATACGTATTGAAGGTACATGCCAAATTTGAAGTCGATTGTACCAATAGAATTCGAGATATCGTGTCGACCAACTTGAAAAATGTAGTTTCAAGAAAAATACATTTCAAGTTTTGAAGTAAAATATTCAATACTTGGACCTACCGTATTGAAATGGCTATAACTTTGTAAATTTGCAAAATTTTTAAATTTCTTTTTGAAGACACATTTTTAAAGATCTAAACCACAGACCAATGAACATATTAGGTATATATTATATTATATAGACTAATTATATAAATGTGTAATTGAGGCAACCAGTTACGACCAAGTTCCGACCTTAACATGTAATATTCTATAACATAGTAATGGATGGTATCCGTAGTAACGTTTTCAAATAGCTATTGCCAAAATATAATATTGATAATAAAATTATACTTTTTTGAGAAGAAACTGTAAAATTTTGATAGAAAAAAAGTGGTATTCGCTTCATTTTCAAAATACGTATACGTACACAAATTATGTCCTGCAATAATTATAGTCGCATTTGCTCAAAAATTGACATTATATTATTTTGATTAAATCTCACCCGCGTCTCACCCTGTTACCTGCTTCAAGACAAATGCCTACAAACTGGCTTTGCGCTTTGTCTAGTAGTATAATATAATAGTGTTCATTGATTAGTATGTGATCTAAACTTTCAGAAAATGAAACAAAAATGAAATTGAATTTTAAAAAATTCTAGACTAAACTAGTGCTTAAAGAAAATACCCTGTAAATACATTTTTGTTGAGTTCAATTTTGAGAAATATAATGTTGAAAGTTGTTTCTCAGCGTTAGAGCCAGCCACAGTTCATAGTAAGTAAGCAACTATACAATGTTATATCGTTTGATTTTTTTTATATTGTTTTAATAAAATAGTGTGTAACCGAATATATATATATATATATATATATATATATATATATATATATATATATATATATATATATATATATATATATGTATATAAAATTTATACAATGAACAGGTACCAAAGTTAATTTTTAATTTAGATCAATGACTAAGTCACTTTTTTCAAGAGATTTCAGATTGGAAAGAAAGAATCATGCCACAAGAAAAAGACCAACTACTGTTTCATTTGTCCATTCTCCATGGAAATTTCTTACTCACACACACACACACACACACAAAAAAAAAAAAAATAGCTATGCATATATTTTATAAGCAAAAAAAAACTACATTAGGAACGAATTACATATGCGTATAATATATAGTAATAATGTAGATTGTATAATAAGTACAATGTAACTAAAAAAATTCTGAAAAAGCAGGCAAAAAAAAACAATATACAATTTTTGTCGAAAAATTTTCACAAAACGTCTGGAAACACTATTTTAGATTGGAATGCCTTATACAATTTCTTTGTCGGAATGTCGTGCACTGTAGAAAATAGATTACAAAATGTCCAATTTTTATGTCACCGAAGGATGACATATTAACCTCGTTGTGTGATTATAGAGGGGGAAAAAGTAATAATAATAATATATAATAAAATAATTATAGAGTTGTACATGCATATATTGAATAAACGCAAGAGGGCTGTATTCTCACTGTACTTAAAAAACGAGCCAAAAAATCATAAATTAACACTTTCACTGAGGTGACATTACTTAGTGCGTGTCAAAAACACGCACTTGACAAATTTTTGAAGTGTCCAAAGAGAGTAAAATTTTTTACGGAGAAACCCCTGGACACTTCTAATGTGGGGGCCTCAAAACATTTCTGTGAAAGGCCTTTGATAAAATGATAAATAAATTAAATAAATTTTCGAATATTAAGGATTTTTTTTTCTATTTTACCCCAAAAATACAGACAATTTTATGTATATATTGTTTTTGTTTAATATTCAACTAATTAATGAAAATGTAATTTTACATAATTTTGTAAAAAATAGACTGACTTATAAAATAAAAATACTTCAAAAATTCGAACTGCTTGTGTTGTTTTCCTTATTTGCAGGGCCAGCTTAGCCAATAGGCCACCCTAGGCCATGGGCTAGGGGCGGGAGATTTTTAGGGGCGGT
Source organism: Brachynemurus nebulosus (assembly GCA_035578155.1). Classification (NCBI taxonomy): domain Eukaryota; kingdom Metazoa; phylum Arthropoda; class Insecta; order Neuroptera; family Myrmeleontidae; genus Brachynemurus; species Brachynemurus nebulosus. Next base: position 15,922,657 of record JAPWDM010000013.1, read on the forward strand.
AAATTTTTAAAATAGGGCGGAAAAATGAGTAATTAACGTTTTTTTCTTTTTGCTCGTCACTTATTTTTTTTAAGAGAAAGTTTGTAAAAAAGGTAGGGAAAGCTGCGGCAAATTTTTAAAACAGGGCAGAAAAATTTGTGATTGACGTTTTTTTTAAGATTTCTTTTTTTTTCAAATAAAAGGTAGGGGCGGCATTATTCAAGATGCCTAGGGGCGGACTCAGGGTTAATCCGGCCCTGCTTATTTGTGTAAAATCAAATTTTTCTCAGTGTAAAAAATTATTAGACTTGGGTAGTTTTACATATTATTGTAACCAATTTATTTTTTTTACAGTGTGAAAAATAACACAATTTTCATAATTTTATTTTTACTATCAGTTAAATGTCCTACCACCTATATTAATTAACAATATAAATTTTTTTTTGTTATTCTTGTATTTTATAATCACGTCATTAATATTAATCAAGGGACTGAATTTTTTGAATTCAAGTGTACCCTAAAAAATTATACTGAAATAGCCTTATATGATTATATTCATGCATATGTGGACTATAATATTGGAAGAGAAAGCCTTATAAATCAGTATCGGGTTTACGATGATTTTTTTTTTTTGGAAATAAAATTCGTGCCAAATTCAAAAATTAAAAAAAATCACTGTAAAATTTCTTGGTTTCCAAAATACTTTTTTCAGCATTACAATCCGCACTAATTAATTTAAAATAATATTCGTTACCTAGACGTAAAAAACTACAAATACCTTAACTGTTTTTTTTTTTTTGGAAAAAAAATTTGTGTCAAATTCAAAAATTTAAAAAAATCACTGTAAAATTTTATGGTTTCCAAAATACTTTTTTCGGCATTACAATCCGCACTAATTAATTTAAAATATTATTCGGTACCTAGACGTAAAAATTTTTAATTTGTAAGAAAACTACAAATACCCTAACTGTTTGAATCGATACAAACTTTTGTAAATTATCAATTAAATTTATGAGCAACTGAAATATTTTTGATAAACGCTTGCAACTGAAACCCCTTTTTTTGAATGTTGAAACTTGTCAATGATTTATTTTAAAAAATAAATCATATTTTTTTTAGCACATGCTTAAAAAATAATAACAAGAGAAGAAATGCGCAGGTGACTTGTGTATAATATTCACGCAGGTACGCAAAAAGTTGCATGGCACCCATAAATTTGTTTTATTTAAATTATTAATTATTTAAAATTATTTTTCTTTATATTGATTCCTTACGGTATTTAAAAAAGAAATCAGTAATTAATAGCTATTAAAATTATTACATGTCAGGTGTGACACAAAATATTTAATTAAAACATCTAATTTTCCAGCTTGTAGAAAAACGCTAGTTCAAAATTTGTACAGCAAAAAGTACCAAGTATCTACCAAATCAAAAGAGGGTACCAAATTTGAACATTAATTTACGATAACGTTACTTATTGATTGTTTTTAAGTATTTAATCGGTACATAGTGGTCCAAAATTTGTCCAGCAAAAACTATATTCAAGTACCAAATGAGAAAAAAAAGTAAGAAAAAATAAAATTTGAATATTTATTTGCGATAAAGTTACTTATAGATTGTTTTTAAGTATTTGATCAGTACATTCCATACAAAAATATAAGTTGTTGCATCACTAAATTTTTTCTTACAATTGAATTTCTCTCAATTTTTCTCATGGGTAAAATTTATTAAGACTTTATCTTGTTTAGAAAAGCAACTTTTCCAAGGAAGTTGTGAGTTGAACGAAATCCTTACTTTTAATGTCTGGAGTGAAATTTCTTTTATTGATATTTTTGTTTGCAAGCCTATTACAGCTCTGTTTTTTAAAATCTTATTAAACTGTATTAATTATTTTCATTTTATTTTGTATTTAAATTTTTTTTTCTTTTTGATTATTACCAAATTCTTGGAATTTGTTATTAACTAACAAAATATAAATAAATATTGTTTTGTATTTAGCATTAATTTTATTTCGATAATATACTTTTCTCATTATTAATATTGTTTCTATTTAAATTAAAAAAATTTATAATATGCAAATACATATAAACTGCTGTACAATGTACCTACATGTTGAATTTTTAATAAGACTGAACTGTCAAAGACTCAAAGAGAATAACGCATTTATAAATATTTATAAGGCAAAACTAGAATATTGTTTTAAGAGATTTAAAAGAAACATATTTCAAACTATTAGGGAAATTCGAGGAAACTCAAAAAGTAAGGTATTAAAAAATGTTTTTAAATCAAGCTTCTATTTAAAAAATTGACTAAAAATAATAACTTTTGAGTGAAGTTTGAGGCAATGTACAACATAATTTGTTAAGTTTTAGGCCCTTTACTAAATTTGGTACCAAATTATTGAGAGAAGTAAAGTAGCTACTTACATGTGAGGCGTCTCAAACTTCCCTCAATAGTTATTTCATACTTTTTAGTCTACCTATATTTAAATGAAAGTTTGATTTAAAAATATTTTTACTTAAATTTATGTTTTTTAGGATTGATACAACACCAAAGCTGGTGAAAACTATTATTTCTTACTATGAACGAAGTTTTTGATACAATCTGATTCATAAAGTGTAGTCTTTCTATCCACCATTTTGCTTATATGGAGTAAAATCTAGACCTGACTATAAAATTTAGAATTCCATTATCTATATTAGACAAAGTAAACATTATTTTTAACAAAAATATTTCCTCTTGTTTCAGTGAGTCAAGTCAATGTTTTTTTTTTTTTTTTTTAATATTACAAATTTGATATTAATTCAATAAGACATATCATTATGTACCGTTCCGCTAGACTTATTATAATTAATTATAAATAATAAGTTAATTATAATTTAATTATAATCTCGATTAATAGCAATTTATCATGTCAAATTGGTTTTCTACTTTACCATACAAAATCGTTTAGGTAATACTTGAGAGGATTGCACAAAGATTTTTTTCTGCCGCTAAAAAACGCAATTTTAGGTTTTGTTCCGTCCCGTTTTTATAGTTGAAACCCACTAAGAGATGGGGATTGAGATCGAAAAATCGTGCCTCTTTTTGAGCGCCTCCAGAGAGTAAATATCCCGACTTCTTAGGGACTAAAATTTGACGGAAATTAACAGTTATTGTAAATAAAAATTAAAAAGAAAGTATGAAGGTTGTAGCCGGTAATTAAATATCATTTCCGTCGGATCATTTACGCAAACAATATAACCAAAAAATTTAAATTTTTTCTTTCGAAGACGATCCAAAGATAATTTTTCCAAGTCTGTCCCACATAATTTTTTATATTGTAATCATTCTAAACGCAACACAATTCAACAACAACAGTAAAACTGCATTCTTTCCAAAAAACTAATTTTTCATAAATATCGCATCCATTTTAAAAGCGACTCACCTATACTTTGGACGTGTAATAATTTCTAAAAACAAAAACGAAAAATTCATGTTAACGCCCCTAACATTTTATCAATGTATTTCATTTTCGAAAAAAAAAAATTATTTATACATAAAATAAATATCAAAAAAAAGTCATTAATAAAAACAAAAAATATGTTTCTTCGAGAACCACTCGCACTCAATCCGCTCAACATATGTACAGTACTCAACCACTACATCTACAAGACAGGACTTATCACAGAATGTAGTGAGATTATTTTGTACAAGTTTTACGTCAACTAATTCAATTCAACGTTTTTACATAGGTATATAGTGACTTTGTTCGTTTAAAATAAAAATTTTCCTTCAAGCCGGATTTGAACCAGCGACCTATGGATTTCAACATTGATTACAACACCTCTACAGTCCACCGCTCTACCAACTGAGCTATCGAAGGTCTGATTCTTTAACTTACCGTCATTAATTATGTAATTTTTTTTTTAGTCAGTTTTTTTGCTAAGAAATTATGTTATTTTACACGTCTAAAAAAAAAAAAAACTTTCCTTCGAGCCGGATTTGAACCAGCGACCTATGGATTTCAACGTCAATTACACCTCTACAGTCCACCGCTCTACCAACTGAGCTATCGAAGGTCTGTTTCTCTAGCTTGCAATCAGTAATTAAGCGTCTGTACTATATTATTGAAATTTGTGATGTATTTATTAAATAAAATCCAAGAACCTTTCAAGTATTAATATTATTATATGGTGCGAAGCAACCGTAGAATGCGTATATCGTATTTTTTATTCCATATCTTCGTCCTAACCACTAACTTGTCTTCTTTAAGATACGCGAACGGCTGGCTGCTTCTACAAGGTAGCAGCAACTACACAAGAAAATTGTAGGTTATGTTATGCGACCATAAATAAAAACCACGTCAAAATTTATATAGGTACACCTATATTTATAAAAAAAAAAAAATGTCTAAACTATAATATTCTACAATATACAACAACAGTATATTGTATATAACAAAAATTAAATAACATTGTTAATATTTAAATCTGCTATAGAAAATCCTATATTAAATATTATACCTATATACTGTAATTTTATTATGAGAAATATTTAAATATATGGTAACACAAGATATTAGAAGGAGATAGAGGGAAAATGAATGAGTGACTGTATGTACGATACAGGGTCTCACACAAAATAAGGCGTGTTACAGCAACACTAACAGTAGGTACTGTTCTCGATGCTGCTCTGACAATAGCGTGCATAGAATATTATTTTATAATCATTATCGAACCGAGAGCGGCTGTGTAGTGTGACAGGAGCTTACATCATCAACATCAAATTAGATACTTGATTTGTGATCACTGATTTCGTAATAGAAATTGTTTTACAGTGACAGTCATGACCTTCGAGTGCTCAGGTGTTTAGATTGTTAGTTTCGATTCCGGTATTTCAACTTTCGGAGATCTCCCACATGTCCTTTTTTCGCTGGATTCCGCCATGCAGGGTCAGCTTAGCCAACAGGCTACCCTAGGCCATGGTCTAGTGGCGGGAGATTTTTAGAGGCGGTAAATTTTTAAAATAGGGCGGAAAAATGAGTAATTAACGTTTTTTGTTTTTTGTTTTGCTCGTCGCTTATTTTTTATAAGAGAAAGTTTGTAAAAAAGGTAGGAATAGGGGCGGCAAATTTTTAAAACAGGGCAGCAAAGTTAGTGATTGAGGTTTTTCTTTTTAAGATTTCCTTTTTTTTCAAACAAAAGGTAGGGGCGGTATTTTTCAAGGGCGGACTCAGGGTTAATCCGGCCCTGCCTCCATGTCAGAATTCCTCCGTGGTTAGAGTTCTCACAGTTTTCGAAATAAAATATAGAACGTTTAAGTACATTTTTTATCGTCTCTCTAAAAATAAATTGCAAAAATAAACAATTACTATTTTTAAAAAATAAATTATTTATTTATTTAAAGTGGTTTTAAATAATATTTTAAAAATTAAAAAAAAAAAATTGTAACATGCACCTAGAATCGAACCCACACCATCTGGATAATAAGCGGATACGATACTAAGTAGACCATACTATTCTGTTTTACGGGGACACACTAAAAAAGTTTAATGTTTGGATGCTTTTTTTCTCGAAAATGGCTGGCTATAGTGTATTTTACTATTTTATATGAAGTCTCATTCTGAAATCAATTTTCCAATGCGTATTCTCCCTTTGTAAAGGGCATCTCCCCAGGGCTTCTACAAAAGTTTAATTATTTTAGATAAGTATGGGACGGCTATGTTTACGGAAGGCTAGCCGTCTTTTTTGCCCCCCCCCCGGCCTACTTTTTGTGCAAATCGACTCCAAAAGATGAATTAAAAGACTTCCGTTTGCCTGGAAATCTCGAATGTTCATCTAATTCACTGTTGTTGGACTAGTTCTGTACGACACTGTATTTACTTATCTTACGTTTGCTTTATTTATATATAACGTAATAACAAAGAAGGCTTCTTATATCACACAACCTAATAATTATAGAGATTGGAGTATAGAGAGAGAGTGCAGGCCTTTGAAAAAAAAAAAAAAAACTAACTGACTTCAGAGGCTGATGGTAGGCGGCATTGGGACGTGTCCATTGCTAACAGAACATGATCTTCGGCAGCAAAAATAACTGATTATGGTATAGGTGAGTACCGCAGTATACATATATGAATGTTCGTCTTCGGTTGCGTTTTTCTATTCATGAAATTATTTATAATGGAAGCAGCAACCTTTTGGTCGATTGCGCATACTTTAATGGCTTTGTTTTTCAATTCATAAAAATCGTTATCGTCTTTTTATTCTTAAATAGAATCAAAATTTATATTTTAAAAATTTATAAATCTAGCATTCGTTTTGTAAAGTCCCCGTTGTAGAATGGGGCGATTTTTGCCCTTAGAAACACGGTTCAAAACGAATTACGTGATTTTGATATCAAAAATAAAAAGTTTACATACAAATTATACTAATTCAGTTCAAATTACTTCCATGAAGCTTGATTTGAATCAAAAAACGGTGTTTTCAACTTGATAACATCATCAAGCTCAAACTCGTTCACACGTCATTCTAGAAGCAAACACGCTACATGGCCGGAGAGGGGGTGATTCTGGGTAATCATATAGTGGTCATGACTTCTCTCTGAATGCTGATAAAACCAAAATATATCGGTTTTTCGATAATTATAATGTTAAAAAGGCATTATGTAACTATATTTGCTTACAATTACAAAACTCTGATATTTACCACTTTCCGTTTGGACTCAAGAACCAAAACTCAAAGAGTTGTCCGTTTGAAGGAAATCGTTTTTGCCTAGCTTTACTATTAAATTCTTCTTTCACCTGAAACATTCTTCCCAAATGTCTTATAAAAATTATTTTATAAATAAATTTTAACTATAGGTATTTTTAATTACATATTTATTATATTAAATACAGTCGACTCTCGTTAATTCAAACCTGCGATAATCACGAGTTCCTTACAAAATCTCTTTATATTTCGAACTAAATCAATACATTTTTATGCACCTGGTAATTCCAACGAAAAAATCATTACTACGTAACAAAACGACGCGTTAATTCGAACTCATCCGCGTCAAACATTCGACAATTCAAAGTTGCGCAGAGAGAAAGAGACAGAAAGATTGTAAGTACATTTTGAGACAAGTTCTAGTTTGTTCTGCGATAATACGAACGTCTCTATAATTCGTAATATTTTAAGAGTCCCTCGAGTTTCGAATTAACGAGAGTCGGCTGTATAAAAATTTTTTTTTCCTTTTTTTTTAAATTAAAACACGTTCCATTGGCTGTGTATCTACGCCAATCAAATAAAAAACAATAACAATTGATGTCCTGTTTTCTTTTTTTTTTTGCCTTTTATTTTGGGCTGAAAAATTATAACTTTTTATTATTTTATATAACAAATAATAAAAATGTTATGAAAATATTAACAACATATTGTTCAACTCACTAATATTTTATAAATAATTTTTATGATATACAAAAACAATATAAAAATTACACTGAGAGTCCAAATTCCGTCAATCGATTACCTACGATTGATTAAAAAGTTGTGTAGCTGACGACCCTAATTTATATTCTTTATTTTGGATTTCTGGTGTATTTTTATTAATAAATGTTACTACACTACAATTTTTATGAATAGTATATAATATTTTTGCAAAATTATTGCTATACTTAATAAAATTTTAATATCACAAAAACAGTAATGGTTTATTTGTTAAAATAATCGTAAATTTTAAAATATTTATGATCAGTAATCATTGCCTTCTGAAATACATATTTTTAAAATAGTAATTTATTATTTAGATACACTACAGCTCTAAAAATATGGATTATTATGTTCAGGCTCGACAAGAGGAGGGGCAGCCGAGGTTGTAGTCTCGAGGGCTGGATTCGAAAAGGTGGTGTGAAGTCATTGGTAAGGGACTTTGATAAAAATTAATAAAAATGAAGAGACTTTTGAATATTTTCTGTGCCCCCAGGGCCTTTTATTTCTCTCAACGACCCTGATTCTGTTGTTATGAATCAGCTCAAATAGTATTTCAACAAAATATGTATTATTATGAGAAAAATTCTTCATAAAATTTCTCCTATATATGGGCTTTTAATTCAAGCAAACCGATTTTAGTAGAGTTAAAACCTTATTTCAAGTATTTAAAACCTTATAATACGTTTCATCCAAAATCATCAAAATTGTCAAAGAAATTCTAAAACCTGAAATGCTACTGAAAATTTTCATACTTCAAAAGTCATCACAATGCTTCCTGCTACCTTAGTATATAGTCCCGAAAACAAAAATTCCGTTGCAATTTTTAAATTGATTTGGAAGCCTATTTATTGTTGATACAAAATTACAGTTCAGCTCAAACTGTACGAAATTTAAAAGGTGCAAATATGAAACTTGGATTTATTCTTAGATGTTTCAACGGGTCCTTTTTCATTTTTCATCGCATCAAAAGCGGGAAACCGTCCAAAGAATACAAAATTTAAGAAATTATCGAAATTATTAGAATAATAATAATGATATTTGTGGTGAAAACTTTACAATACGTACTGTACTTGAAAAGCAACCATAATGGAATTACCATGTTCGATTTTAAAATATCGATGGGAAAATGGACTGGAATAATATTACTTACAACTCGTTACAACCCAAGTGTCGTATTTTTATTTCAAAAATTTTTATTTAAATTAAAACTTTTTTATAACATCTTTGAGTTCTCATATTTACCTACTCAATAGGTAATGTTAATAGTATGAAAATCTATAGTAATAAATATTCTCATACAAACTTTACTAAGGTATATATCGTCTAATCTAATTAAATAAGCAATTAAAAATATTATTAATTTTAATAATAAACTTTCATAAGCAAGTATTTTTAATAGTGATTACTTCATTTAAGTGCGAAGGATCCGCTACTGGATTTTTCACAATATTTTATAGGGACTATAATAAAGTAAGATTACTCAATTTTCGATTTATCCATTAATTCCGATCCGGCAGGATAACTCTCAAACGAAACATTCTGCTTTTACGAAAATAAGTGAAAGTGTTTTACCCAAAACAATTTTTTTTTTGGCATTTTTCGTCAGAACAATACGTTTCCTACAGTTCAAGAATTTTGAAAATTTTTTTACACCATCGGAAAGACCGGAAAATTCTTGAAATTTTTTTGTTCACCATCACATAAAATGGGTTTCTGAGCAATTATTCCATGTAAATTATTTTTCGAGAATAGCCTAAAATTAATTGAACTGATTCTTCAAATTATCTCTAATAATCTTTACATGATTGTATAATCGTTGGAACGTCTGCTAGTGATCCTGAAACTTTCGAACGATTTGAACGATACAGATCATATTTGCATAGTATATTTGATTTGTGGAAACGATGGCTTATAAAAATTAACAAAAAAATAATAAAGTGGTTTAGTGCCAGTATCGTGCCACCTACCGGAACGGACAGAACACCGTCTACCATCGGGTCAACTCGTACATTTTACGTCAATAAATGAACATTATTACCCACCATTGGCTTGATAATATATTTCATACATATAAGTAAATTGGTAAGTAGATATAATAAAATTGTATGGTTTTTCCTTCTTCACGTCTAAACTGAAAGTAAAAAAAAAAAAAAATACTAAAATGTTATTAAACGCTATTAGATTTTATACGTGTTCAATTTATTGCTATTAATCGTTTTGAAAATAATTCCATTTCCAATATTTTTAACTTTTTTTGCGTTTTACCGTTCAACAAAGTCAAATGTTTAAAAATGATTATACTTACGTGTACAACAACGGCCATATAAATGATAATCGTTTCAACGACGCACACCAGCCCCGGATCTATGATTTTTATAAACTTATAAGTATATAAGTCCTTTATAAAACTCCTATTTTCCCTTTGCGGAAATGATAAAAATTGAGGGTTTTGTAAAGTATCAATATAGGTACCTACAAGTTTATTTTTTATTTTAATAAATCTGCTCCGAAAGCACTTCAACTTATGCAAATTTCAAATTTTTATCATCAGCCCCATCAGAGATACAGGGGCGCAAAATTCCAAAATGTGGAAAAAATCCGTTTTCGGAAGTTTGTAAAAATTAAAGGATACAAGTTTCACAATTGAAATAGTGTGTATTTGTTTCATAATGGGTAGTTGTACCCGTATAGCTATTCTCATAAAAAATACTAAGCGAGGTTTAAAACATTCCTTCTATAAGAAAAAAAATGTTTTCTTATGGCAGGGACGAAAATAGGTTAAATATGGACATCACTTAAAATAAAGAGACATTTATTATCTTTAAAATGGTTTTTATTTCAAACTTTTAGGATGAACGGTTTATTAAATATGTGTATTGGCATAAATGGCTGTAAACACAAAAATCAACGCAAACTGGAAAACAAAAATGGCTACTTAAATGGTTCAAGATAATTTTTTTTAAAGAATTGTTCTCAATACTTCAAATATAATAGAAACAACTATAAGAATATTAATTTGTTCTAAAATGGTCGAGCAACCAACTTTTTTTTTAGACCATTTGATATAGACCGACCTAGTATGATTTTGGCGCCCCCTGAAACTGACGCCCGGGGCAGGGGCCCCGGTTCCCTCCCCCCTTAGATCCGGGCCTGACGCACACTTATTTTAAAACTGATATCACTATATAAAATAAAATATTTTTTAAGAACAATATTACCTAATTTTATCATAAAACTTGGACTTGTCAGCTCCTTTAAACCACATATTGCTTCCGAGACTACTAAAGTAGCGGAAGCATTGTGATCACTTTTGAAAAATAAAAAATTTTTTCTCTTCAAAATCAAATTTTTTACGCACATTTTACGTTTTAGAGCTTCCTGAAAAATTTTGGTTTGGGCCGTCCGTCTGTCTGTCCGTCTGTGTGCCTCCAATTTTGCACCAAGTGGCATAACTTCCGAACCCGAACTATTCGATTGTTTTTAATGAAATTTTCAGAAATTATGCAGTTTGACTCCGCGATGGTCCCCTATGAATTTAATCAAAATCGGAGTAACGGTAGCAACGCCGCTACCATGTCATTCCAAAATTGCACCAAGTGGCATAACTTCTGAACTACTCAATTCTTTTTTATGAAATTTTCAGAAATTATGTAGTTTGGTTCCTATATGGTCCCCTATGAATTTAATCGAAATCGGAGTAACGGTAGCTACGCCGCTACCATGAAATCCCATTAAATGTCAATATCTTATTTACTTCTAGTCCTATCTCGCTCAAATTCTTAGGGTATATTGGGGGTTAGTTTCTAAAATATTTTTGCTATTATTTTATAATTTAGCCTTTAAGTCTTTTGAGTTACAACAGTTTTTTATAAACTTCAAGGCGAAAATATAATTTCACGGTATATAATATGTATATTTGGTAGAATACTGTTTTAAAGCCTTTTACGACTACGAGGAAGCTGTGTGCCCACCCTATTGGCAGCGTATTTTTTTTTAGAACAATTAATTTTAGAATTTTATCTGTTCTATCGTAAAACTGACTTATCACAATTCCGTTATGGGTACCTTATATATATGGTCCTTGGTGTAGAAATTAATTTCTTCTTTAAAATTATAATAACTATTCCTGGTAGCGAATCTGAAGAATACGAGAACAAATTGTAGAACAAACAGTTAATATAATATGTCCCATATGAATAATTACATAGTGTATTCAGTATATTATAAAATATACACCTATAGATTAATATGTAGAGAGGCATTGTAATGTAAAATGTGTTTAGCTGCAGCATAATATATTGGGCTGACTGTAATATAAAAAATATTTTTCTATAATTATATTTTTATATAAAAAAATGAAGTATACAATTTTTTTTTTTTTTGTAGCAAATTATACGTTTTGTTTCGGTAGTTATTAATAATTGATTTCTATTAAAAAAAAGAAATGTTTCCATAAGCTAAAATAATAAAATCGTACATCTATATAGCAAATTTTATTTTTTAACTTTTTTTTTTTTAAATTATTTATAATTGGAGTGCAACATTGTAATTGATTTTGAACAAAAAATAAAAAAAATTAATATAATTTAAAAAAAGAGCTGACAACCCAGTTTTAGAACTTTTCCGTCCCGTTTTTATTCTTTGAAATTTGCTAAGAGAGTGGGATTAGGTCCAATAGATTTGAATATATTCATTTATTTAGACCCCAACATATATACAGAAGGACCAGATAAAAAGTCCAGGTCTAGAAAATTTCCATCCGGATCTACCAGGGATTAAGTAGAATCCTTTAAACTAGCGATCCTCAAACTTCTTGGTCGAAGACCTTCTTTAGTACTTAAAAGTTTCAAACAACTAATCAAATGTGTAAAAAATAGGTATGCAATTTGTAATTAACTTTTTCTGCGAACCTCTCTCCCCCCAAATATTTCTTGCGACCCCACTTTGAGAATCACTACTTTAAACTTTATTACCCCTAATTGGTGCATCTCAAAATACTTGAGATTTGTGTGATTCAGCAAATAAAAGATATCCATTTAATTTTTTTTAAGGTATTCGTAGTTCTAACGACGAAATCCTTATAAATTCGTCATTTCTGTTACCACATTAAGTGTTCTGTTCGCATTTGACCGCTTTGTAATAGTCAGTGTCGGAACAATTATTGAAATTTTTTAACTAACATAAAAAATAAAAGTTTTAGATAATCCTATTATTAATAAATTAAAGGCTTACATTAATATTCAATAAAAGCAAAAAATATTTTATCCCGAGAAATGTGACAAATTCTAGCTACTGAACTACGTAATCCAGACTTAATGCGTATCTAACAAATACTTGTCACATAATTCAAATCAGAAAAGAAGTAGTTACGCAGTTAAAGCAAATTTTTGTTAAAAATATTTCAAGAAAGAAGTCATCTTTATATCTAAGAATTTATATCAGCAAGTAGCCAAAATGTTTCTCATACATAAACGCCAGTTAAAAAGAAATTTCTAAAGACCCTGGTGATTTTTATAACAAAACTTGACGCCTAAAATAATTCTTTAAATAATAATTTGATACAAATATTTTAGTTTACTATATATACACTTTCATTCTTTCAACAACTAATATAAAAGAAAATTACGACTATATTTCCAAATGATTATCAAAATACAAATCGTAGAAATCACAGCCATAATAATAATAATAATAAAAAATATGAACTCAAAGAACGAAAGGAAAAAAAAATTTTAAATCATGACTTCTGAAAGTTTATTATTTATATTTATAAAATTGATGTTGCATAAAGTTGAAATGCCTTCCTATATAGTAGTAAAAATTAAACTGCCCGTGTTTTCATATCTGCTACAAAAACATTACGTACTTACGAGTATATAGATATAAATATATTTCTGTTGTTAATTGCTAGATTGAATTCTGTTGGTATCAGTTAACGAAGAATGTACCACCATATTATAAGTGATTCACAAGTAAGTACATAATCATAAAAATTGATATTAACATACTATTCTAGCAGGAAAATAATTTTCTTAGACAAATTAGCGTATTTGTTAGTATCAAGGCTATTGAGTATATCCTAGTATTGGCAGGGTGCGTAGTATATGGTGGGGATAATTTAAATCGATTGCAGCGTGAGTAGTGGAGAAAATAAGCAATAATACATGCTCATATGTGTTTATGGTGTAATAAAAAATATTAAATAAAAATATAATACATTGATCTACTTTGATTATAAACGCAATTGCCACTAATATGTCGTTCCTTATTTATCTGTCAACGTATTAACGTCTATACGTCAATCCGTAAATACAGAATTAAAAATATTTGAGGTATTTTAAACTCAAATGCGATGATGTTTCATAAGAAGTTATTGATGTTTGCTTTATGTATGACTGTACATTCAACTAAATGACTTATGCCAGCATTTCTTAATTTTCGAATTTCCCTGACGTGCTTCACTATCACCAGCAACTTCTTCCTCTGCATAGTCCGGGGTTGGAAGGAAATACTGTCTTGATAATTATATCCATGTTAACGTCGAAAATTGTTTAAATACTTTATTAATACAATTATGATACTTCATCCAGTATTTTATACCTCAAATTGTTCAAATTTATTTATAAAAAAAAAAAAAAAATAATTGTAAATAACAAATATTTGTATTCAGATTTTACGGTTTTTTTGAAAATATTTTAAATTTGTTTCCACGGTTACCATTATTTAATAGCATGAAAAAATGTATATTATAGATGTTGTTGGCATCACGCACCCAGAAGTCGAAAACCGTCCTAGAAGTGTGGGCCACTTTCAAAAAAATAAACAAAAAATTAAACATGGCCATATAAAAAGGAATAATTGTGAAGATTTTTCTTAGATATTCTCTCTTTTATTTCAGGTAGTTACAATTTAAAATTATTTTCTCTGGTCAATTAATCTTTTTTCCTTTTCTATTTTAGCTGTCTTTTTAAACATTTTTCTGTTTTAGATAAAGCTAAGATCTTCTGGTAATTTTAAATTTAATTTTGATTTTTTTTCTACACTGTAAAAAACACAATCTAAAAATGTGTAAAAATACTTGTACGTAAGTGTAATAATTATTTTACACTAATAAAAGTGTAATTTTACACAATTTTACACAAGTTCAAATTTTTTACAGTGTTTTTGTTTTATATATACTTTATAGTTTCGTACTTTTTTTTATACAATTGTGTAAAATTACATTTTCATTAGTTTGATATTCAATAAAAACAATAATTACTCATAAATTGCCTAGAAACACATTGACTTTTATCCTGTTATACAAATAATAAAGCCACGTAATGTTTTACAACCAGTGGTAATACTTTAAGCTTTTTAGACATTTCGAAAATTAAACCTTTTGTAACATATATTTACAGTGGGTTTTAGGTCTAATTCCCATTTAATTTCTTGTTTCAATTTTGCTTTTACGTTTAACTTAAAATTATTTTTTTATTTTAAGGCTTTTAATTCTGTTTTGGGTTCAGTTTTATTTTGTCCCTTTATATTTCAGATTTAAATAAATATTTTGTAATTTTTGCTTACAATTATATCACTTTTAAAATTTTTTATAAGACATAAAATTCATCTATTAAAGCAGTGTTTTTCAACCTGTGGGTCGCGACCCCCTGGGGGGTCGCGAAGCCTTTTTAAGGGGGTCGCAGTTACTTTAACAATAAAACCACTTTAGTTCAATATATAATATTTAATAAAGAAAAGGTTAATTAAAAGTTACATTAATGTGATAGTTTCATACTTTCGCTTAATAAAATTTCAAAACAAACAACTGTGGCTTATTTTCAATAACAGCAAATCCGAGTTTTAAATAATTGTCGTCATATAGACACTTTTTCTTTGTTTTTCTTTCCTTACGCTCATTGGAACTTAAAGTTGGCGGTTGTGCATGCCTTGCTAAAAACTCATGCATTTTCAATAATTACAATGAGCACAGAATTTTGGATATTAGAATAATAAAAGACAGTGAGCAACTACTAAACAAACGACAAGTCAATTCAATAAATTTAAACACAATTCAAAGTGAATTCACAATTCAAAGAATTCAAAAGTGTCATCCTTTACTCGCCTGAAGCTCCACGCAGCGCTATGTCTCGCTCACACGAGTCACGCGCGCGTTCAGAAGCTACTATATGTCGTCAACTTCGATGTCGATATAAAATATGCCTGTTTAAAGTCCTTTTTTACGTATTTAATTGACACCTAACTGAAAATAGTCAATAATGATGAACGGATTCGATATTTATAACATAGAACATAAGTTAGAAATAGCAGAGGGTAGGGGTCGTGAAATATTTTTCCATACCAGGGGGGTCGTGCCATGAAAAAGGTTGAAAAACACTGTATTAAAGAAAAGCGTGCTTTGCTTTTCACCTCCAAGATGATGTGAAAGATGAATACCGCTTTATATATTTTATTTTTTTATTAGATTTATAACAAACTTTCGGATCGCCTGTATATTTTTACATAACTATAAAATATGGAAGAGATAGTTAGTTGCTCGATTCTTCGTTTGGTAGATATATACGTATTTTTGAGTCAAGTTGATTGATCACGAACTGCCCATTTTCTGTTCGTACTGTAATATTTTTATTTATTTATTTATTTATTTATTTTTTATTGGTCATTTTCGATTTTTTTGTTTTGTTTGTACCTTATTTCTTTCAGTGAACAACTGAACGGGAATGGCAGCATTAACGTGGCCCCGTACTACGTAACCAACTTACCTACGGACGTATTAGGACGTAAAAAATGACCAAGTTTTATTCACGTGTATATGTGAATGTCTACCGATAAAATGTGCTTACATAAAAATGAAACATCTGAAATCGTACAGGATCCTAGATCCTACAAAAAGGAAAAATTTTTGGCAAACAACTTTGTTGGAATTGGAGAACTAAAGCAAAGAGTAAAAGTAGTAAGGGTAAAAATAACGTTTAAGCACGATTTTTTCAAAAAATTGTCCTTTAGTTCAGTCATATGTTCTTTAAAACGAAAATACCACTAGCCCGGAATGTTAATTGATTATGCCCGAAAAATATTGAGAAAATTCCGGTTCTGGAAAGTCAAAGCCATTTTTCTTTCTATTTTATCTAAGAAAACATTTTTGTAAAAAAAAAAAAAAATTATAGATTCCACGGAGATTTGAACCTAATACCCCTTCGAAGAACATTCACCCAATCGATTCCACCAACTACATACAGAACCAGTTGAAATTATCGTGCTTAAATGATACGTCATATTGTATAATGGTATTCTGTAAGAACAAATGTAGGATGGCATTTACGATAATGTGAATAATAAATATTATTATTAAAGGTTGAGGTTTGCTACATTTTGCAATTCTAAACAATCTAAAATTATCAAAATTAAATGAAATTTTTTTTAAACATTATTTAAATCGTATGAAATATCAAAATAAAAGTAATACTTACTCCTTACAGGTCAAAAATATCACTTCACTCTCTTTTATGTCACCGAAGGATGACATATTAATCTCGTTGTGTGATTATAGTGGGGGAAAATAATTATAGAGTTGTACATGCATATATTGAATAAACGCAAGAGGGCTGTATTCTCACTGTATTTAAAAAATGAGCGAAAAAATCATAAATTAACACTTTCACTGAGGTGACATTACTTAATGCGTGTCAAAAACACGCACTTGACGAATTTTTTAAAGAATATATTAATTCATATTTCCACTGGCGAATCCAGAGGGGGCTGTGTGGTGATGAGCAAAATTAGTCTTGGTCTTGCAATATTTTGCAAGACCAACACCAAGACCAAGACTGCATTTTGCAAGACCAAGACCAAGACCAAGACTATAAGTACGGCTGCAAGAAAAATACCAAGACTCAAGTGAGCAAGACCAAGACTATAGCAAGAAAAAAGCAAGACTCTTGCTAAATTATTTAAATAGTTTAAAAGTATAATTAATACGGTAAAGAGAGAAAATTCTGATTTTAGAAGGAAAAAATTCGCTAATAAAAAAAATGCAAGAAAGTGCAAGATTCTTTAGCAATACCAAGACCAAGACTGCATTTTGCAAGACTAAGACCAAGACCAAGATTCTTAATGCAAGAACAAGACCAAGACCAAGACTGCCAAGTCTTGGTCTTGGTCTTGCATTTGCTCATCACTAGGGCTGTGGGGGATGCAGCGCCCCTCGCCCTTTAACCTACAATGGCTAACTTTTTCTTAGTTAAACATACAATTCAAAAAGCTGCGTAAAGGTAAATTTATCCATAATTTCCCTTCGGACTACAGGCACTTCCCCCCCCACATCTTTTCAATTGGCTGGCTCCGCTCATGCATATTCCACAAGAATATGTAGACAGAGGCTGAATTATTCGTATTTATAAAATGTATTCAAGTAAAGGATCCCACTTTTTTTTTAATATTTCTACCACATAAAACACTATAGTATTGAAGTTAAATTTTCAAGTCAAGAAGTAGGCAGTGCGGGTCACGTAGTATAGGGTCGTTTGGGTCACACATTGACTATGGACCTGACTGATATTTATGTTACGTTTCTTTTATTTTCGGTGCTTCTCTTACGAGCAAGAATACCTACAACAAGCTACACCCATAACGAAATATCAGTATATAATATGCACGTAACCAAAAAAATATGTTACAAGGCGTTAATTTTTTTCGTTTTTTTTGAAAGTTCACAGAAGGAAAAAATTGTTTTTTAAAAAATGAAATTGAAAAGTACTCGCAGAACTTTCACGGCAACTCACGAGAGACAAAAAAACTGCAATCTCTACGAAATGAATTCCACATAACGAATAATAATTATAATCTAAAAATCAAATCAGATCCAAAAATCAAATAACAGCATCGGTACAGATTTGATAAATAAGATCTACCGAACACTGACACTAATAATGGCCAACCACTGACATGGTAATTGTGGGTTCCATGCATTTAATTGTATAGTATTATTTCATTTATTGTTTTAAATGTATGGGTTCACTCATAGGTACCTACATTGAAAATACTTACGTTGAAATTATAGAGATTTTCTTGAGGCCAATTCATCGTGAGGCCGGGCACGATACCAACTTGGACGTGTTACTGAGTGAGCACATAGTGTATACAGGTAAATTAATGGTAATGATCCACAAATATCACGCTAGGCCAATAAAAACAAAAAAAATGTGTGGGTATTTGGGTATTACTCATCTCGTGACTTATATTTTTATCGGAACCATCGATTTATTAAATTGGAATAGATCAATATATATCTATTGCTAATAAAATTAAATCAAAAACCAATCCGGATTTCCACAAAACTAACCAATTGAGGTGGTATATTTAGTTGTTGAAACTGGAAGCACTGGTAAAATTAGAATTTGCTTCGCGATATATCATTTTATTGCTTACAAGTAGTGATGAGCAAAATTAGTCTTGTTCTTGCATTTTTTGCAAGACCAAGACCAAGGTCAAGACTATGTATTCCAAGAGCAAGACCAAGGCCAAGACTATAAGTATGACTGCAAGACCAATACCAAGACTCAAGTAAGCAACACCAAGACAAAAGCAAGAAAAAAGCAAAACTCTTGCTAAACTATTTAAATAGTTTGAAAGTATAATTAATACCGTAAACAGAGAAAATTCTGATTTTAGAAGAAAAAAATTCGCTAATAAAAAAATGGAAGAAAGTGCGAGATTTTTTAGCAATACCGAGACCAAGACCAAGACTGAAACTACTCTAGCAAGACCAAGACCAAGATTCTTAATGCAAGAACAAGACCAAGACCAAGACTTGGCAGTCTTGGTCTTGGTCTTGCATTTGCTCATCACTACTTACAAGACCACTGAAAAAATAGCGGAAATATTGTAATCCATTTTGAAATATGAAAATCTTTTCCGTCCAAAATGAAAATTTAAACACTCGCTTTACCTTTTAGACCTTTTTGAACACTTCTGTCTATCTGTCGTTAATGTGTCCGAACCAAGTGGCATAACTTCGAAACTGTTCGATGATTTTCAATAAAATCTTCAGAATTTATGTGACTCGGTTTCTAGATGATTCTTTACTGGTATGATGCTACCATGAAGTCCGCCGGAAATCCATTTCGCCATACCATATCCATATGCCATATACTGTACATGCGCAAACGAAAATTATATTAACACTGGGTGCATGGAACGGACTCTTTGCTTTTTCCTTAAGTTTTAAGAATAACTTTCTAAAGTTATTGTTGTTTCAGACATGACGTTAATAATATGGTAAGCTACAGAAAGTCTGTTACGAGTACGGGGAAGCTATGTGCCACCCCCATTGCCAATGTGTTTTTTAAATTGTTTGTAACATGAATTTCCGCTTACTTCGTTCGGTACATTTTTGGCTTTAGTTAACCATGATTTTTAGATAGGTATCTACTTTAAGAATATAAATCGATAGTTTTATATTAAAAATTTTTGTATAAAAAAAATTAAATTAATTTAAACATACAACTTAATTTGATTGTATTTAAAATGACATCAAATTTTTTTTACTTTTAAATTACACACATATATGTTAATTACTTTCATTATAAACAAATTGATTTTCATTTTATTCATAATTCGAATAATTACAACTTTATTTTATTTTCATTTATTAACAAATTATTATGTGTTAACCGTTAATTGTAAGTATATACTCTTTTTAATAAATAAATTATACATAGGTATATTATGTATCTATTTCATATGGATTTTTTTTTATTAGCATATAATTAAACAATTAATTAATGATTTTAATAAATATATGTAAACACTAATCTTGTAAATTATCTAACGTAACCATATATATGCTTATAAAAAATTTAGATATAATTTGCACTTTATAACGTAATAGTCAAATATCTTAATTTGTATGACTTTTTCTATTTAAAAAAAAAAAAAAAAATATTAGTCAATTGTTTATAAACAAATGAGTAATAAAAACAAAAAATAGGCTTTATTATCAATTGTTTTACAGAGAAGTTAAATCTATACCTCGAGGCGTCATTTTAATATCAAAAAATATCATGTTTACAAACATTTTGTGCACTTGGTGGATATAGCCCCTTAAGAATAGGGCGAAAATCCCTCCGAATACCCCATTCAGACAGTTGAAAGTATTCTAACGAGTAACGTCCATGATTTTTCTAATTTTTGTAAAGCGGTCCTTATAGAAAGTTTTTGATTATTAACCAAACTTTTGTTTTTTGGCGTCCCAAACATTCTAGTTTACCCGTCCCGTTCAAATTTCTTCAACCATTTACAAGATTCCAAGCAATTCTTTGCCAAAAAATTTTAAGTAAACCACAAAAAATAAAATTTAGAACAAAATTTGGTTGGAATGTCAAAAATTTCGTTAATTAATCACCACCATCCACTACAAAGCACCATTTTTCAACTCCAAAATAACTCCTTCTGTAACTATTTCGCTCTGAAATGACCATCTTAATAATATATTACTTAATTACATATTTTTAAAAACCCTGCAATTATCGTGATCCAAACAAATAAAAAGAAACTAAAAATGCAGTTAATTGACAAGCCAGCCCTTAATTGTGTTTTAATCATAGCCTTCTACGCAGCAGTTCTCAAAATAACACACATAGATTTTTATTTGTTAATTTATACACATTTAAAATAAATAAAAAAAACATTTTTTTTTTTGGGCATAATGATCAGTGAACACTAAGAGAATTACTACAGTAGTAAAATAAAAATGGGGCCCTTACTTATTATATGGTAGCCAAGTAACCTGACATTTAACTGAAACAAATACCATAGAATTATAACAATACTTGCGGCTATAAAAAAATCAAAACTTTATATCTATAAATTTGAATATTTAATCGAATTGCCCTCACCACTATTTATCGACAAAAACGATATATCAAATTGTCAATAATAAATTAATAAGAAATAAATGTGCCTTTAAGATTTAAATGCGCATACTTTTATACTAAGGTGCGTATTTTATCTTATTTTTAAAGTGTTTATTTTATTAGAGAAACGGTTCCTATCTTCCTCCTTTATCGTCTTTTAATCAGATAATTCAGTTAAAGTGACCAATTCACATGACAATCGTTATTGGCATGTAAATCATCGTAATTTTAACCATATGATAAGTAGTATAACAAACGTTAAACCACTCGCAATAGAGAGTTTTTTTATAGTTCCAATTTTTATTACGGCTAAAGAATTAATCAAAAAATTGTTCAGAAAAGGTTTGTAGCTACCGCTAGGGCAAATCGATTGCTATAAGCAGCAACTTTATAGCTTCTTTAGTTTTTTCAAATTGACTTTTCGAATTTATCAGAAATGTTTTGTGTTGACAAAGTTTAATTAGGGTGGTTTTATCTTTTTATCCAAGAAACGAACCAACAATTAATAGGGAACACAACAGGTAGTTTATCTTTTAAAGTATAGATGTCTCGCTTCAACTTTTAATGGCTTAATTTTTTTTTACAAAATAAAATATTCCTATTTGGTATGAAAGAGGACAGAAGCATCCAATTCAAAAAAAAATTCGTCAAGTGCGTGTTTGACACGCACTAAGTAATGTCCCTCACCATCAGTGGTCATAACTAAAACTTCTTAAAATATAACAGTCCGGACACATACGTTCACGATGTGACACATACGAACACGATCGTTCTGAAATCTAAAAATGGGTTATATTTTAGGAATAAAATTTATTTATTAGGAAAAATATTTTATCCACCTTCACATCCCGTTATAAAAAATTCCTAGAAACAACTGATTGTACGGAACACTGTTAGCGCAAGTACAACTTGCACTTGACGACTTGTTTTTATTAAAGTTAACCCTAGAACGACAAACTGGGGTAGAAATCTACCCCAGGTAAACTTTAAACTACGTTTTTAAATTAGTCAGTAACATTATCGACTGAACACCTATACCATAATTTAGTTCAAGGTTCTAACAGTAGAGTGAGGTCGGGAAACCCTGCGGTTTCTTGTCTACTGCGACGAAGGGAAAACGTGAAGCTAGTATGGGGTTGATATGTACGCCAGTTTGTAGTTTACGTCAGTGTTTTGTTTAGGTAAGTTATTTTTATTTTTCTTGCTAAAATAATTTGGATTCACTTATAATGACCTTATTTTGCAACAAAACATTAGATATAGCCAGCCCGATGCTGCTTGTGTCCTCGAGGAAGACCGCAAAACGCGAATATATTGCACGAAGTGCAAGCGACCAACCTGCGAGAATCATGGAAATATATATTGCAGCGATTGTAGTGCCTTTGAATAAGTTAAATTCTCCTTTTTTTTACATTTTGTATGAAAAAAAATGAAATATATTCTTAAAAACTAAAATTTCATGCATTTTTGTTTGATTTTTCCACATATCAAATTCCCAATTTTTTTAATTTTCAAAATCCAAAATAAATCGACTTTTTTGGCAAAACATCATGATGTCATTTATATGCTTGAAGTCCCTTGTGTCCTCTTTAAAATACCGTCTGAAATCTGAAAATCGGTTCATTAGAAAAATAGTTATCAATTTTTGTTTATTAAATGACAATTTGAGCGTTTTTGAACACTTTTAGCTATTTAAATAGATTTTTCACCGACTAAGCTTTGATTAAATTGAATTTACTCTTCACCATTCTCTTCAGCATGAAAAAACGAACAAATTCGCGTTCTTTTAAGTGAAATTGCTGCTGTCAGATCGATTTTACGACCAAAAATCCCGTGGGGTAAATATATACCCCAGTTTGTAGTTTAAGAGTAGAAAAAATAAGTTTGTCGTTCTAGGGTTAATTATGTATATAATAAAAATTAGAAATAAATAAAGGTTTAAAAAATATTAACTACGATTTTTTTATTAGAAACACAAAATTACAAAGACAACGTATTTATTATATCACAAAAGTTATTTCTAATGAGTTTATCGTAACTGGAAGATTTTCTTGATGTAGATTTTATGGTTCCAAGGTAGATAAATGAAACACAGGGAATATTTTTAAAAAAAAATATAATATTCTCTTGTAGGTTAAACACGAAAGCACATGTATTTTATTAATTTTGTTTTCTTTTGATTTAAGTAATGATAATATTTTATTTATAGGTTTTCCTTTTGTTTTTATAATTTCAAATATATTGGTTGATTATTTTTTATATTATTTTATTTTTAAATATTTTTTTAATATAAATTTTTTGTTAATTTTCCAAAACAGTTTCTAACTTAACTCATTATCAATTCGCCATTTCAAACTTCCTTTTTCTGTTCGTCATTACTATTCACTGCTTACTCGGGGTTTGCGTCCCCAATACCAGTTATGTACTTTGAACAATACCAGTTACTTTGAAATACTTATATACATCGCTAGATAGCAGTACTGTTACAAGTCTTAATCGTTTAATCGAACTATAGAGTTCACAGGTACATTAAATACATACAATACACAACCAATACCTCTTGCGTTTATTCAATATGGATGTAAAACTCAATAATTATTCATTCTACACAGTCCAATCTTATTATGTGCCGAACTTGCACGAAGTTGTTCGGCACATAAAAATACCCCTGTCGCAGCATTCTACATAACATAGCGAATTTCCGTTTACAGAAATTAATTTTTTTTCGAAAGCAGGTTACATAGAATAATGGTTTAAAAACCATTTTTATGTAATTTTTGCTCCTTTTTCCAATGGTGTAAAAAAATATCGTAGACCTTTGGAATTTGGGAAAACCATGGCAAAAACTAATTTTTTTCACGAAAATTTCCCAAAAAATCATGTTTCAGGCATCAGACGTGTCTGGCTGAGGAACTCATTCAATATTTTTAATAGATTTGAGCGTTACTTTATGGTATTCCATATTTGATAATAGTAAATAAAACACTTTACTTTGCAAAATACCACTTTTATTGAATATAAAAACTCTTATGACACGTTTCGGTCAATATTTCACCATTCTCAAACACTTTTCAGAATGGTCATATTGACTGAAACATGTTATAAAAGTTTTATATTCAATAAAAGTGGTATTTTGCAAAGTAAAATGTTAAAAGATTTGTTTGGAATTTTTTGAAGAATTACTTATTGTACCTTGGAGTAAATTCAAAATTGGTAAAAATATCATTAGGTCGTGTAATATGAAATGTCGTTTTTCGACCAATCAGTCTATCAAGTATTTCAGACGGATATCGACGATTCTGAAATAGTTAGGACAAAATTTAATAACTATTCTTTATTAAAAATTCTTCTAGTTTTAAAAAAATTTTATACCTTAGCAAAAAATTCCACTAGTTGAAATACCATTAGGTTGTGTAATAAGAAATGTCGTTTTCCGACCAATCGGCTTACCATGCATTTTTAACAGCTTTCGACGATTTTTGAATAGTTGGATCAATGTTTAAATAATAGGTATTCTCTATAAAATATTTTTTTATTTTTGGAGAAATTAATTTCTTTTAAAAAAAAATAGTTTTACACATTATAAAAAAATTTAAAAAAAAATCGTAGGCCACAGGGTAAATCAAATGACCAATAAATGCAATAAATATATATTTAAAAAAAATTTACATATAGACAATATAAAAATTACCAAAATATTACTAACATATTACTTTATAGGCAAATTCATTGCCAGTAATTTCCAATACTGCAAATGTTTATGACTCAAAAATCATCTCCGATAAAATAATAAAATATAAAAAGTAATTATCAATAAAAAAAAAAGTACAAATAATAATTTGTTATAAAAATATTACGTTTACGACATACCTATATTAAAAAAAAAATATTATAAATAATATTAAATGTCTGAATTTAAACAATTTATTGGTTAAATAATAAAATGTAAAATTTTTTTTATATAATCCAGCAACATTTAAAATGGTTTAACGTCATCTAACGAGAAGAGTTATCAACTATAGCAAAAAAATACGAGAGCTGGAAACAAATTTGAGTAGTACAAACCCAAATTTATTCAGGCAAAATATAAACTTTGAGTATAATATGGTTAAGACAATTTGACGAGTGAAATAAGTTCGTATAATTCATATTATAATTTAATATTTCGTTACTATGGTTTTGAAATTACCTACAATGAAATGTTTTGTACCATTTTTTTTTTTTTTTTTTTTGCTGTAAAAATCGGGTCCTAACTTTTCTTTCGCGACAAAGGTGAAAAAATTACAAATTAAAAGAATAGTTCATGTTAGCACATTCAAGAAAAAATAGCTTTATTAAAATTCCTGTAGGAATACAGTGGCGTCACATAACACAAAAAAAAAATTATTTTTGAAAAAAAAAAATAGATTTTATATTTTATTGACATTATGTAATCACTAATCATAATTATTAATAAAATATAAGGCAATATATTTTTCGGTATTAAAATATTTATGTATATGATGTTGTCAAACAAGCTTATTTAGTACATAAATATAATATTTATTGTTAAAATATAGCGGTGTTATGTCCAGTGCCATACTAGATATAAAATTAATTGTGTGGGCATTGAAAATATATTTTGAATATTTAATGTGACACTAATTATTATTTTTTAATTTGAAAAAATTAGCAATTTAGAATCGGATTTTTTTTTCAGTTTTTTATGCATATAATAAATTTCATAACTATTACGATTTATTTAAAAAAAAAAAAAAAATGTAAAATAAAACATAATCGTTGGAATTAAGTTTCGCTTCTATATGATTCAATTTCGATTAACAGATTTCGATTGTAGCTTCAGAAAGAAATGAGGTGTAAGAAATCTGATACTGGACTTATGTTTTTCACTTTTTGAAAACAACTAATTTAATATTTATAAATTTAATATATAAGGCCTGGAATAACTTTTTCAAAATAATAGTTGAACTAAGGATACAAAATTAATGAATTTTTAGTATAATGGAGATTGGAGACTATGGAGTAGATGTATATGATTTAAGGTCTAAAATGGTTATTTCTCGATTATATTTTTAGTAAATAAAGAATTTTTAAAAAGAGGAAAATTAGTGTTTTCTTTTACTAACCTTTAAAAACCAGCACAAGTTTTCCTTATTAACAAAAAAAGACCAAAAAAAAAAAAAAATTATAAGTGGTTCATCTTTATTCAAAATATGTCACTGTAGCATAAAATAGTCTATTAATTAAGCCTTCAAAAATTTCGTTATTTTTTCGCTACGACGCACCGTTTACGAGACATTTACGGTCAAAAGTTTACGTAGACGTAAACTTTTGATCGTAAATATCTCGTAAACGGTGCGTCGTAGCGAAAAAATAATGAAATTATTGAAGGCTTAAGCGAAGCAAGTTATGGGTATTCCGAACATATTGAGACTGTCAAAACCTACGTTTCGTTATCGAAAATTATCGATGTCGAAAATAACATTTTCAAAATTTAAATATGTAAATTTTTACATATTCTTTATCATTTCTATTATAAAATTCTCAAAAATTTTAGTAGTTTTTATTTTCAGCATTTTTCTTTTATAATGACAGATTCAATTACCACGATTTTTATTCGTGTAAATCGAATCCACATGTGATATACATATTCGTGTACATTGACAACTGATGTAACTTTATACCAAATATATAATAAGTACTTAAAAATCGTGTTGTTTGAAACCGTGTAATTCGGGGAAAAGGTACCCGTGTTCGTTGAGACCGTGTTCTTCGAGTACCGTGTTCTTCGGGGGATGCCTGTACTATATTTTGTTAGCGCATATAATGATCCACAAGCGAGCATCATTACTCACTCCGAGTTTAACTTCAAAGTTCGTGTGTTCCTCTACTCGTAGTACTACAATAATATTAATATTCATAATTTAAATATATTAAAACAAAAATTTTTAAAAGAAATAATTTATGATTCAAATATTGAGAATTATTAGGGGTATCCATTTTGAAGATTTAAACATCATACCTGTACGAAACCTGTCCAGTATGTCTATACATCTGTTCAGTATCGCAATACTTATGTATATGGTCCATTTTAGTTAAATTTAACCATGCTTCATCACTTATAAATTTAAATAATTTCCGTTTTCTTGGCGTTATCTCTTTCATTACTGCACTTACGGTAAATTTTAAAATTGAAGTTTGTTTTTAGAAAAGAATAGAAGATTGATTTGTATTGAATGTAAGAATTATTTAATTTTTTAACTTTGATTCATGATCAGTTGTATCTGAAATAGGGTATATTATGTAAATTGTTACCAAGCATATGACGGCTAATATATATTAATATAATATTATGCAAATATGTATAATTTTTTTTTTTTTGGAGAAAAGAAATGGCATATTTAATGTATCATTACACATTTTGACAACATAAAATTAATGTTAATAATATCAATAAATAAATTGTGTTAGTAGCTACTAATTTTTAGGGTTCCGGACCTCAAAAATAACAAACGGAACCTTTATAAGATCACTCTTCTGTCCGTTTGTCGCAGGCACTTTTCTGGGCGTCATGTTAGGCTATGTTGACGCACACATATTTCGCAGGTCAATGATTAGGAAAAAAAAAATTTTGGATTAAAATTGGGCGACCCAATTTGGTTTTAATTAATATATCGTGTGAGGTATCATTTAAACGGGCTACCTCTAAGGATTTTGAAAATATTTTTCTTATAATTTTTAATCCAGTTGTCCTAAGGATATTGTATTTTTTGAAATTTGTTAGAAATGACCGTTAGGCCCCCACCCACAAATCTCCTAGATTTTTAAAACCGAAATTTCAGTTCTCACAAGCAAATTTATATAAGATTTAAATATACATAAATTTTTTTTAAAAAAAAAGTTTAATTTAGTCTACTGATTGCTCATGGTACGGGACCCTAATTGTGTGCGAGTCCAACTTGGCTCTTGGCCGATTCATTTTTTGTAACCTGAATAAATGATAATATCCTGTTAAATATATGAATATAAGATTTATTTATATATTTATGATAGCCAGATAATTACATGTCTATTAAGAGGTCATCAATATTGAATGTTTCGAAATATGGGGTAAGTAAATTGCTTGCCTTTCATTCCTTTTTAGAGGCATGAATTAAACGGCTCAAATTGTTATGTAATTTAGTGCACAAAAATTCAGAAATACTGTGTTTTGTGATACTTGAAAAAGTATAAAGCTTATAGAAAGCCATAAATAAAAATTTTTCAAAATTTTAAAGAAAAATTAAGGAGTTGTTTACCTATTAAAGCCTTCTGAACGGTAAGGAATGATTTTTGGGAAAATTTAAAACAATTCGAGTAGAGTTTGTTGGATAAAAAATGTTAGAAATCGCCAAAACGCGCCATAAATCAACATTTTAATCAAAAATGAAGTTAATGGAATTCTTATTTCAGCACATTCTTTAGCCGTATTTTACAATATTTTAATAATTTGCTACTAAGAACCGAAAAATCGAAATTTCCGATTCATCAGTTTCTTTTAATCTCTGTAACTTCGACCACCTGAATACCAAATAAAATAAAAATTTTCTTGATTTTCTTTCAAATACGTAAACAGGAAAGAACAATATTCAATATACCTACGGACATCTAGCGGAATTACGTTGAACTATATAAACTGCTGTACTACAGAATGTTTATTCCAACTAAACATACCCATTTAGAATGATATTTGCTATTGTTCGTAAAATTTTCAAAGCACGGGGGAAATTTAAAAAAAAGTTACGTCAATTTTGAGAAAAATTATCGATTTAATCCAAAAAACACATTTATATCGATTATTCAAATTTAAAGAAATGTAGATATCTCTAGATGATTACCAAATAGAATCACAAATGTTGATAATATAAGATTTTAAAGTATGAATTCTATACAGCAGTTCGTCTATTGAGTACAAGATGGCACTGATGGTATCGTTAAATTTTATGGAGATACAGATGGCACAAGTTTATGGTTAAATTGTATGGTGGCGCTGGACACTAACTAATGTAACAGTGTCCTTCAGCGCTTCCACCATCACCAATTTTTCTTTTTATACAAAAAACATTTTTAGATTGTGTTCCAAGGTTTTTCAAAAATAATTTAAAATTTAAAAAAAAATTCTCTTAACATTAATTTGTAATTTTTCTGAAAATAATGGCCACTTTTGTTTGAAAAACAAAGGTGAAAGTATTTTTGGAATGTTTTAAAATCTTTTCAACTATAAATAACATTTAAAAGATAAAAGTTACTAAAATAAATTGACCAAAAAAGAAAAAGGGAAATATAAAAATTTTCTTAAACTAAACTGAATTTGTATATTTGAAAATAATATATTATGTGTATATATTTTATAATAATTTTTTTCATCTGACAATTTACAACGGCATGTGAAAAATTTAATGTAATTTGTGATGGCAATTCACATTTCAATCATCACCAAAACATAAAACAATTAATTTATACTGAAATAAGGTGAAACATTCTGCGGTGTGTTCGCTCAGATTCCTATGCTATACGAAACAGTACAGGGTGAACTTTTGTCACGGATAATAGGCTACTAAGGACTTCGTATAGCAGCAACAAACGATTCGACGGATCTGAGAAATATGAACGTTAGATGAAAATTATTCGCCAGGATTCTTGGATCGCAGAAAGAATCCAGAATATACTACCGAGCTAATCTTTCCAAAATTTTATTTAGGTAAATGCTCATAAGAATTCGGAAAAATTGATTGTGAGGTTAAACTTGTCCTCCAGAATTTTAGCGACCCTAAAAATCGCCCATAATAAATCACTCGACGACTTAAATTTTGCTAAAATACTATTTAGGCTGAACATTTGGTAAAATTGTCCTCCAAAATGATGAAATGTTGTTCAAATGAATATATAAATGAATGTGAGCTTTAAATTGTCCTCCAAGCCAGGAGTCTAAATTGGGTCCAAAATTGAAGTACACGTAAAACTGTCAAGTGGGGTATCTATGAAAATGTCTCCAGATGGGGAAATTATAGACACTATAACTACCTTAGAGTTCTTAGGCGGGCAGAGCGAAGCAATAAAAGAAACAGATATTGTACAGAATTTTAAAGCATTTAATTTAAAAGTAATTTTGATTCAATTCTTAACCAAATTTGGCAATAAGATTAGATTATGAGATCCTGGGAAAAGTGAATGTCAAGTTAAAATTGCCCCAAAAAAGAATAAGCCCCAAAATTTAAGCACTCTTATAACTACTAATTTACGGAAATGTTTCAAAGTATAGAAATTAGATATGCCACAGGTAAAATTAAAATTACCCCCTGGGACAGTAACCTCAAAAACTCCAAAACTTAAATATGCTTACAAATAGCAATATGGGTATCTACGAAAAGATCTTAAGATGTGAGAATAGAAGCCATACCATCAAAATATAAATATGGCTACTTTATAGTCGCTGGGCAAACGAATTAATTTTCCACAAACTTTCAAAATAATTTGATCTGCAAGTTAGATAATTTTGCAATAGCGTCTCCTAAGTGTGATTTTATAACACAGAATCAAAAAGTTCACACTATATACAGTGTAAATTTTTCAAAATTTTTGTTGGGTCACTAGACCCACAACAATATTCTACGATACCAATGATTTCCTTGCACCTCCCACCCTCGTTTCCCGCAACAAATGTTTATCAAATAAATATTTTATTTATATTTTAATATGGTACAAACAAGAGTCATAAAATATTTTTGAATTCCATGACTAAAATAAAAATTTTTTTCAGACATAAAAATCCAAATATGCAATACGCTTTCTTAAGGATCAAGGTGTAAAATTCAGAGAGAAATCACTTCTGATCTAGGTACCTCTTCTTGGAACACATTTTTGTAAATTCTTTTAGCAAAATATGATTTTATGTCTCTGTCTCAAATGGCAGTTTCAATTTTATTTGCGGTTTTGTAATTTTTTTGATCTCTTCTCCAACACATCCAGCAGGGATGTTAATATTTCCATCAACACCGCAGCAAATTGAACCGAAACACATACATATTCGTCCGTTGAACATAAAACGTTTACGTGCGAGAGTATACCGGGTGCATTTATTTTAAGCAGCCACGTATTTTATTTAAAAATACAGGAATTTCGATGAATGTAGGAAAATTTAATAATTTATGACAACATCGATTTCCATTATTTACTTTTTGTATCTGACTCACAAATTAATTCTTTAAAAACTTAATTCGTCCCGAAGTATAAGAAATATTATAAGATTGTTAAATGAGTATATCACTATTGTTCACACATTGTAATTAATTAATAAAACGTAGTGGATTGGAAATTTTAGGGTAATTGGTCGCGTTGCTAATTATTTATATATTAAAATTGAATGTTTTTATCGTTTGTACTAGGCGTATCATTGGTAATATTATCAATTGTCAAAGGACTGTAATTTTACCTATAACCATTCAGACCATATAGTAATTATTACTTGAACGAGTTTAGTGATGACCAAAATTAATCTTGGTCTTGCAGTCTTGTCTTGGTCTTGCATTTTTTGCAAGACTAAGACCAAGACCAAGACTATAAGTATGGCTGCAAGACCAATACCAAGACTCAAGTGAGCAAGACCAAGACAAAAGCAAGAAAAAAGCAAGACTCTTGCTAAACTGTTTAAATAGTTTGAAAGTATAATTAATACCGTAAAGAGAGAAAATTCTGATTTTAGAAGGAAAAAATTCGCTAATAAAAAAATGCAAGAAAGTGCAAGATTTTTTAGCAATACCAATACCAAGACTACATTTTGCAAGACCAAGACCAAGACCAAGACTCAAACTGCTCTAGCAAGACCAAGACCAAGATTCTTAATGCAAGAACAAGACCAAGACCAAGACTTGGAAGTTTTGGTCTTGGTCTTGGATTTGCTCATCACTAAACGAGTTATTCGAAAAATACGCAATTATTTCTAAATATTTATGAAATTATATTACGAAACTACCTAAATTTTATAGTTTCGGAAATATCAACTGAAATTCGCTTATACTTGTTAAAAACAGAAATATGTCACATTAATTTAAAAAAAAAAGTGAGTTTTCCAGAGCCAGAAAAATTTGTGCAACACCAAATTATGAGGCATAATATTTGATTGATTTTATTAAAACAAAGTCATCAGTAGGCAAAGTTGTATGTTTTTACGGTACATAAAAATTACATCTACCAATTAATAATTAAACATACGGTATATTATGTTTTAAGAAGTGTGTTCCTAACTTTCGATATAAATGTTATTTTTTTTTTTGGTCAAATGCAGACTCAATAATGTTTACATTCAACTTTATAACTGTCAACCTTTCTTCTATATAAAATATGGATATTTTTTCTAAAATTTTTGAAAGCTTTCTTTGAACACTTTGTACGAGGTTTTTTTTGGAATTTTTGGAGGTAGTTGACTTTAGAGAACAATGAATGCAATGAATATTAAAAAATTAGTTTTACGTAAAGAAATATCGAACTAGTTTTTGAATCTCTTCAGAATATTACTAAATACTTCAACATCCTTAACAAAGCTTTTAAATTAATTTAAATATTATTTTTTAGATTTTAAATATTTTTTATGTTAATGTATGCAATAAATAATTTTTAATTTTAACAAAAGAACATTTTGAAAATTGTTTTAAATGAACAGAATACATTTTTTCAACATTTTTATGTAAAATATTTTGACATTTTTTAAAAATTATATTTCCGTCGGCAGATTGTAAAAATGACATTACCACGGAACAGAGAAACTGACATTACCTATTCAAAATTATACTTCATTTTTTTTGAAACATTTGTTTGACGTCACCAAGAAAGTTGTAGAATTCGCTTAACGAAGTCGTAAAATTTACAACTGCAATCATAAAAATTTAAAATTTGAAGTTATTTGTGAAATTTTATTGCTATTATTCTTTGAACATTTAACCAAAAAGGAAAAGATAGGAAATTCCATCTTTTTGATAGAAGAGATCAAATATTCATATCCAAATTTACCTTAATGACGTCATCGAGTAAATTTTAGTGTTTGCAACTGAGCGGAATTCATAAGTGCTTAAACCTTCAGAAATGTAAAGTTGATCTTTACAAAAAAAAATTGCCTGAGATAATTTTATTTGTGTCATATACCCACGTCAATGGCAGATCTCATATCGTTTTGATTACCCGACAAAAATTTTTGAGGCTTGGCTGAGATGTAATGTTTCACCCGCGTCCTATTCAGCAGACATTGTACTTACCTTCAGACTTTCGTATCTTGAGAACGAGTAGTTTTTTTACCAACAAAGCTGAGAATTGTTTGAACAAACCGACATATAAAAATGTTACCGTTAGTGATGAGCAAATGCAAGACCAAGACCAAGACTTGGCAATCTTGGTCTTGGTCTTGGTATTGCTGGAAAATCTTGCACTTTCTTGCATTTTTTTATTAGTGAATTTTTTCCTTCTAAAATCAGAATTTTCTCTCTTTACGACATTAATTATACTTTCAAACTATTTAAATAGTTTAGTAAGAGTTTTGCTTTTTTCTTGATCTTGCTCACTTGAGTCTTGGTACTGGTCTTGCAACCATATTTATAGTTTTGGCCTTGGCCTTGCTCTTGGTATACATAGTATTGGTCTTGGTCTTGCAAAAAATGCAAGATCAAGACAAGACTGCAAGACCAAGACTAATTTTGCTCATCACTAACCGTTGAATTTTTCTTAAAAATTTGTATAAATTTTTAAGATTACCTAACAAAAAAGCTTCTTAAACTCCGTAACATAGTTCTAAAAACTTCAAAACCAGGAAAACCAAATTTTTTTCCGCTTCATCACAGATACGAAACAAAGAACACACCCTCAAAATTTGTCTCAACTGGTGCAATTTTTGTGAGTAATTAAAAAAAATTATGTTATTATCTACTTTAAAAAAAATATACTATTACTCCAGTAATTGAGTCGCTGAGTTTCAAAACTATCTAATTGACGATTTTTTCAAAATTGAGTTAGATACGGTTTATTATTCAGGAGGATAAACTGCACCAAAAAATACAAACTAGACGGTGCTAAGTCAGCTTTTTCCCCTTTAATTTTAATGACAAAAATACGAAACTGTTTCAAAAGTAACTAATTGCAATATTTTCCAACTGAAAAAACATGGCGTTGCAAGCAACACAAACCAGTTGCAAAACTATCTAATTACTTATATAAAAATGGCGTCATTAGAAAAACCTGGAACAAAAATAGCTAGTTAGATAGTCAATATGTAGCACTGCAGGGCTTGCAGAAGATCAAATAATTGTAGGTGATAATTTCATTACTCTCTCTAAGAAAATATTTACTATTGGAATAACTAGAAAAAAATACAAAGAAATTTGTGGAATTGTCAAATATAACAGGCTGCGAATGTGTGCAGAATAAAATTGTGTGAAACATCGTGGTTCTAATTTGAATTTTTCTGTTAAATTACAGTAAAGAGACTTGTTTTATAGGAGAATATTCTATTAAATTATAAGAAAATATCTTAGTTTTCATAAGTTATAATAAAAACAACGTTGTACGATGTAAATAAATAGATTTGTACGAATGTTGTTTTATTTGAAACTTATTGAAAGAATATAAACTATTGCAAAAGTGTCTAATTGTTAGTGTTACTGCTGCAAAAGTAGCTAATTACAAAATCAACCGTTTCAAAACCATCTAATTAAAGCAAACTGCTGCAAAAGTAGTTAATTGTAATTTTTAATCGTTATTTACTAATTATTGATGAGTGGTATCGTTATTATTATTTCTTTATAAGAACCGTATGATTTTTCCTAAAAATTTAATGGTAAAAACCACATCAAAATCATTATTATAAGTGAGAAAACAGTTTTTTCTGTTTCCTGAACATTTTTAGTTGTGTTAATTAGATGGTTTTGAAACTCATCGACTCAATTACTACTTACATATGCTATATTGTAGACTGTTATTATACAAAAATTTTTATGTTGAGTAATAATCTAGAAGTTTATGTCCCATGTATACATATACATAGTATATATTGACATACATAAATGTGATGACAAATTCAATGATTCGAGTGACTTCGTCGAGGTGTTAACGACAGTGATGCTTCCGTTATCCGTTTAACAAACTACTGTATAGGTACCAGATTTTTAGATAATATTAAAAAAAAAAGAGAGAGACAGATAAATATACGTAAACAATGATGTAAAAAATTATATTTTTATTGCTGATATTCTCAAGAGTTCATTTCCTCCCAATAAAAGTGAAATTTATGAAAATATAACTATTAATGACGTAGCAATTTGAAAACAAATCTTATAACCTCAAAAATTTGGTTATACGTCAAAGTAAAAACATTAACTTCACTTGCGACAGATGAAAATTATCAGAATCGATACGATTTGTGTACAAATTGTGACGCCATTTTATAGAATCGTTCGATTTTTGCAAAGTAAAATTTCTAGACGGTTGTGCTTTTGCGTTTCACTATTAAAATTAAACATGATAACTTAAATACCTACTATTCGTAGGCTCAAATACCCTACTGAAAATGTTTACCCTATTGAAATTTGCTGAAAATAATTCAAATGGAATCTAAAAAAATTGTGGATCACCTTCGCATTTTTACGAAAAAAATTTGTAACTCGCGTATTTTTCGTTCTATAAAAATAAATACAATAAATTTGATGACTACAAAAATTATGTTATGACCCAAAAATTTTTTTCATGAATAAATAAATCTCTTAACCCACGAACAAAAAAAACTAAGTATTTCCAAGACTTTTAAACAAATTTAAAAATAACATAATAGCTCGTTTGTTTTCAAATGTTTACAAAATTGGAATTTATTAAATTTTGTTTAAACTTTTTTTGAATTTTATTGTTTAATTATAAATCATTGGCCGGGTTTGTTTAAAGTAGATTTTTTTTTATTTTTGGTTTTCAGAAGTTGGGATGGGCTGGCTACGCCATAAGTTCACAGGACGATTAAAAACAGATTGTAAAAATTAATAGGTCATATAACTTACATAAACGACCGAAGAATTTTTTGAATGCTTTAGAACGTCTCTACATATATTATTACACATATGGCATCACAAATCAAATGATACTGAAAATAATACAAATTACAATGTAGTAGACGATTCATAAAGTTCAAATTCAAAATGAAATGTACTAGAATGTCTAGAATGTTCAGCCAATAAAAATGTTTTTGAAAACTCACATCAAAATAGCTCGAAAAAGTTTCAGATAAAAATTGCCGGAATTTCATATTCTAAATTATAATGAAATTCGGATTATGGAATTCCAATATGGAATATGGAGCTTTTTCGTCGTTGGTACAAGTCCTCAACGTAAGTGCAGAAAATTGTAACTAGTGGTGAGCCCAGAGTGTGCCCAACACGGTTTAAGACATGTAGTCAGTCGGTGTCCGTCGCCGAACACACAGTGCATTGTAATACATTGCTAGATATTGTTACTTGAATTGGACAGGTTGGTCTGTCCCATAATAGGTTTTTTGTAGTAGTGTGTGCGAATACGCACACTACTACAAAGCACCAAACCAACACCATTGCAAACAGTGTGTACCTACACAACATAGTAGGGATATTTTACGTCACCCACTGGCGGACAAGTGGAACAGTTTGATAGACATTCTAGTTTGGTCCCTTGATGGAAATCCTGAAATTTACCAGGAAATGGCTGGAGAATTTTCATCAAACTTGAAGTATTATTTTTGGCATTTGGGAAGTTCTTTAAATTTTTTTTTTTTTGACTTGAAAGAAGTAATTATATTGGAGAATAGCGTTAAAAAAATTATTTATTTAATATTTTAAAAATGGTTTTACAGTATTGATTTTAATAATATTCGATTTCGATAGTAAATTGGACAGAGTTATTGCTTTATAGTAAATTGATTCTTTTTTCCTTAGACATAATTTTTGGGGTAAATAACTAATTTCGCTGCATATCCGTGATAGCAAAAATGTAAAGTTCACATCAAAATTGGGTACTCCACTTCAACCAGTCACCTTTTATAAGGCTTGATTTAACAGAAAAGAAATATTTTGATTTAATGACGTCATGAAGTTCACGAAACATATTCGATGTCTTGAAAACCTTAAATGATGAAGTTTTCGAAGTTGTCCTTTTCACTTTTACCAAAATTAAACATGTAGAATCACTAAAAAAACTTCTGTCAAATCTGTGATATTTCGGAAAGGAATAGGGCCATTTTGATAACAAAAATAAATAGTTCAGGATCACTTTTGAGAGCATATATTCATGAAAGGATTAACTCATCATGGTAAAATTAACCGGTAATTACCTTCTGGTGACCCATTACGAATTTTTCACTGCATTTACATATAGGTATTTTAAAATAAAATGCCTTTATTCTCTCTCGCACTATCTAGTAGACTTAAACACTACTTGAGCTCTATGAATCAGGTGAAAATACATCTGGCTACTGATATGTATACGAAACAAAGACGCCAATCTCCAATTTTAGATTCGTAAGTAAAGGATAGAGCAATTTATACAACAAACTTGATGTAAAAACTAAACAGTTATTTA
Source organism: Brachynemurus nebulosus (assembly GCA_035578155.1). Taxonomy (NCBI): domain Eukaryota; kingdom Metazoa; phylum Arthropoda; class Insecta; order Neuroptera; family Myrmeleontidae; genus Brachynemurus; species Brachynemurus nebulosus. Next base: position 15,960,614 of record JAPWDM010000013.1, read on the forward strand.
CACTTTGGTGTCTACCACAAAACTACGGTCACCGAAGCGACGCGGGGGCGTACTGACACACCAATGAAAACTAGCGTTGGGCGTGACATTCTAATATGGGGCCACGCCTAATTTTACAACACAGACACCAAGTAATGTTGTTATGAATAAATAATTATGAAAATTTATTAGTGCAGAGTCAGAGGTAATAATACTTCGTTGTAGAAGAAAATTGGGAAAATTTTGGTACGAAGAGTAAAATGAAAATCTTTCTGGTATATTATTAAAGTAGATAAGTTGGACCAAATAGAGAAATTGGAGTTTCCCTGACAGAACCATATGAAATGATTCCCCAAAAACTTTGTTCCCAACACCTTCAGTTTTAGCCAATCGACTTGGATTTTCTTACAGAGATAGCCGGGGAAATGAAGCAGGACCTCATGAAAATATGGTGCCCGTAAGAAAATCCATTCAAAATGTAGTTTGTAGCACTTTCAGCTTCTAACTGTTTGACCAGACGACGTGAAACTTTGTGTGACGATAATCAAGGAGACGTAGAAGGGCATAGGCTACTTTTTAACTCGGAATGTTAACAGAGAGAGGATGCAAAAGGACATAGGCTACTTTTATTTTGGAAAAACATCCAATTTCCGTGCGGGAAAATATATTTAAAATTTAATTCCATGTTTAAATCAAAAACTTTTTCTCATTTTTTGTTTAAAAAAAAAAATTACAAAAAAGACCATTAAAAATTTTTTTCGCAAAACAGTTCAGTTTCATTAAATTCATTAACACGTTCCATATAATTAAACAACACTAATTTGCCAATTGAATAATGTGACTTTGTGATATCACAAGAAAAAAAAACATAGCACATTACAATAATATATCTGTTATTACCTACTCGAAAGATTTCTATCACGCTGACATGGCGTAGACTGCCTGTTGCTGCAAGCAGTGGGGCGAAAAAAAATTTTTTTGACACTCGATTTGCAGTTGCGGACATATAAATGATATGTGGGATGCGATACAGAGTGGCCAAGAAAAGATTTGTGAAAGTGTTTATATAGTACGAGCAAGGAATTGTTAATATTTTGTTTCCTTGGATGAAGGCAGCTCTATTAGACTAGTGATTCGTCATCAAAAGTACCACGGAAAAAGCCGCAGATTTACAATTGAGGAAGGATATTCATCTATTTAAAATAAATGTTCCCCCAAGCCCAGTAACTGACTAGGGAGACAGAACTTACAAGAATTTCTGATTATAAAAACAAATTTGATTTCACTTCAAAGGGCCCTTACATCAAAAATGCCCACGAAGATGTAAGAAAGCATCTTCAGGAGTACAAGAGAACTTTCAACCTTAGGGTTCCCTATAAGTTAGTGCATCAGAATACGAAGAAATACTTTGAAGCTTTAAGAAAACCCTATAACAAAAAATACCTTCGCCGTATGACCCTGCATAACTTAACGGAATTCGCAAGATTTACTTTTAAAGGAATAATCTCCTATCACGTAAGTTTCAAAAATAAAATTTTTAAAATACTACAAGACTTATTATAACAATAGTAAAATTTAATATTCATTTTCAGATGTTTGTCTAATACAGACGCCACACACATCATTTTTTATGTACAAAATCATCGGCCTACACTAATTCAAATACCACAATCTATTGTTTAAAAAAAATACCCATGTCGCAGCATCCAGCATAACATAGCGAATCTCCGTTTATAACAATTAGTTTTTCTCGGAAACTAGTTGACATAGAATAATAGTTTAAAGACCTTTTTTATGTAATTTTTGCTCCTCTTTTAAATGGTGTAAAAAAATTTGGCAAAAATTTTTGAATAAGTGGAAATTTTGGCAAAAAACAAATTTTTTGCAAGAACAAAAACCATGTTCCTGGTATCCGACGTGTCTGGCTGAAGAACTCATCCAAGATTTTTGGACTTGCAACGTTGTCACCAAATTTCGTATAACTAAAAGGTTTTCCTGGAGAGTTATCGCGCTGATACATATATACCTAAATACATATATATATATATATATATATATATATATATATATATATATATATATATATATATATATATATATATATATAAATTTTAGTGAATGTGAAAATTTTTGGGTTCTAGGGACCTCAAAACAAATTTCTGCCATAGTCGCGGGCTGAACTTCCACCATGAGTAAGACTGTAATAGCGAGTTTTCATTCTGGAAATTCGCTAAAAGGAAGTAAAAACAAATGAGCGTCACAGTTACAAACAAAATCCACATAATTTTTAGTTTTTCTCGAAAACCAATTTTATTTCATTGGAAAATAATTCAAAAAAATTATCTTGTGCAATTGTTCCCGTTTTTTTACGAAAAACCTAAAATATCCGCGATTCCGCGAATTGTTTAGCCAAAAAACCTATCCATTCTTTATATTCGAAAGTTTCTTTGTCTCTCTGATTCCAATGTTAGAATCGTCCGGGGAGAATTCCAAAACTTACACCACACTTCTGGTCTTTTAAATTAATCTTTTCTATAGTTAGGGACCACACTATAGCCATTAAATTTTTGAATTCAATAAACAAAGAATTGTAAAAGTAGTATTTTCTACATCCAGACATACCGCTGATCCTTTGGCTTTACAATTTGTCCATCATTTGAATTCATATTCTGACATAAAGATTGACATTTTTGACTGCTACTTTTTTTTAAGGTAGGTACCATCACAGTGTGATTCTGCCAAAAAGTAGTCAATTTTCAGAATTTTTTTCGGATGGATAGGATGGGGGAATGGCGATGAATTTTTTTTTACAGTTAATACCACAATTTGACAATACAAAATTTTTTTTTATTTATATTTATTTATTTTTTATAATTATTGTAATTTTTTGAAAAAAGTGTCTTTAAAAAAGGCCGAAATTCGGTGCCCACGATTGGGACCGCAGTTTTTATCCGAAAAAAAAAAAATCTAATAGATTATCAATCTGTAGGTAAGCCGCTATGTCCCTATGGGAGCTTTTTTTTTTTGCTTTTAAAATCTTCCTATTTTTTCACACGGAAAACTAAAAAAATTTTGTACTTTTTATTCAAACCGCCGCCATTTTTTCAAATTTCAAAGAAAAAGAAAAAGCTCCCATAGGGACATAGCGGCTTACCTACAGATTGAAAATCAATTTGATTTTTTTTTTTTTTTTTTTTTTGGATAAAAACTGCGGCCGCAGAATTTCGGCCTTTTGGAAAGGCACTTTTTTCAAAAAATTATAATACTTATAAAAAATAGATAAAAATAAATTAAAAATATATTTTTGTATTGTCAAATAGTGGTATTAATCGTAAAAAAAAATTCGTCCCCATTCCCCCATTCTATCCATCCGAAAAAAAATTGTGAATATTGTCTACTTTTCGGCAGAATCACACTGTGATGGTACCTTAACAATTTCTACTTAAAAACATATTGATCTCAAACACTAATTACTTAAAACAGAACACTCCTGTTGTGCTCCTGTCTTAAGTAACATTTTAAGTAACGCACGCCCCCTTCACACACACACACAAACACAAACACACAAAATGTCATTCCTTCTCACAACTACCGATTTCTCATTCTCAAAATCATTCACAACTGTGAGATTCCCGATATTTATACTACACATTTTGACACATCAGATTCTCTGGCTGCGATTAACATTTTCACCAACTCGCCTATAATAGTTTGTTTTTATTTAACAACCGCCACTGAAATTACGCCTTACAAAATTGAAATTTTCACATAAACGTTAAGTAACTGTTGAAAAACAAGTGAAAGTGCAAGGATTTTCGTTGTTTTAAAAAAAAAAAAACAACACACAAACGAAACGATTGAAAGTGTTAAGAAAATTTTTTTGGTGGTTTCGGGACGTCACCACCAGAGGACGGTGGTTGTGTAATGAGTGATATTATGGATATTATGATATGAAAATTCGTGTTCACAGTTTATGAAAATTATTTGTTAATAATAGTTTTAATAACAGTTTAATTTTTCGTGTGCTATATCTGTTAAGCCAAACAGCTAGTGTTATTTATTATTATTATTTTTTTTTTATTTTGACGGTGTTAATTAAATTGTTATTAATTTGGATGAAAGTTTGATTGGAATTGTGTCGTTTGGCGACTCACAAATGTACTGTTGTAGATTTTTCACATTTTCAGCAAGATATTTTTCTTATACATAATTTTTTGACTAATTTAAAATTTTGTTTGTTTACACTTTTTCGTTCTAAATTTTTTTTCCAATATTATTTAGTTTTATTTTTCAGAAATTACTTAGTTTTCTTTTGTGTGGCTTTTAACGGTATTAAGCAGCTTTAACCTCCATAAATTTGACGAAAGATCTGTTTTGAGTTTCCACCAGAAGCTGTTTCTTTTGAGAATTAAAAGACAATTTTTTTTGGATTTAAAGCAAATTCGGATATTTAAAAATTACGACTCTAAATCACTTTGACAATATTGTGCTTTGACATTAAAAGAAGTTTTTGGACCAGAAATAGACAAAAAAGTTTACAAGTAATTTCTTTATGTATCCCTAACCTTTTGAACTTTCCATGTATTTCTCAACATTTCTCTTTCTCAAATATGTCTCAGATTAATAGACTGCTGAATGAAAGAAATTATGGCGTTGCAAGAAATTAAAAAATAGAATTTGTAGCTTGATAACTCTAGTTTTAATATTTAATAAAAAAAATCTCTTAAATCTGTGCCAACTAAAGAAGAAAGTTTTTGAGAACAATTCGATTTACAAAAAACTGTGTTTGACCCTTAAAGAAATGATTGTACTCCATCGGGTACCTTAACTGAATTTTTCTAAAAAAAAAAAATTGTTTTGGAAAGTAACAAACAATTTTTGAAAATTTGAAAATTTGGATTCCAACTGACAACTGCTTTGTTCAAATATTTACCTACGCACTGAAGCAAATTAATTTTTGGATCAAAAGTACCTAGATAAAAAATTCCAAATCCAAAAAATTACAAATAGTTTCTTTATGTGTATAATCCTAAATTATTATGACGAAAGCGCCGGTAAAACATCCATTAACATTTCCGGTGTCAATTCTATCTCAAAAATATGTCTCAAAATTGTTTGCTTGATTTAATGAAAAAATTAAAAAATGTAATTTGTACCTTGATATTTCTAATTTTACTATTTCGATTACGATCAAAATTTATATCTAAAATTTATGTTGGCTAAAAACAAATTTAGAAATATACAAAACACTGCTTTGATCCTTAAAAACAATATACCTCACAGGGGCGTAGCTACCGCCGTATCAGCCCCCGGGCTACGGAGCCCCCTAACGTATGTAAGCAAAAATTAGTAAAATGTTATCCATCATGTCACTTAATCTTGTGCTTCCCGGGAAAAAAACATGTAAAAAAAACTATCATACGTGCCTATAGAGTTTTCACTTCAGAAATGATAAAAGTCAAAAAAGCAATCTCTTTTTTCCCGGGTTAATTTCATGCTAAAAATCTGAAATTCAAAAAATTCATTCCATTAAGAACTCATGGAATTATTTCCGATAAAATTCAATAGCCTTGCATCCAGTTTTCCAGAGGTAATAACAGCATGCTTTCTATTCTTGACCCTTCCCGTTACAACCACAACAGTTGAAAAAAGTTTTTCCAAAATTAAAGCTGATAAAAAATTATCTAAGGACTTCGGTGGGGCAGGAACGGCTATCAGACTTGTCACTATTGTCTATAGAGGTAGAAATTTTAGGAAAACTGAAACCGTCTTCAGCTATAGATGATTTAATAGATCAATTTGCCGAAAAAAAGGCAAGAAAAGTGTATATTTAATTTGAATTGTTTGGCTAGCTCAAATTCTAGGAGGAAGCGATAACTTTTGTGAGAAATCTTTACCATTCATTTGGGTCCCGCAACTAATTTTGATACAGAGCTCCTCCGAGGCACGCTACACCACTGATACCTCATAGAGCTCTTTAAAGTCAAAATAAATTTTCGAAAAGTGGTTTTTCCGCGCTTTTTTGCTAGGTAACGGAATTTTTTTTTTTGAAGTTATATATCAAGCTACAAATCGACTACCTTTTAGGAAGTCACAACTCTCAGTTGTGTCTTTTTATCTTCAGAACAAAGCTTGTCTTCTAACAAAACGTCTTAAACTCTATCATACTTTATTTCAAATCTTACAATTTCTGTTTCCAATAATTCACATCTGTACACTAAGCAAGCAACAAACGTTCTCACAAATAGAGAAAGAAGAAAAACCTCATCAATAACATTAAAAACATTCTAAAACGACGCTCTAACGACGCACTACAGTCTACAGCGTCGCCGCTGCTGTAAAATACTGCTTCAGATCAAAAATATAGCATCAGAATCACATTAAGTCAAATTTATTCATTTTCCAAAATGTCATTTATTATAGTTTATAAATTCATTTATCAAAAGCGACTACGGCATGGCAGTCCCCGCTGTCTTTACATATATACCAATACCAAAAAAAAAAAAAAAAATTAATGTAACTTCTACTAACAAACAAGACAGGGATGACAGGACAGCGAAAATGAATTAATATAACATGGTAGTAATATTTTTTTTGAAAAATAAAAAATGATTATGGAAAAAATATGAAAAGTATAAATTTTGAAATTTAATATAATTATTAAATATATTTGTCACATTTTATTTATATGTATTTAGGTCATTTTTGAATGGTTTATTTGAAAATTTACTTATGCTACAGTGTCTTCCAAATTAACAAGTAATAATTTTGTATTCCTTTTTTTTTACGCGGTGGATCGGGAACCGTATAAAAAAAAGTTTCGTAGAAAATGCATAACTCAAAGCGCTCAAAACCTCACGATTTCCTTGCTCCTCTAAACAAGATAAAAGAATAGTTTACACTTGGAAACATTTTTAAATATTACAAAAGTTGCAATACATACACCTGTAAAAAAAATTCATTTTGGACTTTGTGGGCAATTGTAAAAAAAAAATTCTGAAAATCGTATAAAAAGTGTGTCACTAAAACATGTCCACATAAAAAGACTGTGTAAAAAGAAACTTTCCCGTACCACGCTGTCCACAAAAATTGTTTTTTTCTCTTTCTTCTAATTGGACCGGTTTCGATCACTTTTGCGATCCTTTTCAGAAGTTTTTTGTTAAAATGATTCAACGAATTACAAAAGTGATCGAAATCAGATTAGTAAGAAGCAAGAAGAAAAAACAAAATCGTTGGCCATTTTTGGCCAATCGTTGGCCAAGATTTGGCCATTGGATAGCACTGCGGGTTTTTCCGACTCCATTTCTGTCTTTTACCTAAAGAAATCTTTCACTCTCACATCAAATTTTGCAAGAACTTAAAGGCAGTAGTTTCTGACTGCTGAAATTTGTGTAATGTCAATTGAGCTTTCGGCGATATGCGCTTCAAGGATTAAAAAGGCCTACTTTAGCAAGACCTTTAGACTTTGTTTAACATAGTAGAAATCTTTCAGAGGAAGAACTAAAAATTACTGTAAAAATAGAAAAATATTATTTTCTTTGCGTAAGAAATTTTCTTCTACTCTCAAACTGCAAAGTTTACTAAATGAATTTTTACTCGAAAACCAATTTAAGGAATTATATTTTAAATATATTTGGAATTTTTGGAAGACACTGTATAAATTTTCGAAAAACAAACATTTTTCTTTGCGGTTTATTGTTTATCACCTTCGATGTTATCACAACGCCTAATCTGCGCTTAATCTCCGCTAATAAAATAGGTAAATTTACGCATTTACGTTACGCTAATACGTGCATTACCCGAGGAATTTTTCGTCGAAAATAATTTACACATAGAATTAGGCAAAAAAAAAAATCATAAATTTACAAAATAAACTACAACCATATGCCTCGTCCGTAAATTTCGACTATAGAGATACCTATTTAAATTTTTCGTGAAATTTCAGCTCCTCTGAAACATTCAACGTTTGAACATTTTCGTTAAATGATGTAAAATGTCTCCGAATAAATAAAGAAGTGATTTTTAAGTGATTTTTGAGTGATCGAGTGATTAGATTTGCCCGGGACAAATGTTTAAAATGCATCACTCGGAATACTTGTCGACGGCTGATTTAAATAATCATGGACACGGCCCTCAACGGACACTCGCGTTACCCGTTGGTGATGTTGGTGGTTCAAATTCGAGTGTGGTGGTTACCTCGTCACTGGGTGTGGATTGTTGTTATCCCGCGGGAACGGACACGTGGAATTCGTACAGTTCGTCGGCTGTGACGCCGATGAAGCAGATGGAAGGTAAGATTGTTAAAAATAAATTCTTTGTCCCATCCTTGGCGCTAAATGACATCTTTTAACCCTTTGAATGCTATGGGGGATTAATATGAATAGATTCCGCAAGAAATTAAATAAGAATATTTTTGGATATTCATGAATTGAGATGTACTTTTATACAAAATTTTATGTTCTCAGATTGAAAGATGTAGGAATTATGGGGATGCACTGGTCACGGTTCTGAATAGGTGATACCAGAATCGAATCGGCTCATAGACAAACGAGACAAATGGCTTGGTTCCGGCTTTTTGAACGGCCCGGTCAAAGTGTCTATTTTGTATATCTGAATCAATATTTGAGATTCGTCTTAGTTTTTCGCATTATTTGGTTTCTTTGTAATTTATTGATTTAGATTTTTTGTGTGCTCTATATCTTGTAGGGGTGGAAGGTGTCTGATAAGAAGAAAACGTTTAGGGCCCCCAAGTGGGATAGTTTTCCCTGAAGACACACTTATTTAAGAATTAGGGAAATGTTTCAAAGTGCAATTTTTCAATTCTGATTAGAACTCTTGTAAGCTGGAATCATTTTCGACATGAACTGGAATAACATTCGGTCGCGTGTAATTTGTAATGTCGTTTTCCGACCACTTGGCCGACAATAAAATTTACATAAATATCGACACTTCTTTAACCATTAGAGAAATGTTTAAAAGCAATTTTTTAACTCTAAATAGATTTTTTGTAGCCTAGAATTATTTTATCCCTTAACTAAAATAACGTTAGGCGGTGTAATATGAAATGTCGTTTTTCGACCACTTGGTCAACCGTGTAATTTCGACAAATATCGCCTTTTTTTCAAAACATTAGAGTAATGTTTAAAAGCAATCCTTTAATTTTAAATAGAATTCTTGTAGTCCGGAATAATTTCCTGCTCTTAAGGGGAGGTTTATTCAAGAGCCCTTAAAAATTATGTATTTTTCTAGAATTTTTTTCTCAAGAACGGAAGTATTTATTAAGTATTAAACTACACAAAAAAAATTTTTCAAGGATAAATATAAAAAAGTGTCCATTTTATAGATAGTGCAGTGTGACGATCCGAAAATCCAATGCCTTGTAGGTGGACATCCTAGCGCCGGTAATAAACTACCGAAATCCAAAAACAAAAAAGATTTATAAAATATATGAAGAGTACCAGCACCTCTACCTATAATATCAATAAATTGCTGAAAGAAAAAAAAATGGCGGATGTTTGAACTTTTGATTACGATTTTTGTCTTATTTTTCGCTCTTTAAAGTAAATTTAAAAATAAAAAAAAATATTGAAAGTGTATCGAACTTAGGTAGAGGTGCCGAAGAATTGCATTATCTTTAAAATAAAAAATTAAGAAAAGGATCCATCGAATAGTTTTTGAGTTATCATGTCCACAAGTTCCAAAAATGTAGTTCCGAGATATTATAAAATATATATAAAGAAACATTTCCAAAACTTTATATTTAATACTCATTATTGCGTGAACTACGTTTATGAATTTTTTTTTACAGAAAGCTGGATTCGGTTAATGTGCAAGAATCTTGTTTTTAAATTATTTTCAGTAAAATCACTTTGGGAACATATTCTACACATAATTTGCTATCAATTTCGGAAAAAAAATCAATTTTTTTTATCAAATCTAAAGTAAACCTTCCCTTAAATTACTTTCAGCAAAATCACTTTGGGAACATATTCTACACATAATTAGCTACCAATTTCTACAAAAAAAAAATCGATTTTTTTTAACGACTCTCAAGTAAACCTCCCCTTAACTGGAATAATATTAGATTCTGTAATATGAAATGTCGTGTTCCGGCCACTTGGTCGAGAATGAAATTCAGATAAATATCGATACTCAGGGCTGAATCATTGTACCTGTAGATAAATAATAAAACTGGCTAGGGCCTGGTCAAACTGTTTATTTTAAACATTTGAATCACCTAACTTTATTTTATTACTTTATAAAGTATATCCGAACGCCGTAATCAATATCTTAACGTTTACAAATTATAATGTTCCAAAAAGCAAAAAAATTTTGGAATTTAAATGTACTCTTTACGACACATTTCTATTTTTTTTTTGTCGCAAAATTTCCAAAGACATAACTGCAACACAGAATGAATAGCGTACTCCACCGTTTTCGAAACTGAACTTTCAACCCCAACAAATGGAATTACAAAAGTGCAGCTTGAGACGCCTGTAAAAGGTTATTTTTATTTTAAATAAAATATGTACTGCTTTCAATTAAAGTCGCCAGCAAGCCGCAAACAATGCTTGCAATTAGTAAACATGGGATATGTAGATACTTACTAAATTAGTAGCCATAAGTACAGGAATGTTGTTTCACTAATGACTTACAATCGACTTACAATTTTTTCTTTTTTGCGCCAAAGAATTTGAATTAAATGATTTTCGCCAAAGATTAATCGATAATTGGACTTTGATGCATTGTTTTCGAAAATAGCTTGATTGGTATTGAAATAGTTTTCAATTGTAAATATCTAGGTTACGATGATATCTAGGTTTGGAAATTTGGTAATTCTCACATAGTTTGAATATTAGCGCCCAATTTAGGGTGACAAAGTTTAAGGGAAGGTGTCAGTTTGGAGGATAAATCTGAAACTTGATGCACTTTTATGACTAAAATGATCCTTATTTTTTCCGTCAGTAATTCTAGTTTTGAAATTTTAAATGACCTACGTTCCTTTGTCGTTTCCATTCCGAAAATCAGATTTTTTTTGGATTATCAGACTTTGCTTTCTTTGCTATACTCCTTGCGAATTAAATTTGCTAAAATTAAATGATGATTTAACTTGGGTATCGTAAAGAGAATAACTTAACCTGAATGTAAAAAATAATTACGTTTGTAAATTTGTAATTGATGAACGGTTTAAATAATGTAAATTTATGAGGTGGTCACCAGGAGTCACAAACGTATATTCGATTCACATTGACGTTGTAAATCTATGTCGGAATGTAACTACACGACAGTGCAATTTTATATTATTCAACTAGTTGTACAATTAAGGATGGGGTATTAGTCACTGATATATCGATTTTTCTCGATATTATTCATAGTTTAAGATACCCAAAACGTGATATTGACTTTCAACCTGACATTTGAACGTAATGTTAGGATCAAAATTCACTTAGTTTGATAAAAAAAAATGGTTTAATAATAAAGTTATACTAAAATTTGTCTTTGTGACGTGACCAAATCCATTTAATCAGAAGAATTTGTTCATCTATATCTTTTAAAATAAGTGATGTCAAAAATTCACTGTTTTCTACAACCCTGAGATCGCGAAAAGAGCCTAAAATAAAATGTTTGATAAATCTTAACTAAATTCTAGGCGCAAATGTTATTTCAATTCTGAAGAAAAAGAATTGACGTGAGTTTAAAATGGTTCTTCAAGACTCCATCTATGGAAAATTGTCAAAGTATGAAAATAATGGCTACTTTTGAGTCATTTGGGGAGGGAAGATTAAACGAAATTCGATAATTTTATGCTGATGAAACTGATCAGAAACAAGGCTTTAAAGTTGAAATTATAGTTTTTAACAGAATACAAATTTTGTACGCAAATATTACGTCCTAAAACTCTGTCAGTACATACGAATAGAATCGATTAACATCTTACGATACAAGGAAGTGTCAAGTCCCCACACTAATTATTCTCATCTAGAAACGATACGGGTAACACCTCTTCATTTGTACTAATGCAAACGTAACATAGAATTACATACGCTCAAAAGAGAAGCAAAAAATAGATTTCTACATCTCCGAAATGAAAAATCGTAGTTTAGAAAGTGCATATACCTCATCTATATACATACACATCAAAAACTCAATATAAATTACAATTTATGACATCCAAAAATAATTATTAAGCTTACTATTATCTATCATATCCACAAGATACGGACAGTAGCTTCCATCGAAACATTAACAGGAAATAAATAAGATCATCAACTATAAAATTAAAACATCAAAACCAGTGTAAACATCAACAATCTCGAGTTTAAAAATATAAAGATTACTTTTAATTCGAATTATTTTGCCTCCAACGTCAAAAAATTTTATTCTAGTTACCTTAATTGTCTGTATATTTTTGTCCAATATTGTATTTCGGTTGAATATAATAAATCAATGTTAAATTATTAAGATGTATCACTTCTGTTGGAGCGATTTATTCTAAAATGAGACTTGCGTTCAAAATTAGTTTCGACTTAGATTGAATTTGTAATAAATAAAGAAATTTTCGCCGTTGTGCTGGCATTTAAATGTTACAAATTAATTACAGCGTCGCATGAATTCATGATATTCGAACAAATTTTGGGTCGTAAATGAAAACTAAAACCTACCAAAAAAAAAAAATGACCAAATGCAGGTTGGACACTCGTCAAGTCAGAGTTCCTCAATAGTTAGGTATATTGGTACCTATAAATATTAGTAAATAAAAACACTTTACTTTGCAAAATCCCACTTTTATTGTATATAAAACTCTTATGACATGTTTCGGTAATTCTCAAACGTGTGATACAATACGTTTACTAATATCAAATATGGAATACCATAAAGTAACGCTCAAATCTATTAAATTTATACCGGTATAAACTTAATTATGATTTATTATATAAAATTTTTAAAAACTCACAGCGGAAAAGCCATAAAATGTTTCAACTAAAAACTCTAAAATGTTTCAACTAAAATTCCATATTTCAAAATTAGCTTTTTCTAAAATATAATGAAATTCAGAATATTCGAAGAACTTTTATTTGATACTTTTAAGAGCTTTTTCGTCGTAGGAATACCCTGAAAACGGTTGGATCCATCACTTTTGGTTAAGGATCATTTCACAGTTACCAGTTTTTAAAGTGGGTTTTTAAGATTCTGAATTTTATTTTTACCCTAAAAATTATGAAGTATCCTGAAAACGACTTAGCTAATATTCCAAAAAATTAAACGATTATTTAAATTTTTTTTTTTTTTTGTAAAATTTCATACTCTTAGGCCAAAAATTGTAGGAATTATAGGAGTTTCGAAATTTTTCTCCAGCAACTTTCCATTTTTCTTTGAAATAAATAAAGACAGATGATCAGTAGGTCAATTCCTACACAGAAAGAATTTTTTCACAATAATTTTTTTTTCTAGTTTTAAATTCACCATTGTTGATTGATACGATCATTCGTTTATTTTAAACTTAAATCTATGGGAATATCCATTTTTACTTATACTTAAAATCTACAATGTATTCCAAAACTGTCCCCCGATTATCAACCTTTTTTTTTCACATAATTTTTAGCATGTCTACAAACCGCTGGTTCAGACCGTCGTGAATACTCGCCGTTGGCCCACGCCGATTCAATATCCGCCGGTTCGGAAAGTGACGGTGACAACAACAATACACCAGTGCGTTCAAAAAATCAAAATTGCCGCCAAAATAACGATTCCAATAATTCAAATCAACAACAACAACAGCAGCAGACGGTACATCCGGCACTGAGTCAAACCGGTGCGACGCTTGAAATGAAACCACTGTGGGATGAATTTAACGAATTGGGTACGGAAATGATTGTCACCAAAGCGGGCCGAAGAATGTTTCCCACATTTCAAGTGCGACTTTACGGATTAGATCCACACGCGGATTATATGTTGATGATGGATTTTGTCCCGTTGGATGACAAGAGATATCGATATTCGTTCCACAGTTCCAGTTGGGTCGTTGCCGGCAAAGCGGATCCAGTGTCACCGCCACGAATCCACGTACATCCCGATAGTCCGGCGCCCGGGGGTCATTGGATGAAACAACCATTGTCGTTTGATAAATTGAAATTAACGAATAATCAACTAGACGATAATGGTCACGTAAGTAAACTGACAAGTGGCAATCGGGATCAAAAACTTAAATATATATATTTTTTTTTGCTTCAGATTATTTTGAATTCAATGCATCGATATCAACCACGATTCCATGTGGTCTACTTGCCGCCGAAAGGGACACCCACCGTGGAAGGTGGCCCGGATAATTTTAAGACGTTTGTGTTCCCGGAAACAGCGTTTACAGCGGTCACAGCCTATCAGAATCATCGGGTAAATACAAAAATTATTATCTAACATATTTTTTTCTTCCTAAAAGAAATTTCTATACCGTTTTTCATTCAAAACATTAATTATGGGAATTTTTCTGCTCTTTTCTAAGAGCAGCTTCTTAAGAAAATTGTTTTCTATTTAAAATAGTTTTTTGAAAAAATTCAAACATTGGATATTATTTGCTGTAAACTTTTTGAGAAAGGAGAAATCTTAGAAACTGTTGCTTGGAGCTGAAAATTGCTGTTACTTTTTTGGGAAATTTGTTGATATTTTGATTCATGATTATCTAAACTCTTTGTGGACAAAATTGTTCTAGCCTAACCGTCTACAATTTTAGTTTAGTAACTTTTAAGACATTTTGTACTAAAAGTAAAAATTATTTTTAAATTAAAAATGTGTTGTATCCAGATGTATCATACATTATAAATATTGGATTTTTTTCTTTAAAAATAAATAAATATCAGATTATATCGTCAAAAAAAAATAAAATATGAATCAATAATTAATCTTTCATATTACAGATTACACAGTTAAAAATCGCAAGTAATCCATTTGCAAAAGGTTTCCGCGATTGTGATCCCGATGATTGGTAAGTGGTATACGGAAAATCATTTATCATATATTTTACAAATAGACTTCTACGATCCTCCTCGATCGATAAAAATAAAAATAAATCTAACTCAAACATTTTTCTGTAACGTATCTCGCGCATTCCAAACGATTTACGTATATTTATTTTGACACATAAAGGGTTCCTTTCTCCGTAATAATGCCATATATACAGTTAACATTATATTTTATTTTTAATATGGACTCGTTCAAGTCAGAGTTTTAAATACGGCGTCCACATGTTATTAGAAGCGGTGCCTCTGTTTCTAAATGTTTTATACGATCGTATGTCATTTTCAATTGCAAACACCTTTACCGCAGTCGAAATAAAAATTGAAATTATTACGAAACATTCCGTGCCGTAGATGACAACAATTAGAAATTTTTCTGATCATTTCAAAAATTTAAGATCTAATAAACATTTCACTCAAAGCGTATTCTTTTGAAAATAACATAAAAAATAACAAAAGAAAAAATTCGGTCTCATTTTTCCGTATATAAAATGATGTGATGAACTTAGAAAATGTCTATAATGAAATGTAAAGAATTTTTGGTGTTACTACAGTAGTCGGTCTATCGACATGAATTTCGGAACACTTAGTATTCAGTTAAGCACTTTTGGAAAGAGTCATTTTACGCATTAGTTTCGTAAAATGTTTGTTTATCGGTAAAAAAAAAGATCGCATTAATTGTACCATTAATATTCAAATGGAGAAAAAGCCATCTGTTAAGTTAGCTTTGCCTTAGAGTCTAGTGATGAGCAAATGCAAGACCAAGACCAAGACTTGGCAGTCTTGGTCTTGTTCTTGTTCTTGCATTAAGAATCTTGGTTTTGGTTTTGCTAGAGCAGTTTGAGTCTTGGTCTTGGTCTTGATCTTGGTATTGCTAAAAAATCTTGGGCTTTCTTGCATTTTTTTATTACCGAATTTTTTCCTTCTAAAATCAGAATTTTTACTATCTTTACGGTATTAATTATACTTTCAAATTATTTAAATAGTTTAGCAAGAGTCTTGATTTTTCCTTGCTTTTGTCTTAGTCTTGCTCACTTGAGTCTTGATATTGGTCTTGCAGCCAAACTTATAGTCTTGGTCTTGGTATTGCTCTTGGTGTACATAGTCTTGGTATTGGTCTTAGTCTTGCAAAAAATGCAAGACCACGACAAGACTGCAAGACCAAGACTAATTTTGCTCATCACTTAGAGTCCTTAGTTTCCTTAGTATACTTTCGAAAATTAGCTTGTTTACTTGTCGCGCATGCACGGCTCAACAGTTTAACTAGTACACTTGAAATTTTGCATGGAGATAGCTGAAGGGATAGAGAGAAGTATAGGCTACTTTTCACCCGAGGGAGACATCCGATTCCCGTGGGCAAATGTATACTAAAGACATTGTTTGTCTTGTCTTGAAGACTTAATCACTCAACCAATCGACTTAAAATTTTACGAAATGTTAATCGGGAAGGCACAGAAGGGCATAGGCTAGCTTTTACCACGGGGAAAACGTATCATTCCCATGGCAAAATGTAATTAAAATGAAACAGTGAAATTACGATATGGAGTTGACATTAAACTTTGCCGAAAGGCATAGGCTACTATGTACCCAGCAAAAACACATAATTCCAGTCGAAAAATATAGGTTTAAAATTGAAATTCTAATTTCAAATATGACGTGGACGAAGCCGCAGATAAAAAAGACTATACGAAACCTATCCGGATTTACCGGAGTCGCTGACTTCTGGGACTGACTTCTTTGCTAGTTCCTATTAGAGTCTGTTTCATTCTTCCGTAAAAAATCACTTTCCGAAATTACTACGTATATAAATACTAATTTCAGAATAATCTTTAGTATTCAAGTAACATTCGAATCGCATACTATCGAAGTAGCATCGAATTTTTTCCTCCAATAAAATATTTTATCTTAATTACGAACGAGAAACACATCAGTGTTAGAGTGAACCGTGTAAATTTTGTATACGAAGAAGTCACCATAAATCTGTGTTTATTTCATTTTTAAAATGTTTAATAATTTAATTTTTTATTAGTATGTACATTTTGACGAAATTTATTGTTACGTTCAAATTCAAAGAAATTTATTAATTTTTAAAATTTTATTTCAAATAAATTTTATTATATGTGCGCCGTACAAAACAATTCAGCGTTTATTTTTATCTATTTTAAATTGTAAACATATTTTGCTTCGTTTAATCAGTTGCTGGAATAATTTGATTTTTTTTAAATTATTCAAAATTGTTCGTAGAATCAATTTTTTTTAATAATTTCCTATGTCCTTTTCTGCCTCTCTTTCCCGGGCTATTTCTACGCAAAATTTCAAGTCGATCGGTTAACATGTTATAACGTGAAACTAGTTGGAAAGCAACTCCACAAGAATGTAAAGTTGAATTAGTTAAAAACCACCACAGACGATTTTTGATTTAATTGTTTATGTACTTTAACTTTACGCATATTTACACAAAGCATAACAGACGAACACCTTTCTGGAACATATTTATTGCACAAAATATTCCCTCTTTTTATATGGTACCATCGAAGACCGAAATGACTAAAAAACTTACCAAATATTATAGAATCTCTTGTGTCAAAGTTTTAGAAATGCCTTCAAAAATTATCAAATTAAATGTTGATTCAAATACCTAAATTAAAACATTCAATTTTTGTCAACTTGTTATAAAAAGAAAAAAAGTGTGGCTTTTCTGGGACCCGATAGTCAACGTTGAAGCCATTCCTGAACTCCACATACAAATAATTCCAAATTTTCCGTAAACTCGTAATCTCTCCTATGTAAAATGCGATTCAAAAATTACGGCATTTCTGTTTTAAAAAATATTTGGTATCTTTAGGTCCGGCGGGAGGGGACGGGGGTAGCCAAAGTTGCAGCCCCGGGACCCGGATTTTGAAATGAGGGCCGGGAAAATATAATGGCTTTTTTTTTTGGTCATCACTCATATTTTTGGAGCAAAGTAACCTGGACGAAAATGTTCATTCACGTTTTTTTTGCTCATAAAATTGCATAAAAAAGGTTTTTTTAAAATTGTTTAGCTTCAGATCCACACTCATGGCAAATTTCAAATTTCTAACACTAGTAAAAGTACTCCAACAACATGACTACATATTTTGAAATTTGAAGTGATGTTAAAAACTCATTTTTTCGTTGATTTATTTTATCAAATTTCGGACTGTTATTGTACGCCGTATTGCAGCATACACTATGTAGTCATATACGACGAGCACTTAAAATTTTTTTTCCTCTGTATAAATTATGATCCTTAACTAGTGATCATTTGTAATGTGTTCGCCCGTAAAGATGAATGGGACCAAATTCCTTGCAGCCATTAATTTTAAAAACTTCACTTTGTTTAATATGCGTGCATGTATTTTCAAACATATTATGTACTTGGACAAAATACGCATATGATTAGTTTACAATACAAGAGGGAATATCTCAATATTTTTTTTGTTGATTTTTTGAGAAATTTTTTGATTTTAATTGCGGATTTGTTTGGCATTATTTTCAGTGGTACAGAAGTTATGAACCAATTACAATTGACAACAAATTCAACTTCGGCATCTAGAGCACGAAATTCGACCAGAAATACTACGAATAATCATCAAAAAGGTGAGTCGAACAAAATTTTTGATCAAAAGAGAGACACTGAAATAACGATTGATTTTTGCTCAATTTTTTGATGCGTAGAATTCAAAGTATTCTGAAAATTGGAAATAACCCATCTATAGGCCAGAGTTTCTCAACCGTTTTCCAGTCCAGTGCCGTGCAGATCGGTCATATTAGGTCCACCGGTAGTTAGAATAACATTGTGTCGTGTAATATGAAATGTCGTTTTCCGACCACTTGGTCGACTATGTAATTCACAAAAATATCAACACTAATGCTTATAAAAGTATTACAGAAATGTTTAAAAGCAATTTTTTTTAATTTTAAATAGAACTTTTGTAGCCTGGAATAATTTCCACCATTAATTGAAATAACATTTGGTCGTGTAATATGAAATGTCGTTTTCCGACCACTTGGTCGACCATATAATTCTAATAAATATCGTCGACACTTTCTTAAGCATTAGAGAAATGTTTAAAAGCAATTCTTTAATTTTAAATATAATTCTTGTATAGCCTGAAGTCATTCCCATCACTGTTAAAAAATTTTACAACATTTAATGTTGGCATTTAATTGCCAACATCAAATATTGTAAAATTACATTGCGAAATATTTAGAATATTTTTCTATGTAAGATTACATTGTGGAATGTTTTACCTTACATTTCGGCTGTAATTTTACTCCACTCAATGTAAATTAATTACGTACGACATGTAAAATTACATTGTCAACTCAACTGACGCCGTCAATTACGCAGAATCAATCACGTGATACCGGTAATTTACATCAAAAAGACCAGTAATTTACATACAAATACAGTAAATTTTTGTTTCGAAATGTAGTTTTACTATTTTAGCATGTGAAATACCACTTTTATTTGTAATTTTAGTATCTAAGTATTTAAAATTACAGTGAATGTTTATTTTTACACAAAATTTCATATTTTGCAACTAAATTATTTACATTTACTAACACATTGTAATTTTCAAGAGTCATGTTAGGTCATGTAATATGAAATGTCGTTTTTCAATCACTTTAGCTTTAAAAACAACTTCTGAAACTTGAGAAAGATTATCACAAAATCCGCTTATAAAAGAATTGTTCATAGTACAAATTTTTTTTGAATGAATTTTTTTTTCCTATATATTGTGGGCTCTTTCTACACAAATTAGTATGTAGATTTCGTTATAACAAAAATTAATATTTAGAAGTTACATTTGAATTCTAAAAACATTTTTCGATTTACTGCCTATTGGGAAGAAATCGACCATATTTTCAGTGTTTGTTATATTAACGCTTTGAGTGTTAATTTTAACATAATAACAAAAACCTAAAAATAACAGTAAATACAAACAGATCATGCTTCAATTTATAAATTTTATAATTTAAAACAACTGAATATACTTACATTATGACGTCATAAAGATAAAATTAAATATTTCTTAAACAATATTACTTTTACTTTTTTTATTAAAAATAAATTTTTACTGCCCTTGAGCGAACGAGAGACGCCATTTCAAAAATGAAATTTGTTTGGGCGGAGTTTTCGTAAAAGATTGTTTATCAAATATTTTAAATAAATTTATATTTGTTTAAAACAATTTGTTTATAGTCAGATATCATCTGGTTAGTTTCACCTGACAAAATAAAGCCCGTCCAAAAAGCGAGACATTTAAAATTAATGTCTCATTCTTCGAATATCATTGAACCAATCCGAGAACGGATTAAAATTTGTTTAAATTCAATAAAATACAGTGTGATTACTGTGTAATGCACTGGAATTTGTTTCAGAAGGACACCATTCGCAGACTGTAACATCTTCCATACAGGCCGCAGCTGTTTCAACGCAGTCTTCTGCAACAACGCACACCACCTCCAGTGTCAACACGACAGAAACTTCTTTAACGACATCCCTAATTACCACCCAGATTAATCCAACAACCCCAACCATTTCCCCGATGGCATTTAATCACACCAATTCGTCCAGTCTTTTGGCACCGATCGGTCAACCGTACCCTGGGGACTTGTGTAACTACGGCCCCATTTACCATCACTCACATCACAATCTAATCCACAATTATAATCCGGCTTACAGCAACGACAAATCGCTACGCAGTTCCACTAACAATTCCGCATTTAGTCGCACCATGATGAGTTCGTCAATGTACGCTCCAACGTCCGCTACAGCGGCTGTGTCACCCTACCAAGGATTCCATTATCCCGCCACGTCACCGAATCTACAACCTCCATCACATCCGGTGGCGTCAGTGCTTCCACAACAACATTCAACCACTTCTACGAGCACGGCAGTGGCCATAAGTGGTAATCATCATACACATTCGTCGATGACTTCGTTGCGTCACCAAAATTTACATCACGTGCCGGCACTGACTACAGCAGCAACGAATGGGACGGCAAGCCTTAATGGGATTTCGTATCATCATGGATTGGATTACACGCAACGATAGATTGTGTCTCAATTTTCAGAAAAAAGGCTGAAATTATCTGTTTTCCAAAATTTTTGCCAAAAATTTTTTTTGTAATTATTTTCAGTGTAATCGTCTAGTCAAATGCCAAAAAATGGATTTATGAAATCTATGTATTAGTTACCTCTTCAAAAATAGTTTGCCAAATAATTTTGAATCTTTTACAGGCCTCGGTAACCTTTTTTTTTTCGTTCCGAGTCAAAATCGACCAAAACGTGACTGATCAAAAAACGTATTTTCGTATTTTTAATGTGCCTTTATTATTTTTTTAAGACTTCCCTTAAAAAAGAACACAAAAATGATTAAGATGGATCATAGGTTACCAAGACCTGACCGTGTTCGGTCCGTGGTAAAAAAAATTCTTGCGCATGCGCACTACTAAACAGTATATTAGCAAAAATTTAAATATGTTACCTTTAGAAGCTTCCAAATATGGTAGTAGATATCAAATAATTGTAATTCTTGTTAGTATGTTTTTGGGCGAATTAGTGCGAAAATTTTTGCTACCCTCAGATGGAGCACGGCCCTATTTTATCGTATATTATGATTTTATTTGTATAAATTAAAATTCTTCTATTGTAAATATGATACTTTAAAAATAAATTTAATAAGACAACTTTTATTAAATACAAAAATAGAATTTAAAAAAAAAAAAATTGTGTATTTTCACTTTTTACTAAATGACTTTGAATATTCTATAAAATGATACATGTGGCAGCTCTGAACACTACTTATTGTAAAACTTAAAATAAATATACGAATATTATTTTTAACACATATTGTATTTTTTTTTCACTATTTTCTAATTATAGCTCATACACTGTAAGTTGGTATACGTCGTATACGAATCCTCAGACATCAGCAACATTACATTTAAATGCGTTATGATTAGATTAAATAAGAATTCTATATCGTATTGTTGAAATTGAAGCCACAGGACTTTCAGAGGAAAAATATGAAAGTGCTTTCTTAGCTATTTTGTACCAATAAATAATTTTAAAAATTACGAGTCGACTCTTGAGTTTCACTTTATCGTTTGAAAAATTAAATAATTGAAGATTTTATTTTAGGTATAACAGTTATTTACGGAGAAACATGCAATTTAGATTCGGAAAGTGTCAATACCAGAAAAATATTTGCTATTTTTATTGCACAGTTAAAAGTATTTACCTTGGAACCCTAAAAAAGTAACGTTGGAAACGTGATGACGTCACCAAAGACACCAACGTCCTAAAAGCTCCTAATATAAACAATAGAATCATTAAATTTTAATTAATCAAAAGTTTTTGTCGATATTCTTTGAATTCCTATAAAATTAAAATTGAAACGATTTTGATCGGATGACCCAATTTTCATCAAACTTTGGTAATAACCATCCCAGAATTATCGGCTTTCAAATAAAAAAAACCGCACTAAATTTGGTTAAGCCATTTTAGGGACAAATTTACATAGGGACATATTTACATGCTCCATTCTGTCCTGGTTAAAAGTACTAAAAAACCTAAAATTTTCTAATAGAACTGTCGAAGCAAGTCACAACATTGGAATAATATTTCGATTTACTGGTTAAGTTTCATTTCAGTGACTAATTTTAATTGTTCAAACTATATCAATAAATTGATATTTTTTTTCTAACAAATTCAATGGATTTTTTTTTTCTCGAAATCATAAAGAATTTTATCAAAATAAATAAAATTTGTTCAAAATTACACATCTGTTTAATCTGGCATGCATAAAATAGACGCATTTTCAATTTGATACGAATCTTATGGTGGAAATTCTTCTATTTTGAATTACGCACTTTGATTTATCTATGACACTCGAATCTTTATAAAAATAAATAAATTTGAAATAATTCATACAATTACAAAATTTTAGAAAATTACGAAATTTTTTTTTGTGCTAATTTTTATAAAAAATTTTTTCGGAAAATATTTCCAAGTAATATCTTTAAAATTTATTTTGCATGAAACATTATTACTAAGTAACTACACCTAATTATTCATTAGTAAAGTGTTACTTGATTGGACTAAATGGCAATATTTTAACGCACACGTGCGACAAAATTCTATTCAAACAACTTCAACAAATTTTTTCTACGTACAATCGTGTATATGGGTGATTAAAAAATCATTCTAGCCACCTATATCATGATTTTGTAACTTTGGTTTGGTATATACTTTACATTATGATGTGGGTGGATGATGAGAAGAGTGGTAAAATACTAGGATTCGATTATTCTTAAGGGGAACTATGTCTGTACTCTGCACTTGGAATTTTCAAAATAAAAAATTACAAAATTTACAAAAAAATCGGTCAAGTACAAATTGTACTTAGCCGTAACGAGTGTTCCGAACAATAAGTTGCTTGGAATAATTTTCGAATTCAGAAAAATCGTATTTTTATTATAACCTAGTAAGTCAAATTTAAAATTTTGAAAAATGGGAAAAATAAAAATTATTTCTTACATTTTTTGCTAAAAAAATTTTCTCCAGAGACAATGGTTCAATCGTTAAAATTTTTTAGTTCTGATAATTTTAGGTCAATCTACACCCCGCCATGATATTTTTCAAATTTTTTCCCCAAAATATCTTTGATTTACCACCTGTCTAAAGCTAACTCTCAGAATTAATCCACACTTTATTTCTGCGGTAAATTTCAAATTTCAACATCGAATAATTTCAGAGAGAATCGCGTCTGTAACAGACGGACCCACGAACGAACATCGAAGTTATTTTAATTTTAGTACGGAACACTCGCGAGTACTCGACAAAGAGTAAACATCCAAACTAGAAAATATTAGTAAATATACCAACCAGCTAGTCGTAGTCAACGTAATTACGTACGTCTTTAAATGACTGGATATTTTTACACGAATATTTAAACATTCTGTAGATACCATAATTTTTGTGAAAAACATTGTAACGCTTTAATGTACCTAACGTAAACTAATTAAGTATAATTTATCTGAATACCAGTAATGAGCTCATTAATAAGTGTTTTAAAATGCAAATTGACAGCGTCTAAAAAACTATTTGACGCCTAAATTGGTAGATAATTTGTCATATTTATTCGAGCTTTTGATTAACTTCGAGTAAAACTAACCTTTATTATTAATAAAAGCGAAAATTCTATTCGTTTTTGAATTTACGGTTACCACTTCATATAGTTGAAAAAGACAAAAACACGACACAATGACTGTTTTGTCAATGACCACCCAACGTCAAAAAGTAGTGTGTCATGTTTATGACACACTACTTGACATAATTAATGAGGGGTGCTCTGGCTAATCTAAACATTCTAATAAATATAATCACGATCACTTTTAAAATGTAGTGTCTCATATTAAAGCCATCAAATATTTTTTAATACTTGTATTGCTTGTATTCATCTAACTAAATGATTCTAAAAATTATTACCGTAAATGTGGTTAACTATCGATCACATCCCCAACTGTAGATCAAAGGTTTGTGTATATATTACTGCTCAAAAAGTGGTATCTTTCATCGTAAAATAATTTCTACATAAACCGGTGATGGAATATTTTAGCAAAGAAAAAGTATTTCTGCTTAGGAAGGAGCTTAGGAACAGTTTTTAACTTCGACTTCAACAAAGGGCATGAAAAAATTAAGAAAAAAAAAAACGAAAATAGTTTGCACATGAAAAACTGAAAAACATAAAAATATTAGTAGACTTGGTTTTTGCTACACAAAAATGTCAATGATGACTGAAATATTGGAAAAAATCTTTTCTCTTTATAAATAACTAATTAAATATTTAAGGTTCTGGTGAAGCTAGAGAACTGATCTCAAAGGAGCAGTTTGGGAGTAATTTAGCCGAATAGAAAATGAAACAATTAAAATGAAAATACATATACATATACCTAAAGGCATATAGAATTTTTTTATGAGAAAAAAAAAAGTGTAAGATATTGGGTTATAGTTGGCCACATTTACGGTATTTAAAACAAATACAATGTTTCTGTTTTATCAACATTTTGTTCAAATATCTTGATTAATTCAAAATCCAAGAGGGTTCAATTAACAAAATTTTTACAAGAATTAAAAAACTGCAAATGCTGAAAAGGAAAAAAATTTAAGCTTTCCCGTTTAGCTTAGTTTAATTGTAAAATTATAAATTAAATAGCATAGTCTAGAATCGGTCTGTATTTGCAAAAATATAGGAATCAAAGCTGGTAATGCCCGGCGAAGGGTCTGAAAGTATCGAATACTTCCCAAGATAGTGGGACTCTAAGAGATGCCAGATTTCGTCACTGCCAAATATAACCCTGCTCAAATCGTACTTTTTTCTACCTGTAAATTTGTTTACAAAAACCTTGGTGGTCCTTCAGTGGTTTGGTGGCTTTTATCAACTACAATGTTATGTCAAAACTTTGATAAAAAATTCAATAACTTTTCGGTAACACATAAGTGGTTGAACATTCTTTTTTCCTTTGGTTTTTTGAAAACGAAAAAGTGTGTAAATCACTTTTTAAATATTTTTTTTAATGTCGTGGACACTTGAAATTAATTAAAATTTTAAATATTAACACGGCCAGTCGACCACCAAGATAACAAAATATAAAAAAATTTTAATTTGTTACAACAACCACCTTAAAAATGTCCTCAGTAGCTATTAAAACAATTTTTTGAATAAAATTTTATAAACGAATAAACTCCAAAAATGTTGGTTTGATTGCTGGAAATACCCCCAAACAAGTGTCCAAAATTTGATAAAATATAAAACATGTAACTAACATTAAGCAATGTTAAAAATGTAAATAAATTAAAATATTTTGGAAAAAGGTACTCATACGGAAATGCAACCAAGATTTACCGAAAATCGTACAAAACTAAATTATCCAAAAATATGATTCACGTCGTGCGAAAAGAGATTTACACTATTAGAAGCCGAAGTTAATATCGAGGTAATTGCAAATGGAATTACGTCAAAGGCCGATCATAAAGTTTTAAAAAAATGAACTTATACACGCTTAATTTTGATGAAAATTAAAAGACTGGCTTCGAAAACCTATAATTCGCTTTCAATTTTGTCATTCTATTGTTTTATTTATAGTTTTTAAGGTGTTGGAAAAACTAAAATATTTTCTTTTTCTCAAATTAAGCTTTATGGAAATGATTTAAATTAGGATGATTGATTAAATTAAAATTATTTTAGGTATGAATTTTTGGTATCGGTGGCCTTGGGGAAAAAGCACTTGAATTTATCAAAAGATCCTGAATTCAATTCCCAGTCGATTCAGTTTGATAATAATTTTCCAATCACTATATAATTTTTTAACTAAAACCTTTACACTGTTAATATCAAAATGAAGAAATTCCTTTCAGTAATATCTATAGTCTACTTGGGCCTGGAGCTTACTAAACCCGCCTGTAAATACGCTTCTGACATCACAATTGTTATTGCGAAATAATCTTTAATAAATAGATTAATTATAAAAATACAAATGTGTAAAAAAAAATTCTCTATACGTCTGCTATATATACGATTTTTATGAAGATGTTATAAAGTTATAACACTGTCCCCTGCCCTCTCTCAACCCCCCGTCTACTGTTCCATGTTCACGTGACATTCGATGTGATTGATGAGCTCCTTTTAAACGGGGCCACCAAGCTCTTTCCCAAACGGCTTTGTTTTAGCTAATCTTCTGTTTGTTTTCGTAGGATTTCAGCCAAAGCATACTTAATCTTCTGAACGTAATATTTTTTTTTTTAGTGTGTTACATTTTGTTCTTCGAAACATTTTTAAAAATGTTGTGTGTTTCTGTTAATTTTTGGACTGTTAGAGTTGTCTCAAGAACAAAAAGTGAAATATATTTGGAATAAAAAATATGTATATATGGATACTCAAAGAAAGTTAAAATAGTCCGCGTCAGCGAAAGAAACTAAAACTCTCTCAATAGAACCAAAATGTTATTTCTTGTCAAAATTAAGCATGTAAGAACAATTAGAAACCAGATTTCCAGCGATCCAGTCATATTTCTAAAAGGGATTTCATTAAGTACTCTTTTAGCAAAAATGATTTTTCTTATAATTTACATTTCATTAAGCTTGGTTTAAGAAAAAAGAATTTTTTTAAATCTGATATCGTCATCAAATTTACTAAAAGTGGTAAACAAAAACCCAGCATATTGAAACTGGTCCCGAATTATAATTTTTCGAAATTTTTCGAGATCGTTTTCTTTGCATTTTTACCAAAACTAAGCATGTAGAATCACTAGACTTTGACATTCTGATAAAAAAAAAATAAATAGTTGACACTCAGATTATCTCAATTCA
Organism: Brachynemurus nebulosus; assembly: GCA_035578155.1. Classification (NCBI taxonomy): domain Eukaryota; kingdom Metazoa; phylum Arthropoda; class Insecta; order Neuroptera; family Myrmeleontidae; genus Brachynemurus; species Brachynemurus nebulosus. The sequence goes on from JAPWDM010000013.1 coordinate 15,988,007, forward strand.
AGCAATCGTCTTAATTCTAATCGCTTACATTAAACCTGATTTGAGAAAAATAATTTTTTTTAAATTTTATGACGTCACAAAGTTTACTAACATTTTTCAGTACCTAAAAAACCGTAAATTAAATGACGAAATAATGAAGTTGGAAGCGAACCATAGATTCTGGAAGTCATTCTTGTCGTTTATACCAAAATTTAGGCATAATATTTCGAAAAAGAATTTTGTAATTTTGGTAGCAAAATTGAAAATTTGACATGCAGCGTCGACTCGTGGGCGTTATATTTCTAAACGAAATTACCGTCATTTTGGTAGCAAATTGTACTAATTCAGCCCTAATCCAAGCAATTTCCTTAAAGCTTGATTTGCAAAAAAAAAATTTTAATTTGAAAACCATAAAATATATACTTTTCACCCATAAAGTCAAACAATTTTGTTCGTAAACTCAAGCCTTTTTCAGTTGTAGAAAAACCTTAACGTACAATATTGCGAAACCAACAATAGATTTGTATAATTTTTTTTTGGTCCTGCCTTAACTGTAAATAAACGAGTCCGTAGCCTTCTTTACTGCTGACTCCTGTATCATAGTTAGTAATACATAATTGATCTTGAGTATGTAAATGTGTCGCGTCACCATAGGGAGTCTGCCACCGATATCCTAAACATATTAAGGGAATATATGTGTCATTTGGTGAGGTCGACAAATAGAAGCCTGATACTGAGTAAAAATCCAGATGTTTAACCATAAATTATTCCATATTCATGTGTATGTGTGTGTATGCGTTTGTTTTTTCAAAATAAAATTTTCAAAATTTGCAAAATTGTCTTTAAAAATTGATTAATGGTATAAAAATATAATAAATTATGGAATTGGGCCCACACATTTAAATGATATTATGTATTTAATTTCAAATTATACGGATGAGATAGATTCTTGGGTTATAAGTTATAATAAAAGGTTCAAAATTATTTTTTTACGATATTTTAAACAGATAGTTTGGTTTTAGCTGGAAATTAGCTGGACATTTTCACCTAAATTATTTTACAAATTAATTGCAACAGAGACTTGTAACCTTATTCCCAGAACTAGGTTTCTTAGGGATTTGTAATGGAAAGTTTGAAAATAATTTAAGAAACAGCTTAAGAGGTCTTTTTTTTTACTTATCTAGAATTTTCGCTGCTACCCGGGAAAACATTAAATCTTAAACATGTTTTATAATTAAATACACATGCTTGCAACAACAAACATTAGCTATTTATCTGGTTAACTCACTCACAATCATGTATCACAAACAAACAAACTTTGGGTTTTCTATTCTCTGTCTTGTGTTTACCGGTTAAAGACTCCATAGGAGCTGAAAATTTTACTCGAGTTAAATTCAAGATTGTCTATTAATCAACAATGTTAAATGTTTTTGACACAATTCTGTTAAGTTTTAAAAAGATCTGTATAGTTTAAAAATTGTATTTATACATATTTTAAATCTATCTGTTAAAATACATTGTTGCAAATTTTTAATGCTCTGTGTCGGACCATAATTTTTCCTTTCAAAAGTTTATTAGACAGATGACAAAATGCTATTTGATGTTCCAGACAATTAAAATATATATGTGCAAATTTTATGCAATATTAAAAATATTTATTTGTTGAAAATACAAAATAGCTAAAAACTATTTTTAATTTTGGCGTTACCAGTCTCCACATTAAAATTTTTATTGACAAGGTAAAAAAGTTTTTCAAGTCTTTTTAATAAAATTTAAAATGATTCACCCCCTAACTTTCTGTGTGACTTCTACAGATATTGTATAATATTTTTAATAATTTTGACTAAAAATCATTTCCTTTTTCAAAAATAGTTTTCAAAATCTTGTAAAAACAAATTTGATTAATTACGCTATATGTAGAAGCCAAAATATTTGTACCCAATAAATAAAATCACGACATCAATTTTGTAAAAACATTATGGAATACGTATAAAAGTACCATAGTGTACAAAAATATTTAAAAAAAAAGTTTTTAAAAATTTATTACGAAAAAGCTCTAAATAATATGAAATAAAAATTCTCTGAATTGCATATTCTAGAGTTTTTGTTATAGTTTTTTAAAATCTCCAAGGTGATTTGCTAAAATTTTTAATTTTTTTATCCTAGACACCCTGAAGCACCTTAGAAATGGCTGAACCAATTCTTATCAAACGTGACAAAGAACCATCCCAGCAGAGCCAGATTTACCCGAAATGTCGCCCTAGGCACCGTGGAAAATGCTGCCCCTGCCTTTTACTTAAAAAAATTAACTTTTCCTACTTTTTCTTAGAACTTTTCTCTAAAAAATAACTTACGAGCAAAAGAAAAAATCTATACTTCACATTTCTCACCAAAAAATCAACTTTTGTCGCCCTGTTTTTAAAAATTTGTTGCCCCTAAAAACTCACCGCCCCTGGGCCATGGGCTAGGTTGGCCTAGTGGCTAATGCGGCCCTGCATCCCAGAGTCACCAGCTTTCAAATAAGAAAACCGCATCAAAATTGATTAAGTCGTTTTGGAAATAAAATACTCCCAGCCCGGCTTGCTCTTACTTTCGTGTTTCCATTTCATTGTACACTCGTGTACATAATTATGTAGTCAATGTTTCACAAAATAGGTGGGTCATTTGAATATAATCAATCAAATACGTTTGTATTGTTTTAAGTGAAACTGTCACAGCTAATTAGCCAGTTTTATAAACATCCTACGAAACTGTCAATCAAATGTAAGGCGAGAGGCCAAATAGAAATTTTTTGACAAATCTCTTGTTCTTTCTATTCGACAGAAAAAAAGTCATTAAGAAATTATTACACAAGCTTAACTAACGACTCTATTTTCTCTCTGTATTTAATTTTTTGGTAAACAAGTAAATTTTTTTTTGGAGGGAAACAATTGTTTGTCATTAATAGATAATTAATAATTGTCATAGAATATTTTTCTAGTTTATTGGAAATTTTCGAACGAAAACGTATGGTTTTGGATTCTTAAATAAACATTTTAATATAAGTAATAGGACTAATTTTGAAAAGACTAAAATAAAGTTTCCAAATCTGCGTAGGTATACGTAAGAAAAAACCATACAAATAGTTTGTGTCTCTCCAAAACATTTAAACAATGAAATTAGTTAGATATTTCGACTATTGACAAATTGTGTAATTTACTGAAATTTGAAATTATGTAAAAACAAATGTTTTTAAATTTTAAATTTTTATGATATATACATATGAGGCTGGTTAATAAGTTTCTTGAACTTTTTACATACTTTGAGCATATTTATTTGAAAATATTCACTGTAATATTTATACAGTTTGTAACAATATGTTTATATTCACTTTTGTCAATTGCCACTTCATGGCATACTGTTCAACTATAAACCTCATTCGACACCACTTATTAATGTCTTGTTATTATAATAAACGTCACCCAATTTCCTCTCCCGACTAATAAACATATGCAAAGGTACGTTCTCATTATTATCAAATTTTAAATTTTTTTGAAAAATAGTAGCCGCCGAGTAGGCTCAATTCATTCCAGAAAGAAGAGAACGGAGGAATAGGACTGAATAAAATTATAAACACTACTGATTAGTAATGTCGTGTCGAAGAATAGTTAGTCGATTAATCGATTAAAATTATTTTTCAGATAAAATTAGTTATTAGTCAAAAATATCGAACATAGGGGAAGGTCACCCAAAGCGGGTACCCCTCTTAAAGCGGGTAAGCGCTTGTATATCGTTGTATCAAATGTTTTTGTCAGGTCGGACACATTTATATATATATATATATATATATATATATATATATATATATATATATATATATATATATATATATATATATATATATATATATATATATATGCTTACTAAGTGTCCGCACGATAACTCAAGAACGAAACATCTTATTTTTAAGAAATTTTGTGAATACGTTTACGGTGTTTTGAACATTTTTCGTGAAAAAAATTTGGCGGAATGAGGTGGAAAAATCACATAAAGGAGGTTTTTTTTTATTTACAATTACTCTATATCAACTAGTTTCCGAGAAAAACGTACTTTTGTAAATGGAAATTCGCTGTTATGCAGGATGCTGCGACAGGGGTATTTTAAATTTTCATTTTTTGAAGTCCAATAAAAAATACAAAAAATTACTAAATTAGTCGTTTTCAGTCATTTAAAAAAATATTAATTATTTTAATCATTTAGTCAAAAGTAAAATAGTCGATTAAAAAATAACTAAATGTAGATAAAATTAGTCGACTAAACTGATTAATCGACTAATTTTGTTTACATTTAGTCATTTTTTAGTCGACTATTTTAGCTTCGACTAAATGACTAATATGATTAATTTTTTTTAAATAACTGAAAGCGACTAATTTATTAACTTTTGTATATTATTTATTAGGCTTCAAAAAAAAAACTAAAAATTTATCTGTTTGTATAATTTTTCACGTTTATGTGATTGACACATCGTGATACGTCCTTCATATCTTTTTTTTTCTTAAAAAATACAATTTATTAAAAATCAATATTTAAATTCAAAAGAAGCCATCATTTTTTAAAGAGTTGCATAGGTTACACAATTTAAAAAATTCGATTAAGAATTTAGTCGATTAGTCGACTACGGTTCGCTCGATATTTTTGACTAATGACTAATTTTGTCTGAAAAACAACTTTAGTCGATTAATCGACTAACTGCTTGACTGCTGGACATTACTACTAGTACTAATGTTAAAAAGAGACCATAGTCAATGTTTTTCACCGGGTGAATAGACTACTTATATAATGTTTGTTTACTAATGACAGTACTTTTCAGTAATCAGTTCAATCAATTCAATAGTATCAGCGGTACACAACAATAAAAAAATTAGGTATACATACACAATTCAATCAACAAACAATTTCATCACTTCGAAAAATTTATTAATAAATATTAACACAATTATATATTTTGATAGGTGTGAAATATGTCTTAATTAATAGAAACATTTGTCTATCAATAATAATACTTATCATTGGCTAATTATTAGCACTTAAACAAAATTAATTATTCAAATTTCGCGCGTGCCTACTTAATTAGTTAATAAATTTGACTATAGAGGTATTTGACATAATTATTGTGGAAAAATTTAGATTAATTAAACATAGCGTTGATACGTTTAAAACCGTTTTAATTTTATTACTTATTATTGTCAAATATAATTCTGATAAATTTAAAATTTCTCTTTGGTTCTGTGTGAAATTCACAAGAAAAAAAATTTCATCTAAAAAAAAATTTGAAACTTATAAAAATAAACATTTTTAAAAATATTTCTAGAGTAATTTTTTGAGAAAAAAATGGAATACATAATGAAATAATTTTTTCTCTTTCAAATACATTATCAGGTGCCACTATAGTATGCAGTCAACCAATTTATTTAAGACACAAATATTCATAGAATACAAGTGTAATTTTTGCCTGAAATAAATAAACTAGCCTTACTTTGCTGCAAGTTTTCAAAAATTTTTTGACACCGAAAAGATAGGGGAGGAGGGAACTTGCAAAATTAAGTATTAAGAAAAGTAAGTATTCGATTTTTCCACAAAAAGGTCCCGGTTGGTTGGGTTTATTGAGAAAAGATGACGTCATCAGGTAAAAAAAACTTTTCTTCAATTAAGCTTCATGGACATAATTTGAATTACGGTAATTTGAGTGTAAACTTTTCATTTTTGTTGTCAAAATAACAAAATTTCTTTTAGGAAATATTTGTTGCTGCTGAAATTGGCCGGCCCGGCTTGTAAAGCATGAACTATAGAAGTACAAACTCACATCGCATCTTATCCATAATTTCCAAAATGTAATTTTTTTCGTACGTCAAAACGTATGCACTAGAAGACGACGATAGTCAGTGGAAAAAAAAATTTCCTAACAAATTTTTCATCACTTCGTTTATTGTTTCAAAAAATATATTTGTCTTTCTTACAAAGAATTTGATTTCTCTCTAACACATCCAGCACATCTGAATAAACTTCTGAAATATTATAATAAAATTCAGTAGTTTTACAGTAGTTTATACATTATGGCAGCAATATAACGGTTATTGTGTAGTTGTGTTTCTCGATCAAGTAGCTGTTGGTAATGTTTGGATGACAGATAGATGGCGTCTATATCCGCACTTAATTTTACTCCACATATATTTGTATACTGTACGTATTTATAGACAAACAGACGGACAGACACTAAAAATTGTTTTAACTCATTCGTGTAAATTCCTCATTAAAAAAGTATTTAATACATGTTTGGGGCGAAAAAAATTTGGTCAAGTGCGCGGTCGTTAAAAGAAATTATTTTTAGAAAGTTTTGCCACAGATAATTTTTTAAATACTGCATGTTCACCGCTTGAAACCTTTCGAAATTTCTAGGATGCCATAAAAAGTGACGGGAAACCACAGAGGGATAATATAAAACTAATCTCATTCGAATTTTTTTGTTTAAATTTCGTATACAGTGCCATCAGTGGTGTAATAACGAACATGTTGTGTGTCGTTAAAAATTTTCCTGCGTTATGATTCCTAACGTTACAGTTTATTCAAAATAAACTAGATGGCAGCACCGTGATCAACGTTTGTATGCAAGGTATTGTTGTACTTATAGTATCGAAAATATAATTTAGTATTTTTTGTAAGTATTGATTTTCATCGTGAAAATGTTTCGAATTTATGTTTTGTAACTCTTGTAGTCGCTTCAGGAAGTATGATAAAAAAGGGCGCAACAGGGAATAGTATGAACGCAACTAAGGCAACTAAGAGTTTTTTTGTTCGCCGGCGTAATTTCTTTGAATTTTGAGAAACGGACAATAATTTTTTTTTACTTGCCAGCTACGTTGTCAAGGGGAAACGTTAGAGTCGAAATCGTTCCGGGACGCAAAATTTGTAGTTACGCCTCTGAACAATAGGTGTTTTAGGTAAAAACAAATTGGTTTTTACATTGTTTCGTTGGATTTATAACAATTTTCTTCACTGAATTCAAAAAAACAGTACACTAGTTTACTTTTTTCCAATTTCATTAAATTTTTATTGGAAAAACATGCATATTTTTATTAAAAAAACATGGATAGGATAGGCAAAGTTATTAATTCGTTGACATCTTAACCTATTTCTATTTCTTTACTTTTTGACTAGCCATTTAAGTATCTGGCAAACTTATTTATGATTTTTATCATTTTATTTCTTTAAAATAGTTAAATAAATTAATTTTTTTAAAAAAAATTCTTTTTACTCCAAATAAAATTGAAAACTTGGGCCATATTGTCTGTTTTTACGGTGATAAAAATGCTACAGTACAAAAAACAAAAAGACACTTCAATATTATATATACAATATTTATTCAAATACATGTTGTTTTTGTTTACAAATATTTTTTTTACAATTAATAAATATTTTTGAATATAAAGATTATTATAATAATTGTTTTTAATAAAATTTTGAAACATATTGTCCCATCACACGAATTACAATATTTCTTTTTTTTATATATTTTATATTTACTTAGAATTTTTATCATCTAAATATACGTTTAGATATTATAATTAACTAAATATATTAATATTTTAATAATACTGACTTAATTTTAACAATCAAACAAATGAAAAATGATAAAATTTAAGAAATAAAAACTACTTCACCAAATTAACACAACGATTTTAATTTTATTAATATAGATATAATAATTTAAGTTAATTTTAGCCAATTATTATTTGAATATTATTTGAAGTTTTGGGTATTAATTAAAACTTTAAATATGGAAAATTTAAGTGTCGACTGATCGCAATAATTTCAACAGTCCTTCTAAATAATTCCAGTAATCAAAAAGAACAAATTCATTTAAGTTTTGCAATTATTTTCATGTTCGTATGACATGCCACTGTTAAGCAATAAAATTTCTTGTCTTCGAGGTAAGTATGTATAATTTTAAGTGTAGTCATAGCTGTGATGTCTAACGGTGATAGAGAAGTGACTGGAATTACAACGGAATCCACTATGGAAACAGCCTTAAAAATTCAAATATTTTAAAAGTAGTTATGTAATGTTCTTAAGCTGACTTAGTTAATTATAAAAAATAAAAATACTTACTTTAAGTGTACTATTTCCCCTATAAATACATATTTAGATTTTTTTTTATAAAATTTAATATTATATAATTTTTTCCCATAATTATACATTAAAATATTATATAACAATATATCAAAAATGGAATTCAAAATTTTTGTTACATTGGTGAAGCAGTTGTTAATTTAAAATAGACAACTATTCAAGCATCAATAGATGAGAAACTATATTCGAAACAAAATGGATTCATAACATTTATTCTACATACACCACAAATTTTTCTAGATTACTGTATTTTTACACTTTTTTTAATTAATTGCTTTCTGATATGTATTAATGTACCAAAGTTTGAACTTAGTGTCTGGGAGGATTTAACACCTAAAAAATAATTGACTAATCTTTTTCAAATTTCGGAAACAAAAATATTATGTGATGTATGTATTTATGTAACTATTTTTAAAAACAACATACCCTGGTAAGTATTAAATATTTTTTTAGTTTATTATGATAGATGAGCACCACGAAGTTTAGGTAACAACTAATTAATAACAAACATACTTTGGCAAAAATTTAACTAATTGTACAAAAAAAAATAATAACAATCTTACTTTGAAAAATATAGGTTAAGATTGATTCATCTTTTTGCGCATGACTGTGTCATGCGCATAAACAGAAAGTAATATTGTTATTTTACGTTTGTAACTAAAATTAGGTACTTATACTTAAGTATACTTAACTATTAAGACTATAAGCACTTCCTGCTTAAATTTATCACACTTAACCATTGACTTCTAAATGTTTAGAGTACTTTATTTAGAAAAACAAGTAACATTTTAATAAATATGTATTTTTTTTTAAGTCATAACAGTTCATTTTTTGTCATTTATATTAGAATTGGTTACACTTAAGTAGCTTTCATAGAGATCTTATCGAGGATATTGATAACTCAAAATGGTATAAAATTATTTCTCTCTTTATTTCGAACAATGTAATAAAATGTTGGTAACAAAGGACAAAAAATAACTAACAAAGAACAACATCGCTCTTTTTATCTCTATCATTTCTTATAAAATTTATAGACAAATAAACTTTAAGAATATTTTTTAACATTTATATTTAAGAAATATATCTTATAATCACACTGAAAGCATTTGATTATACTGTCATTCTTATATAATTATATTATAATATCAGACTTGATTCTTTTTTTACGTTAAAAAGTATAAAAGACTTTTATTTATTAATTTTGTCTTTTTCTAAACATTATTTTCAAATTGGTTCTTAAATAAAATTAAGAAAAAATACCTTTGTTTTGAACATATGACACATAACCTAATCTAAAATATACAGAATGAAACAATTAACGATATTTCCTTTGTGTTTAAAATAATTCAAACGACAAAGAAGTCGAAAAATTTGGGCCCTTATTGTACCAAAAAATTGCTACAAACACAATTTTAAATAATTCAAAAATACTTACAATAATTGTACTACTAGAAATGAAATAAATTACCTAGATAATAATTATTTTTTTTTACTATTAATCATTAAGTCTAATTTAATAATTAGCGATAGTGAAAAGGCATGGTTATCTGAAAAAGGCTATACGTTAAAAATTTCAAGTCTAAATTTACGAATGCTGAAATAAAAAATAAAAGCAATCAAAGTTTTATTGTATTTTTTTTTTTTATCAGAGTATAAAATTTATTTTAAAAGTTTTGGTATGTATGCTAATTATTCGAAAATAGGCATAATTTGTACCGCAAAATTTATTACCCTTGTAAAAATGTTGTGTAATTTGCAATTGAGCAATCTGCGCAATTAATATTATTATTATTTTATCTGTGAGTCCCCAGAATTGAATCTTAAGCTATATTAGAAATCTTGTAATTATTTGAATTCAAAAAAATCTGTAAGTAAAGTGAGTAGATAGAAAGTAGGCGTTTGAGTCAGACGTGGTAGATTTTTGGAGTGTACGTATGGGTAGCTAGATATAGTAGACTGAATGACCTTGAACGCGAGATGCTACACTCGTAGCATTCAACTTGCTGACAAAATATTTTTTATCTGTGATAGAATCTGCCACTTCCGGCTCAGAACGCCTACTTTCTATCTACTTGAATAGCTATTTTCAAAATTAGCAAAAAACTTTACAATTACGTATAAACATTCAAATACCAAAAAGAAAATAAATCCAAAAACATTTCGTAAATTTATACAAACACAGGACTTCTAATATCTGGGACACGGATCCGTTTGATTGCACTCCGCCATAACCATGACTCTTCACTACCGAGCGATGGTCACACTCGGTCCACATTGATCCCATCGTCGTTAATACCCCGATGAGCCAACAATAGTCCACCACCCGACCGTGAAACCGGACTTTGTAAACTCAACGGCACATTCGTCGCACTAAAATAACCGCCCGATTTTGGTTTCAAATGACGATTATTCATTTCCATATGTACAATTTTCATAAATTCAATTTGTGCCGCCAATTTTTGTATTTCCTCCTATGTGGAAAAAAGAAAACACTTAAAAAAACCGTTAATTTAAATTTTTTTTTATTAAATATTACTTTTAGTTCCTCGTTCTCTTGATAGAGGTCAGGCGTGTCTTCTGGCATCAAACCAATTCCATTTAACGAAAATGAAGCGGTTACGCCACGTGATCTTGCACGATTGTCCCATTGGTCGCCTTGCCCACGCAAGACTCGTATCACCTACAAAAACGTCTAAAATTAAAAAAAAAAATTACGAAATTTTTCACAAAATACCTTGGGACCAAACACAAGACCAATCGTAACAGATGTTGATAACTGTGTTCGAATAAAACCTAAAAGATATTTAATATCTGGACCAGCTCGCGGAAAAATAACAATGCTGAAATTTACAAAAATTAGTACAGGTTAAGTTTAATTAAGCTATTTTTTAGACTTACTGAAAAGCCACCATGGCTATGTTAACAAGTGCAATATTATAAATAGCGTAACTTATTAAACGAGCTTCATTATATAACGATTCAGCATTTCTAACATTATAACAAACGCGTATTCCCCAAGCGAGGAAAATAACTTCACCTAAAACAAAAAAAAAAAAAAAACATGCAATCATAACGTCATTACCATAATTTCGTGTTTCGTACAATAATCACAAAAACTCACCAATTGCTAAACTATGATCCCACCAATTGTATGTGCATTGTTTAAATATTAAACCATATGTGTCGGTTATATTTTCCGCCGTGGGTGTCGCGCTAAGCGTCCATGTACTCAAATAAATCAGCATCACCAACAAAATCGGCACCATCCATTGTAACAATTGTTTATCCGTCAATTTAATTTTATGCGCTGATTTTACACGATATGTTAAAGAGACTCTAAAATCAAAAATACAGGGTGTAAAACAAATAACTTCCGTCCTTTTGTGGAGTGACTGATAGCACCCTGTAGACACTAACCCGCAAGAATTTTTTCAGAATTAACAGTCGCGTCACCCCTCAAAAGCATAAGAGTTATTTTCCTTACACCCTATATATATATATATATATATATATATATATATATATATATATATATATATATATATATATATCATACATATGTATATATATATATATATATATATATATATATATATATATATATATATATATATATATATACAGGGTGTAAGGGAAATAACTCTTATCCTTTTGAGAGATGACGCGACTGTTATTTCCGAGAAAATTCCTTCGGTTTTAGTGTCTACAGAGTGCTATGAGTCACCCCACAAAAGGAAGAAAGTTATTTGTCTTACACCCTGTATATTATAAATAGTAATAATCAATAAACTATTGAATAGCTACGGAAAAAGCTTTGTTCATATTCTTCCGGTAACGTAATTTCATTTCTATTCTTATTTCCCGGAAACCATTTGAAAAATGAGAAATATTCTAAAGGAAACTATTTAAAGAATTTAAAAAAAAACATATTTTAAAAAATAACTTATTCTATAGAACAACAAGGATCGATCGATTTGTGAAAAAGTTGAAGAAATGTTATTTATAAGTTGGTAAGTTTGTAGTTTTTGTTGTAAAATACAAAAAAAATTAATGAGAAAATATTAAGAGCAAAAAAAAAAAGAATAGACTCGTTTCATCTCCCTTTAAGTGTAGATACGCTATATTTTGTAAGTATATCGATAATGCTTTCTAAGTCTCAGATGAAACGTTATGAAGAATGTTTATGCCTGGAGGATAATTCGATGTGTAAGTTTTCTCGTACAACAGTTCATTCATTATTTATCAAAAAGCTTTACAATTGCATTCGGCATAAAAATAAAAATGTTATACGGGGCGTTTAATGGAAATTCAGCACAAATAATAATACTGATTAATAAGAGAATTCAAAACTAAAATAACAGACTTTATATTTTTTACTTTCTATGGTTTTTTGGGACCGTTCTATCCATCTTTAATCAAATCAAAGTGGCGCGATTGACGACAAATTGGGTTCTAGACATTATTAAGTACTGTAACTAGCAAGCACTCAGTATGCGTTAAATAGAGTGCCTATAATAAATAGAGTGGTGACATGTGTGCTGAACGCTGATTGGTTCCGGCATTTTTTATCCAAAGTTTTCGTAAAATACATTGGAAATAAATTAAATGTTAACAAAAACCATTTAGTTTAACTTAAATTAAAATAAAAATTTGTAATTATTCATTATTTCAGAACTTATTAACAATAATTATGTACTCAAAAATATTTACCCAAACATGTAATAATTAATTTTGAAGCTTCCCGCTCTGTTTTGGATACAAAATGGATGACATGTCACGACTCTATTTATTATAGGGACTCTAGCGTTGAAACGATTCGTGCGCCACGTATTGTAAAATGGCTGTACTAACTCAGAAACCTTTGCAGGCGTGCGCACAACAACTTACCAAAGTTTCATCATAATTGTAAAAATTATATAGGAATGCATACGGAATGAAGAAAGAAATGTACAAAAAGTGACTATTTTCCCATTTTCTAAGATTACTAAAATTTATCGAAAATTTAATTGAATATAGATAAGCTGGTATTTTGCAAAGGAAAATATTTGTTTAATTATTTTTCTATTTACTATAATTTTATTAAATTTAAAAAAAAAAAGGTCATGAACCCAAGCTCAAATGGGATCAAGCCCATCTCCGAAAAGGCCCCAAAGAAATTTTGGCAAAAAGCCCAATAATTGTGCGAATAACAAACAATTTTTAATGTTTAACCATAATGATCACCCGGTACTTGCTTATATTTTTAATATCAAATTTAATTTATCTTCAAAATATTCTTCATGTTTTGAATTGAAACGGAATTACTTGTGAACACGTGCTTATTTCTTTCTTATAAATGCTCACTTTATCTTAATTTTTTTTTAAATTCAATAAAGAATTATCTTCAAATGCAGCATCTTTATTGAATAATTTAAAACGTATTTTATATAAAAGAAAAAAAATATTTTAATCAATTTTTTGAAAAGTCTCACCTCCACGTTTTCATCAGTAAGGCGGTATACGTCACACAAAAACCTAAATGCCGCGACCATTTTGTTGCTATACAAGAATATGTATCTAAAACTGGAAAAATTGCAGCCATCTAGAACAATAAAAAATATTATTTTTTTAAAAATTTTGCTAGTTTAATATCGACATACGTTTCTACATCTACATTTAAAACAATTAAACCCAAGCACATATCCAAAATTTCATTGAAATTTATTGACCTGTTTTTAGAGTTAGGGTTGTTAGGGTTAGATTAAGTTTCGTAAATACCCCAAAAAGTACCCCGTAGTTACCCCAAAACAAAAAAATAAAATTAATCTCATTGAATTTTAATACGCAAATAGTTTATTCTATGAGCTAAAATGTAAGACACTTTTATTATTCCTGTTAAAACTTCGCGGAATTCGCCCAATAATATACTTAAATGTCCTCATATTTTATCCGAGGAGCTGTAAAATTCATAACATTCAGTGAGGAACCCTCACTGAATGTGTCTCCAAAACCTACGTTATATGAATTCTCGTTGTGGAGAATTATATGTACATTGTTTAAATTCAGTCCTTAATTAGTTTAACGTCAACAATAGAAATCACTTTTCACACAAAATTTCCCCCGGTTTATTCCACTTTTTACACAGAAATTTTTCGTTTTATTTTTTATTTAAATAACAAAAAAAATAAAACAATTTATTAAAGCTTTCTTCTGTCTGTCACACCGTGGTATTTTCGACTTCACCTCGTATACAATCTTATGAATGGAACAAAGTACGGAGGTGTTGAAATTGGGACAAAGAAAAACACGAAGAGGGATAAACACATGAAATATTAAATAAGAATACGTGTAATGAAAAGAACACAATGACATTAAATCATAATAAAGAATATTTTCATGATAAAAAATGAAATAAAAAAAAATTGTAAAAAACGGAAATTACTGTTTAGAAAGAAATTGAAAGAAATCGTATTAAAATTATTTTGACGGTATTATTTTGCGCACCACATCAAAGAAACATTTTATGTATTGAATAACATCGATGTTTCTAGTATTTTCTAGATATATATGTTAAATGATTGAAAAATAAATAGAAAAGTAACCGCAAAAGTTCATTAAAATGAGAATAATTAATTAAACGATGGTTGAGATTAAAAGTATTAAACGCTCTTCAAAGATGTCTATCAAAATATTTGTGATGAATATTGAAGGATGCTTTATTCAAACGAACTCCATAAATTCGATTAATTTCATTATGATTGCATATTTAGCCCTAGAATCATACGTACACGTCAAAATGACGAACGAACTTCTCTACCTGCTCCAATACTACAATTTGTCGGTACCTGCTTGCTGTGAGATTTTTGTTATCTAATTTATTTGTTGTTATAACACATAAGACGTATAAATTTTGTTTATAGTCATTGTCGTTTTGTTTGTATTGAAATAGTGTCCGTCAAAAGGACGTGGATGTGTGATTACGCGATGTTTTTTTTTTAAGATTTTGTACTTCACATATAAAAGATTTCCTAATTTTTCTAAAATTTATTAAAGATATGCATGTTATAATTAATTTATTCAATGATTATGATAATGTGAAAGATTTACAGCTGTTTGACTTGTAGAGACGACATAATACTGAAGTTTTAATATATTGAATCGAAAACTAAAGTATGCGTTTCAAGTGACTTAATAAAATATTAACAATTTATTTTATGGAAAATATTTTAATTTTTATTATTTTTTGAGATCTTATTTGAAAAATTACTAACAAATTTTAGAAAATTTACAAATCTGCCTAATGGGGAAATAACTATATATCTATAGGAATATTTATGACTGAGACATTTCACATTCTGTAAAGTCACACATGTCCACTGGCTCATAATAGTTCATAAAGTAATTATTTGAAACACATGTTTTATGATACAATTGATGTATTTATTTATTTTTTGATTTTTATAATGAAAACATGCTTTGATAAAAAGATTAAAAAAATTAATAAATATTTACATTAAGAAATTCTTCCAAATCTAATTTTTTTAAATATTTTGTTCGCTTTTGTAGTATTGTTATGTAAAAAAAAATGTTTTTTGCCAATAAACTTTAAAACTCTCCGTAAAAATTCCATCCGTCAAAACGACGTCGATGTATGATTAACGTTTCTCGTAGACCAACGTATGATTCTAGGGTTAATCCGAAAAATGATGTGGTTAAACTATGCTTCAAACAAAAAGACAAATTGTTACTCAAGAACTTTAACAAAATATGGTTTAAACTTTTCTA
The DNA here is from genome assembly GCA_035578155.1 of Brachynemurus nebulosus. NCBI lineage: Eukaryota > Metazoa > Arthropoda > Insecta > Neuroptera > Myrmeleontidae > Brachynemurus > Brachynemurus nebulosus. The sequence goes on from JAPWDM010000013.1 coordinate 16,003,916, forward strand.
ATAACAGGACTATATTATGTAAATTCTAGAAAAATAAAAAATTTCTAAACTTTATTCAAAATATATGTATATAGTAGAACTATCAACAAATAGTTTTCGACTTTATACTTCTTGATAATGTATAATTTTCATATACAAATATCAAAATAGTAGAAATGTAACATTTCCTCTGACAACCATCCGACAATATCGTACGGTAACGACACGATGCCTGGTGACACTTTTTTAACAAGTTCTCGCACCCAACGTGAACTTGTTTATATATCTAATTTAAACTTTTCCACATTTCTACTATGTCGGTCGTCAAAGTTTTCTAAATCCAAATAAATATGAATTTATGTTTTGACGCGAAAATATTGTCGTATGAGGAAAACATATTTCACTATGACATAGTACATACAATTCGATGCACAGACAGTTGTAAAGTTAATAATTTGATAGCTGGTGGGTAATTCAAAATGAGTAGTGTACGGAGAAGGAAAGTTCTTCGATGCAAAGAGATGATTTCTTTTAACAGTATCAAAAAATGTTTTTTATTATAAAAAATTCCCTTTTTCAAACAAACACTTTCTTATGGCTTTCAAAAGAATGTTTCTTTTTTCACGAATCGGCCAAGGGTGACTCGAGCTTGCACACAATTAGGATTCCGTACTCTTTTTTTGGCCTTCTTTGGTGATACAGTTTATAACCGTTACAAATCTATAGTGAAAACAACGACAACTGAAAATGACTCATTCACATAAATTTATGTATCAGACAAGCTCGTAATATAGCTATCTCTCATAAGATCTACTACATATCTAATATACTGAAAAAGGATCATAAAAATTATAATAACTTTTATATATGACAAAATTTTATTTTTGAAATGAGCCATTTTCCGTTCTTATAAATAAAATTGTAACTAAATATGAACATATTTACTTTTTAGTAAAACTCCCTAATATTTGTTTAAAATATACGGCAATGTATATTTGGAGTTTTACGACTTTATTTGATTATTTCTAAATTTAATTTTATCAAAAAAAAATATGAACTACCTACTTATATTTAATCAGTAGAAATTCCAAATACAAATACTCTATTCCCTCCCGGAAAATATTCCTAGCCGCGATCTAGATAAAATAAAACCTTCATTGTATGTAATTAAAATAAATATTTTGAGTAGGCGGATTGAATTTCAGACAGGCGAAGTGCTGATTTGCAGCCAGTAATTTGATAAAACATTGAAACAAAAATTCAACATCATAAAGTACATTTTTCTACTCCTGTTGAAGAACACACTCATGATATAGGTATCTGTTAATTGTTGAGAAAGTTAAGCGTTATTCAAAGGTGTGGTGGAATGATCATTACTCAATACCTTTTTGACCAATGAAATCACAGTATTAACCATTATTCAATGGGTTTGCGATTGTTTTATGTATAATGTATGTATCAAGTTTTAATTTAATATATGTTGCGTAGTAACGTTCAAGTAAACAAAGTAGTATATATTTGTTGTGATCGCTTTATACATATTATATAAACATTTAATGAAATTAGAAATAGATTAAAAATTTGATTTAAAATTTATTTAAATAAAAACGGAAAAAAGTCGTAGAAAAAATATCGTATTCTACTCGCTTGCAATGGCTATTACTCACTCAGATACATTACGACATTCGCCTCTCAAGCTCGGCTCGTATCCCAATTTCATCTTCGTGAGTAATAGCTATCATTACTAGCTCGTTGAATAATATACTATATTTCCATTCAAAAATGCAAATTTGAATACCTGCAGGGTTATCTTTTTATTAGCGAAATTTGTAGATATATTTTATTAAAACTTTTTTATATTTTAATTGTTTGTGCCTTACGGCAATAATTCGAACAGTCACAAACTTTGTTAAGAAATTTTTAAATTAATTTTCCAACATAAAACAAATTCAAAATTTGTGTTGGGTCGGAAAATTGTATTACAGACTAATTAAAAATTTATTTAAAAATTAAATTTAAAACACAATGGAAAGTAACTCCGGGAAAAAATTGATATTGATATTTTTTTCGAAGCGACATTATATTGATATTTTTTAGCGAATTTCCAGAATGAAATTCAGCTATTACAGCCACTGTCATGACGCAACCTGAGCCCGGGACTATGGCAGAAGTTTGTTTTATATATATATATATATATATATATATATATATATATATATATATATATATATATATAAATTTTAGTAAATATTATTTTCGGTTTCTAGGGGCCTCAAAACAAATTTCTGCCATAGTCCCGGGCTCAAGTCGCGTCATGACAGTGACTGTAATAGCTGAATTCCATTCTGGAAATTCGCTAAATTGAATATTGATATTTAAACACTAAACTCATTAAAAAAAGATATCGGTTAAGAATTATTAAGGACCAACTGCGGCTTCCGATAAATAAATAAATTCGATGACATCTGATATCTCACGTTTCCTCATTTCGCATCTCCCGTTAAGAAAATATTTCCTATAGAAAATAATAATAGGGAAAACTTATAATTGTATGTATGTACCCGGATATATTTGGAAATTATTTGAAAATGTTTTTCATTATAATTTTAATGAATTGAAAAAGTTTCCACTTCAGTAAACGCGCAAGCGGGTAGGAGTGGGACGAAATTTTGTTACAACTTTATTTAAAAACAGCTGTAAATTTTCGTAAACAATTTCTTTCATATTTTCATAATCGTAAAATCGAAAAAAGTGACGCATCACAAAATGTATCTTCTAAATTTAACAGAAAAAAAATATTGTTTTAAGTTTGACATTTTTTTTTCTTAAGTATTCTAGGTTCGAAATTTGAAACAAATGTCCCACAAAAGGAAATTTTGAAATGACCAATATTTACGAAGTAATAATTATTTTAATGAAGCAGCACTGACTTGGACGACAGTCGATGCACCTCGAACATTTACAGAGCTCCTGGCAACAAACTTCATACTCGCGATCAAAAGTCGCACTCTTGTCCCTTAGCGTATAATATACTATTTTTCGTACAGTCACCGTTTTACGAATTTTTGCTTTGTATCTTTGATTCCAAATATAATGACATTAGTTTTTATCAACAAATTGTGTATGATTTTGATTTCAAAACGAAAATGTAAAAAAATAAATACATAGTAAAAATTCTAATTTATTTAATCTGAATAACGGGTTCATATATGCGCCTTAAAGTAAGCAGTGTTTTAGTATCATTGACGCCACTGGTAGCTTTAAATTTTGTAAAGAAAAATAAGTAGGAAAACTTTGTCGCAACTCTCTATTTATATTGTAATCTAATTTTCTATAATTTTCATCATAAATGATTATGCCAAACTTTTATTTTTAAAGTAAATGAAACTTTTTATTATATTTAAATCCTCCGAAGATTGAATTTTCGTAAAAAATCTTGATTATGTGCTTGGATTTCGAAGAAACATCAGTCTATATGTATTAAGAGAAGCCAGTATTTACAGAGCAACTAAAAGAAAAAAACAACCAAAACCAAAATGGAAAGCATCCAAATCGTTACTGATAAAAAAAGCCCTAAACATAGAGTACAACATACCTGGTATGCCTTACCTCCAAGTACATTGTAGCACAACCCAACAACGTGATCGCCAAAAAGCTTGGACTGGCCACTTTGAACACCTTCAATTTACGATATTTCAACATATACAGACCCAAAAGAACGGACCCGATCGCGCATATGATTGAAATTGTTAATAATGTTATTCTGGAAAATATTTTCGCATTAATAGATCGATTCAAATTGTTAGCGAAATATTATTAAGTTGGTACCTAAATGGCCAATTATATGATGCCAAACATGGTGATGAATCCACACATTCTTCACAGCCGGGAGCACACTGTTTACACCGGAACACTTCGTCCCAGAGGTTGCTGCTGTTTTCTTGGTATTCGTGCCATGCAACTATCGAAAGCAATTTAAAAGAAACTTCATTTGAAATTTACCAACAAATTAAATTTTAAATTTATTAACAAATTTTGGTAAAATTGCAGATAAAATACATAAAATATCTAGCTAAATGGAATATAACTATTTCATTTAAATCATTTTAAAAATTTTAATATAATATTACAAATTAAATTGTCAGGAATGTAACAGCTTTTACATCGGTCAAACTGGCAAGCATTTTGAAACTCGCAGTGCTGAACATTTCAGATCCTACAAAAACAAGAAGTCAGACGCCGCTTTTGCCAGACATTTGGTTGACACAGGACACAACATATCGGAGAGAAACATTACAGTCTTACACGAATGTAATTATTTTAGAAGAAATAGAAATTTATAAACATAATTTTGAGTTAAATTTAAACGATTATACCGATATTTACAATAAATTTGATTTTACTTTCAGTTTTATAATTTTTAAATAATTCACTGTTGAGAGATTTACTTTGTGAAATTTCATTTTAAATACTGAAAAATATTTAAAGTTTAAATTACTTTGTCAGTTTCACGAAATTAAAATTATATTTATACTTAACCTGTTTTCAGCCCTTTCGGCCATCCTCAGAGTAGATTGACGAAGATAAATGATGAGAATTTATAGGTAAGAAAGATATGTAAGAGGGGTGTAAGTAATGTTATTGAAATTGAATTGGGAAAACCCATTCGAAACAAAAATTTATGGGTTTTCCCAATTCAATTTCAATAACATTACTTACACCTCTCTTACATATCTTTCTTACCTATAAATTCTCATCATTTATCTTCGTCAATCTACTCTAAGGATGGCCGAAAGGGCTGAAAACGCGTTAAGTATAAATATAATTTTAATTTCGTGAAATTGACAAAGCAATTTAAACTTTAAATATTTTTCAATATTTTATAATTTTTGTATAAAACTGTACTTTTTAGTTTATCTGTTTCTCTGTCACATGTACTCAAGTCGTCTAAACTTATTTTTCTTGTTTTTGATTCCTCCCACTAATTCTACCCCTACTATTCCACATCCATCACTACTACCATTTATAAATAGGCATGAAAATGAAATTGAATCTAATCTTCACTTGTTTGATAATGATAAAATTGACCGGAACATGTCATAAGAGTCTCAAAAAAAAAAAGAAGTATTTTTACAAAGTAAAGTGTTTTATTTATTAATATCAAATACGTATGCAAATAATAGTTCTCATATTTTACTTTAGTTCAAAGAAATTTTATCGAAAAAGTTTTTAAAAAAAAAAAAGCATTTGGGATTTATAAGTTCGTTGACTATAATTTCGAATCCAAAAGGGCACACCACAAATTTTTTCATATTTATTCATCTGTTTGAAAATTACTTACAGCCAGTCGAAGAAAAACAATTGAAAATGGAGAGCGAAAAACTAAAAAAGAAAAAACAACGTCATAAACAATCGAAAATGATTATTGTTTAGAAGGATCAAATAAACGACTTTGTCTTTTTCTTTATTTCGTTTTCTAGAAAAAGTAAATTGAATTCTGCGTAAAAAGAAACAAGGTTTATAAAAATTTATTATTTTTACCACCATGTAAGTTCTAACAAACGACTTTATGTATAGAAATGTAAGTATTTTATGTGTGACTTTACAATTACAATGCTTAGACTCTATCAAATGGAATTGTTAAAGATATTTTAGAATTGTTAAAAAGTTTTGTACAATAGTACCTATGTATGTAACGTATGTAACTATGCACGATACAAATGCCTTTTGAATGTTGAATAGCCTGAAACTGAATGCATTTGAGTTTTATCTTGACAAAAGAGAAATAATAAACAGGGCAAAACGTGGTAAAACTACACACTTCTGCCATCGAAAATAATAGAAGGAAAAGCAGTTAAAAAATTTACAAATTAGGGTCAGTTAGGGGAATCTGGTTACATAATTTAACTTTAGGCTGGTTTGGCTCCATTAAAAAATTTCTTAATGATTTTGATATATGTTCGCAATCTAACTTTCCCCGTAGTTTAAATTTAACTTTTACAAATATTAGCACAATAACACTTTGTTTATTTATACCAAAATTATCCCAGGATTGGGAGAAATATGGACCATACATTTAAAACTTTGCAACACATTTTAGCAAATTTCTAAACGAAAATTACGCTATTACAGCAGGTGTCATGGTGTAATTTGAGTCTGGGAATTGTGACAGAAATTTGTTTGAAATCCCAAATCCTTGGACGACTTCTTGAGCCAAGTATAGCCAAAAATTTATCAGAATTCTAAAGTTTTTCGAATTTCTAAAATTACATAAGATAGATAAGCGGATTTTCGAGAAAAAGTAATTTTTCTAATTGGAAATTCATATAAAAGTGGCATTTTCACAAAAAAGGCACAACTGTGGTGAAGAAATCAGGATCGATTCTGCTGCTGGGGGGGATTTTTCTCTAATTTTTTTCTTTTGTAAAATATTCGATGTCATTCGAATTTGATCACAATAGACTGTACAATTATAAAGTACTTTTATTATGTTGACTGCCATTTTAATTGGATTTTAATAATTTATAAATGTCAACCACAAATCAATAAAGTAATTTGTTGCCAACTCTTTGGTTTCGATAATCAACTAATTTCCGAATGGAAATATTATCAATTATGACGAAAACCCACAAATAAATAATATATGTACATGCAGATTTAATATAAGGCTTCAAATCAATTTAACTAATGTTCGTATTAACTATCAAAACCATATTTAACAACAGTCATTCTTAAAAATTTGATTAAAGTCATTGAAACGTAACGGACCGAATAGACTGGCACGGCACACCGTAACACGACCGCAATTTTACCGAAAGGTGGCGCATGGCATAATTCGGTCAAATTGTAAAACTATTTAGATAAAAATATAAACGAAAAATTTTGGTATTGAAATGTTTGTGGTTTTATAACTTTTGAATTAATTTTTTTTTTTTTTTTGGTTCAGGGGTTTTAACCCTACTTACTAGATCGGATTGGTGTGAAGACTTACATTTAAATATATGCATTGAATTAACTGTCCGGTCAATCGTCTGTCTAATGTAACGGTCGACCGAACCGATACTCGCGTTATTTTTATCAAAATTTTAAAAATTTTTTTTTATCTAACATAAGTGTAGTTATTCAATTTTGTAACACATCATGTAGGTACCTAGTGCCAAATTGAATGATAGTATTTTGAGGATATTTGAAATATTTGAAAAATTCAATGTGCTACTATATTTGTTCAACATAAAATACGAATGTTATGAACATTGGAAATAGATTGTTTAAATTGAATTTTTCTTTCACCTAATATTGAACTACATGGCATATTTTCATGAATTTCCCTCGGAAAAATGTAATTAACATTTGTAAACAATTGTTACAATAACTTCGCACTGAAATGTGCCATACAATATAACACAATTAAATCGTGGTTATAAAGCATTTTTGAAATTTAAAAATTAACAATTTAAACTACAGGTAAATATACAGGGTGTAAAACAAATAACTCTCGTTCTTTTGTGGGGTGCTATGAGTCACCCCACAAAAGGGCGAGAGTTATTTGTTTTACATCCTGTATATATGCAATCGATATAACGTATAACTGTGATACAATTATGTGTTTAATTAAAAATTAACAAAATTCTACAAGTGTGTGTCGGACACGCATTAAGTCAGGGTTCCTCAGTGGGTAAACTTGTTCACAATTTTGTAAATTTTTCAGTACATCCCTTAATGATTTGGAATGAGGATATTTTTCCATACTGAAACTTCGATATAAAATTGTATCTATTGCAGACAATTTCATAACTGTAAATAACTATGAATTTTCAAATATTTCGGATATTTTCGAAAATCAGTTTTTTCGGATTTTTTGAAACAACAATTTAAATATTAAGTGCGGAAGGGAGGACAAACTGTTCACCAATTTGATGCTCAAACGGGATTTAAAAATGGGAAATGGCGAAAAGAACCTCAATTTCATTTTACGAGCCTTTTCCAACGATATCCCACATGATGTGGTTAGTAATAAAACAATTTTCGTCCCCATTTTCTAACACGGGAAACTACCTTAAAAAGTTGAGAAAAAATTTTGCTGCGTATTAATTGATTGATATCTCCAGAATGCACATATTTGTCAAAGATGTAAGAATTAGGGTTCCGTGATGTTTCTTCGGGACCCTAAAAACTGAACAGTGTTTGTGATGTTTGTTGGAGCCATTAGAGATTATGAGCTCAATATTAAAATAAACTTCAGTTTTGATGTTTCATTTACAGAACTAATAGGGCAATTTCAATATTCCTTTTTGTACATTAAGAACATTTTTAACACTTTTTTTTTTTAAATCCCTTTAACGTTCGTTATTTAAATTGAAAAAGCTCGCCCGTCAATGTGCAATTCAATTATTACTATCTTCACTAACAGGGCTGGGAACTATTTAAAATGATTTCATTTTAAATATGTATTTAAAATACAAAATGGCATTTTGTATTTTCTATTTTAAATTAGTTCGGTTAAACCATTTTCCATTTTTTATTTAAAATGGAAATTTGAATCCATTTTCAATTTAAAATGAAAATGCATGTATACTCAAATTTATGTGTATACAGTATTAATTATAGAACTTGAATTGAACGACCTGAAGTCTAACAAATTGTAAGTTAAATATAAGTGGATTTAATTGATTCAAATTTTTCATAACTCGAGTTGTAATGTCACTTGAGTTAAATTTCTTACTAGAGTTGCAGTTCTCTTAAGTCAAACTTTCTGACTGAAGTTGTGCACTACTGTCTTTAAGACACGTCGATAATTTTATTGAGAAGTTGCAGTCGTAGTGTCCGCAAGGTTTAAATACGCCAAGGCCGAATTAAATTTTACAATATTTTTAAGTAACAATATTTGAAGAGTTAAGTTTCGTTTTCATATCATGCAAACTTTATAAAATTTTCTCGAAAGACTGCCTTTATTTATTTAATTTCAGTACGTTTGATATTTTCTAAACTTTTTTTTTAAATAATATAAATAATTAATGATAAAAAATTTATAGAATAAATTTACAGTAAAAAAAGTATTTTGCATTTTATAATCTATTTTAAATAACTATTTTCCATTTTCGATTTTAAATATGTTCAGTAAAACCATTTTCCATTTTGTATTTTAAATGCATTTTTGGAAACCATTTTCGATTTTCTATTTGAAATGGTTTCTATGAACCATTTTTCCCAGCCCTGTTCACTAACGTATTGCGTCTAGTTGACGAAGAACGTGATAGAACTGTTAAAAATGTTACTAGTTACTATTTTCTCTCGTCCTTTCAAATAAATGAAGTACATATCCTGTTCCTGTACCAGTTATCACTTTTCGATAATAAAATTAACGACGTAGCCAGCTAGTATAGGAGATCTAAAAGTTAACAAACTAACTATCTTGATTCAGCGAAATAAAAATTAACAGATTTACTCGTCGGTAAATAAAAACAAAATACTAAATGATTCTAATTCAATTTTCAATTCCTTTTTACATTTCGACTTCGTTATCAATGTCTGCTTTTTCACTGTTTCTCTATCGACATGACGTTATAATTATCTGGCTAATCGTTTTTATTAGTTTCTCGTTCGGATACAAGGTGAAAAGGTGGTAAGAAAAAACTGAGGTGTCAGAAAAGAGTCATACTCAAATCACCCGAATTCACATTACTTTTATAAAGTTTGATTTGAGAAAAAAGGAATTTTTTTTAATTTGATGACTCGTCATTTTGATAGCGAAACGAAAATTTCACACCCAAATTTCCCTAGTTCAACCTAGGTAACTCTAATTCGAATCACTTCCACAAAGTTTGATTTGTAAAAAAATAATTTTTTAATTTAATGACAATGTATGATAGAGTTGTGACATCGAGAGCGAATTATAGGTTTGGAAAGCCTTTCTTTTTATTTTTATCAAAAATTAAGGATGTTGGATTACCAGAAAAAAAATCTCGGTCGAATAAGTCAAATTTTTGACAGGAATTTCGTCACTTTGACAACAAAAATGAAAAGTTCAAACCCAAAATACTCCAGTTCGAACAACAATTCTAATTCAGATAACTTCTGGAAAATTGGAATTGGGAAAAATAATTTTTGAATTCAATGACGTCACAAATTCACCAAATTTTTTTAATGCTCTAAAAATAACTAATTTTATAGATTTTTGGAGTTGTTCTTACAATTTTTACCAAATTAGGCACGTAAAAGTAAAATCAGTTCCCGAAGGATTGCTTTAGACGTCATGGTTCCTCCTTGAACCGGGAAAAATTTAAATTTTATCGTAATTTTTCCAGTTCCGCTGCAGTTTAGCCGCAGATACAGATCCTTCTTATAGACTTTCTATCGAAAAGTGTCACTATTATTTTATAATTTTATAGGTACATTTTGTAATATCAGAAAAGCATTATGAAGTCATTTAAAAAAAATTAAAAACATTTAAAATATTCATTAAATAATTTTATTCAAAATTTTTACATCAGACGAAACATATCTTCATCGTACATACTATAAAGCCATCCAGTCACTGAAATTGTGATTAAAAAAACATCCGATACTCTCCAAATACTATCTTCCGGTGACCATTTTCGAAGATTCTCATTTACAAGTTTAAACAGTGAATTTAAATAATGATAATTCAAATAAACCATTATTGAATTCTTAATTAGTATAGCAAATTAAAAAGGTACATTTAGAAAAAAATAATTTTGACAAAATATAAAACGAATAGTACTATAGCAACCCAAAAAAAAAAAAACTAGAAAATTTTTCTAAAAATAGACTTACCTTCAACCAAACTGCCGTTAAAGACACCATTATGATGTAACGAATAGAATCCTCGTCGGCATTTACACAGATAATTACCGCGTACCCATCCTTTTCCAGGCCCGGCATTCGCTCGACCGTTGCTCCATTCTCGATAAACACACTAGAACCAAACGAAAAAAATCCAAAATTAAAAAAAAAACGAGTTTGGAAGAGACTGGGCTTCCTTGGGCACCGTGATTTGAGTGCATATCCCGATAAAACTGACCAAAATAAACACTTTTTCAAGAATAAAAAAAAACCGATATCTCGCTTCGTTTTCCAGAAAATCATAGTCGTGCCCAATTTTTCACTCAAATCCCAAAAAGTATTTACTCACCCGTGTGGTGTCATTATGACACTTGTGCGTCCCGTAGAAGGCAGCTATTTGATTGGGCGTTACCGTTTCTTGGTTATAATCACACTGATTGACTTCCAAATTTGATATATCAATATCAATACTTAGAAATCCTTTGACTCTGTGAAATAAAACAAGGGTATAAATACGATTAATTTACTATTGAATTGGATCCATCAGATTACCCTGGCCGATGTACCGGTATTATGGGAACACTGTAGGACATAATCCATCCACTTTTCGCGCAGGAATAGTAGGGATATGTCCACCAACCTTTATACGAGACATTTGAAGGATTTGTCATGAATTTTGGTGATTTAATGCCAGGACTTGTCAGTGGATCTTCATACCTTTAACCAAAAATCATTGTAAGCTTAAAAATATTTACGAGGCCATGAAAATTCTTACCATGGAAATATACTGTCGGGTCTAAAACCAACTTGCGGTACGCCTTCAGTTAATTTTTTTGGACCCTCAAGTCCCGTTTTGACCCACCACGAACAGTAATTTACGTAGCCATTCGATGAATTCAGTACCAGAACTCGTGCCGTGATTATTGACGAATCGGACATTAATAAAGATTTTGGTACTGAATCTTCTAAACCTAAATATATTACCAAAAAATTGCATTTTATTGTTGAATTTGTATAAATATTTGAAAAATGTATATTTTCAGAATATGAATAATTATTTCCTAAAGCAATAATTTATTGTCTTATGAGTAACTGAATTTTTTTTTTTTTCAGTTAAAATTAACCGAAAAGAAAATTTCGGATATTATGTCATGTTTAGAAGAGGAATTCTAATATTCTGACAATAAAATTGAAAATTTTAATTCAAAGTTACTAAAAATTCACTAGTTTTAAACACAAATTTATCCCAATGACGTCGCCAAGAACACTAAATCGTTTTTGGGTATAAAAGTCATATTTTGGATTACAGAGACTTAACTTTTTCAATTCTCTCTAAGGCTACGATTACACTGGAAACGAATTCGTACGAGTTCGGACGAGTCAACAAATACCTGACCCCCCAAATGTTATTTACGACCCCTGGCCGTCACAACTCTCACTTTCAAAATGACTGATGTAGATATTGCCTAAATACTAAATATTAATTATAACTTCGCACGAAGGTGACGCAACTAGCTCGTACGAATGCAAATACTGTAGAAGTCCGAAGATTTTCGTACGAACTCCTATCCGCTATAACCACAGCCTAAGTTTTGAACTCATTTTTGATACAATCTAAACGGTAGAACTGACGGAAATCAAAGATTTGAACGATAAAAATTAAAAAAATTATTACAATTTTAAAGAGGTTCCACCAAACAAGTCATATTAACACAATTACCAACTATTAAAATGTAAATGAACCCAATTTTATCAAGTGTCAAATTATACCACCAATTAAACCAGTAATTTGGGTACTCATTAAATATTTATACACATTAAACTGAACATATTATTATTAGATTGTCATAGCCATAATTACTTTCATGGTGTGTTAATCCAACATCCAGTAACAGCAACGCAGCCAAATCGGTCCGCTGTCGTGCCGATTCGTACCGTATGCTCTGTACCGGTACCGTCAACGTACGAAATTGTTCCGTCACGCACAATACACCACGACTGTCCGTACTGATATCATTAATTAGTTGTAATGCTGCCTCCACACTACTGTTTGTCAACGAATTATCCATATTTATCAAGTTGACATTGTCCTAGCAAAAAATAAATGAGGTTATAGAAATCAAAAGTAGGGAGTACTTAGTTTATGAGAATTAGAACTAGAAAAGTTTCTTTCGAGAAAAGACCAAAAAAATATTAACAATGATAAAATTTCCTAGCGGTGAGTCGCGAAACTAACATATGACAATTTTCACAAAATTGTTCGTTTTAATATCAATCAACACACATCAACATTCTACTTTTAAAATATTGTTTTTCCTGGTGAAGAAGTTCTGTAGTACTTTTTACTGTGTCGTAAATGTACATCAATAAAACCGCAGCAAAATTTCTATATAAAACAATGAAATAACATTAGGCCCGGCATAATTGTCGGAAAATATCTCTCATACATTAGTTCTGCGAACGCCCACCAGAGAAATTTAAGCGTTATCAATAAAAAGAAATGTATTTTAAGTAAATTCTCTTGAATAGAAATGAATCTAACTGAATAAATTTTTTGTTACTTACTGTTGTATTTCCATTTGTAATTTCGCCGAAACATATTAATATGACAGTCAGTAAGAAACTGTGGGCCAGAACGAATAAGTCCATACCGCATTGTCAGCCGGTCTGGAAAAAAGAAAATAAATCATTAAACAAAAGTCTTCTGTTTCTAATATATAGCTTAATTCACCTCAACTCAGTAACTAAAAGAAACTGTACTGAACAAAAAACTTTTTAATAGCTCAATCATTTAGCAAAATTATATATTTTGATAGGGGATCAATTTCCAGTATTGATATAGAAATATAGTATTTTTTTTTTTTTTTTGAGCCCAAAAATTAATAGATTTGTGCCAGGGTATAATTATTGTTCTAGAAAATAATAAAAAAAAATAAAAATAAAAAATGTAAACGTAAAGTTTGCAATAAATTTTCAAAAATTCTACCTATTAACTGGCAAAAAACTTGGAAAATTTTCAAACAAAAAATTTTTATGCAAAATATAAAAAATAAAATTAATTAAGTTGTTTTAACAGAAATATGAACAACTAACTCAAAAATTATATTATCTCTTTTTGTTAGAATAAAATATACAACAAGTGTCATTATGCTGGTATTTTATTTTCAAAAACATTTAGTAAGATGAAAATCCTTATATATATTCATCCGGAAAATTCAAGTGTTATCATTTTAATCAACAACAGGAAAATTGTCGAGAGTACATAAAAGAAAGAAAATTTTCAAAACAGACAAAATGTTGACTAAAATGGAGAATACACTTGCATACAAAAACATTCGAACACTTCAAAATTATTGTCATTTCAGGTAGAAATCCAAAAATCAAACAAACTTTTACACCTTGATATGAAACTTGGAATTAAATTGAAGAGACTGACTCCAGAGGGTTAAAACCAGGGCGAATCTAAATAAAGCGGGATGTATATGGTCACCCTAAATATTTTATTAAAAGAAAGTGAGATGTTTCAGGAAATTATTTGCCTGAAAAATTAACGTAGGTATTAGATGACGGTTGATTAATTTATAAATGGCTGACTGTTTACCTAATTCAATTAATTATCTACCTGAAAACATTTGTAATTCCTAACCGAATTTTCTACGCTTAATGACTCTCATCAATTTTCTTAAAATAATTTTACAACAAATTTTTTCACGTCCCCGGAAACTGACGAAAATAATTGAAATTTGATGTTGCGCAATTATGAAATCAATACAAAATATATTAAATGATAATTTTCAGAAAACACAGTAAACTGAATAATTTACTTTCAAATTCAATTCCGATGTTTTAAATTTTAGAATGTTTCGACAGCTGATTAATTTATTACACATTTTATTTTCGGAGTTTCAATTATTCGTTTCAAAAATTTTAAATAAATTGCCAACGGATATTGTTATAAATGTCTACTGTTTATTATCTTTGTTTAGTTAGCGCGAAAGACAGAAATAGTAAAATAATGAAAATGGAAAGAAAATGAATTATGTATTCACTTACCTATTAATTCTATGCAGGAAAATTTCAACTCTCTCGAAGCGTATAGATGTTATTTCGACAATAAGAATTCCAGTAATTAATCCACATATTTCATAGAATTGTTATAACTTTCTGTTCATTGTAATCTCTTTTCCCTTTTTGCTTGGCGAGACTCTCTGTTGAAATAATCTGCAACAAAGAAGTTTAAATATTATAGTTAAGTGTATAATTTAGTTGTAAATGCTGTTATGTGCTAAATTTTAGTATCTTCAGGTTGAATGATTATTGTAACTTAAATGAGTACTCTTTTAAAAAAACAAAGTTTGCGAACCTTCTACTAAATAGACAGAAAGTTATATGAAACATTTTAAAAAATTTTTGCTTTTTTAAATCACTCCTCTAAATGTGAACATTTCTTCGAAATAAAATAAACAGAATATATCAGGATTATTTATTTTTTTTTATTTTCCTGGTAAAAGAAATATATTTTAATCTAAAAATATAATATTACATTAGGAATTCCTAAAATAAAAGAAAAATGACAGACAGTTGAAACAAACGAATAACACGTGCTCTTTTGTTTCGAGCTATTGGTTTTAACAGCTTTTTCTTTGTAAAAGTAAAGAAACATTTTTCTAAAAAATATTAAATAAAAAATTCCGATTGTTTTTATACCTAGCCACCGGAAAAATACAATAAAATAGAAGTAACGTAAAAGAACCCATTATGGAACGGTATCTAATACTGGAATAGTTTTGACATTTACATATTTATTTCTTTAATTAAGTAAGGAAACATTAAATGCGAGATGAATTTAAATTAAAAAACAATAATTCTATTAATAATAATTTTTGTTATCAGACGTTTCTGTTAGAAATAACTTCATTAATATGTAAGTGTTAAAACTGTTCCAGTATTAGATACTGTTCCATAATGGGGGCTTTTACGTTATACCGAAATATTGAAAAAAACTAGTAGATGAAAATCCTTGACCAGAATTGAATCTCCATGCATTCTTTTCAACTTTTTGAGATGAAAACTTCTAATCAGAGTCAGAAAAACTGAAATGGATAATAGTGTAATAATGTTATACAAAAAAATCTATAATGCTTGGGAGGTGCATATACAAGCTAGTGATTAGTAGTTAATTTATCCATAATTTCACTACAATGACGTCGTAAGACGTCAACAGTTCCATATAAAGTGTATTAGCTATCAAAATAGTGTACCAGTTGGGTTTTTTGCTATTATAGGTTATAACCGTCATTTACCTTACAAATGGTTATGTATTTATCGTATATGATTAATATGGAGTAAATTATTTATCAACAATAATGCCAGATTTCATTAAATTTCCACATAAATTTGTTATTTGTAGGCAATTTGTATTATATAAATGCATTTATAAATTTATTATTAATAAATTAATGAAGACTAAGCCAGGAATACACATGCCAGCAAATTGGGGAAGTAGCTTACGTACCAGTTCCTGGCTTACGCCAGCAACTGGTAGATTGAAAATACATTTGCAAGTAATTGGTATGCAAGTAGTTTGTATGGCTGTTCGTGGCAAGGCCTGAAAAGGCAAGCGTGGATACACATGCCAGTCACGGACTGTCTATGTTGTAAAAAGTCAGTTTGTTTAAACATTTTTGAATGTTTGAGGCGAACTATGGAAAGCATTCGAAAGGAATTTGATAGTATAAGTATTATTACTTGCAACAGAATATGTTGCAAAGTTAATGCGACTCAAATCAAACTCAAAAAAATAGAACAATTTTGGTGAGAGATTGGATTAGCAGACGGGAAAATTATGGAGCAAGTACTTGTTTGTTTAGAGAAATGAGACAGGAAGGTATAGGAGGTTATAGAAACCATTTAAAAATGCTTTCTGAAAAATTTGATGAATTGTTTGTAAAAATTGAGAACAACATTAAAAAGAAAGATACTCATATGCGAGATGCGATCCCAGTCAGAACTAAATTGGAAATAACTCTAAGACTTTTGGCTTTGGCTACAGTTCTTGTAAAGTTAACGCTAAAAAAAAAAAAAAAAAAAAAAAAAAAGAAAAAAAAAAAAAAACAGAAATTCAAAAAACATAAAAAAGTAAAAAGCTACAAAACAGTTCACAAGTCCATTCAACGCTAGCGAGCTACTTGTATGTCCATAGCTGTCGCGTGCGTTCAGACACGCATGCGGAACTGTCCACGCATGCGCACTGCATTCCTCACCACTCGACTGGCATAAAAAAACAAATGTTGTGCAATCTACTTGCAAGCCAGGCACGAGCATGCCAGTTAATGTATACACATGCCATTTTGAACACAGGGCACTAGATATTGGTGTGCCAGTGTGCAAGGTACTGGCATGTGTATCCCCGGCTTTATATATGATTGAATTCTAAAATTTAATTGAATTTAACTATTAATTTGCTTTCTATCAATAGATAATAATGCTACAGGGTAATAACTGCATTTGAAATGCATCCAGGCATTCTTCTCTATTAATTATTACCAATATATCGAATTTTATAATAAAATTTATTTGTAATAAACAATACCGTCAAATCAGACAACTATACGAATTGGAGATAATTTTGCCCCAAATCATAATTTATGCCAAACAAATTAAAATTTCATGGCTCAGGATGTCTAGAGCATTTATTTTTGGTATCGGCAACCGCGGTTCCTTCAATTTATACCGTCTGGAAAGGGTAAGGTACCATGTCGATCAATAGGTAAAGTTGTCTGGTTTAACGGGAATACAAAATGTTTTATAGAATGTTCGTATTATATAGTTAATTCAATTTCTAAGTTCGAGAGTCAATCTACTGTAGAACCCCCGAGTGTAAATTTAATGGAAACTGGAATTTGATAAAATTTGTTTAATTTACATTTTTGCTACTATAATTAGCAAATTCTTTCAAGAAATCTTCAGTAGCATTGAAAAATCGATTTAATTTGGTTAGAAATGATTTCAAAAACTCGAAATTAACTTTAAATTTTATGACCTATTACTTAAATTACCATTTGAGTGGGTTTGAAAATTTAGTGTACTTAATGACGTCACCAGAGTGAAACGTTTTATATTTTCTTTTTTTGTGCTGAATAATTTGGGTGTAAATTTTTCATTTTTGCTATAAACGTTTCTTAACTTCTTTAAGAAATATGATTTACAATTTAAATGGTAATTTTATGAAATTCTTACGGATTTAATTTTGTCGAAAATTAAAAGAACATTTTCAAAATTCTATGCTTCAAATCTAAGAATTATTTTGCGGATATCTCATCTGTGTATTCGAGATCGTATAGGCCAGGAAAAATCCATATCATTATAAAAACATCCTTAAGAAAATATTTCACCACTAGAAATATTCAGTAAAACATTTTTTACAGTGTATCTACTCATTTGAAAAAGAAAGAATCAAATTATCATCTTTTACATCGCAATGCAATTATTCATAGCATTATTATATCAAATACGTCAGCATGATACGTTTTATTTTATGCGAATCAATATGAAAAACCCCTGTCGCAGCATCCTGCATAACATAGCGAATTTCCGTTTATAAAAATTCATTTTTCTCGGAAACTAGTTGACATAGAAAAATTTTTAAAGACCTTTTTTATGTAATTTTTTCTTCTCTTTTAAATGGTGTAAAAAAATTTCGTAAAAATTTTTGAATAAGTGGAAATTTCGGCAAAAAACTAATTTTTTGCAAGAACAAAAACCATATTCCTGGCATCCGACGTGTCTGGCTGACGAACTTATCCAAGGGTTTAGGATTTCCAATGTTCTCACCAAGTTTCGTAAAAATTGAATACTTCGTTCGAGAGTTATCGCGCGGACATATATATATATATATATATATATATATATATATATATATATATATATATATATATATATATATATATAAATTTTAGTGAATATTATTTTCAGTTTCTAGGGACCTCAAAACAAATTTCTGCCATAGTCCCGGGCTGAGGTCGCGTTATGACAGTGGCTGTAATAGCTGAATTCCATTCTGGAAATCCGCTAAAAACTTTTTTAAAAAATATTACATAGGGAGAATAATTTTCAGCGATACCCAACATTCAGCCTATCATATAAACTGCGACATATATAACCGAAGCTAAAAGCTATCTATACCTATAAAAGGTTTCACAACGTGTATACGACTTACAAGAGCCTGTAACGCTATGTTCTATGTTTAGTGTGGTTTCCACCATGTGAACATCAAAGCGTTAACGATTCAATGACCAGACACATCCCTTTTGTAACAAAGCTTTTCCTGGATCTACACATAAGCCTATACGTTATAAATAATACATGATGGACAAACAAAGTATCGAACAAAACCAATTTTTGAAAAAAAAAATTGCAAGAACAAAAAAAAACTACATTGTTTTATTATTTTAGATACCGCTGATATACTGCTTTTTTGTTTAAGTGGAACAAAATTCATACGTTTAAAAGTTATGCAGACTACACAACAGTGATGTAATATCGATTGTAAATGTAGCTAAGAATATTTTCAATTATTTATTGTTGTTCTACCGACTGCATATCGTGAGTGTTATGTTAATTGCATAGAACGGACATGAAGAATGTTATTTTGTTGATAATATTTTAAAAGTTTAAATGTAACGGTCATGCGAGTAATAAAGTTGAGTATGCAATAAAAAAATAATTAATAAACAGTATTCCTTTATACACATTTTCTTCTTTTTCCTAATAGTGGGCTTTTATTTTTTTTTTTTAAAGCTGTCATTATGTTTGTAACCCTGACATATATTATAAGTAATTTTCCATTTGATAAGTATTCCTCGTTTTTACTTCTACTACGTCTCATAACGACAGGCGTAGAATCGTAAAAGAATTTGATTGTAGGAATTGGAGAAAAAATGATGAACGTTAGATGCTTTAATGGAATGCCATTTATTTAACAAAAACATTTGTTACGTCAGTGACGGTTCGTTAACTTCACAATACAGGAGTCAAAAAGTGGTTTTCACAAACACGCATTAAAATTTAAAATTCTAAGAACCAAAAAATACACCTGTTTATTGTAATACTGATAAACTCTTTCCAGTTTTGTTTTGGCGTCATAATTTTTTTGAAGTAATAGCTTCTATAGCAGGAATAGTTATGTTCTTAACTTCTGAGAGTGTAATAAAAACAGTAATGCTGTTACAAGTTTTCGCAAAAGTCGCGTAACTTTATTTATGTAGTGTTCCAACCATCTAAAATATTCGAATATACCGTAAGATTGGGATGACCTTGCTCCGATTTTAGAAGGTTTTTTTTCACAATCAAAAGTGGCAGATAAAATATTCATTCTCATAAGAGTTGTGACAAGTGGTACTACCTAGCGGAAAATATCAACACTATTCAGAAATAATTTTTCGCTAATTTTTCACCTCTGTTCCAAAGTTCGTCCTCCAGAAGCAAAGCAGTCACGAAGTTCTTCTTCTGTATTCTTTAAAGGTAAATCATAAAAACTAATATTACCGACTTCTGTTGTAGCCTAAATCAAGTACGCAGTGGAATACCACATTCTTTTTCTACATGATTTACTTAAACTATTATGGGACAGTATGCATCCTGCAACATCCGACGTACCGCCACTGTAAAATTAAACCCACCGAATCCCGTATATACACGTATAAGGTATACTCTAACATATTTAGGCTACTTTGAATTTACTATGATAAATCGCCATAGTACTTGCCCAGTTTACTAAAATCAAAGTTCTATTGTTGTGGTTTGTTAGTCTATTTTTTTTGATAGAAAATTTATTTCCCTCTCTCTATCTCACTTTCATGCGCGGCGCTCTCACTCTAATACACACAATATATATGTTGTATGTAGATAATCGTTGCCGTGTAACTAATTTGAACGACGAAGTCGTTCGAGCGAAATTTATTTGTTCGGCACGGCATTCGAGAATAGTCAAGGAAGGAGTCGATGTTTTCGCATTTGCCTACGATGATGATGATGAGGTAGCTACATAATTTATTGACTAGAGAAATTTTATTTAGAAGAAAATTGAAATTAAGATCAATAATTATTATTAGATCAACATGAAATTGTTTATGAAATATTACAATGTGATATACTTTCTATGCGGTAAATAGAATCTATTTGAAAACAATGTTATATAAATTGATATTTTAAGGGGATATTCGAGTCGATAATATTTTTCATATTTTCAAAGTTCAGACCTTTAAGAATAAGCCTCTAAAAGGATTTACGGAAATTCGAATTATTTTCGGAGTTATGGTTATTTTTCCTGTGTACTGTGTATCTCTTCAGTGTTAAATTCAAATTTTTAATAATATTACTCGAAACTACTATTTTCGATACGATTAACATGATATCTCAAGTTCTAATGCACTGATTTACTTGAAATTTGCCACAGACCGTCTTAATACTATCAAAATTGGTCCGACGCGACGTAGGGGTTTTTGGAATTTTTGTTTTTACTATTTTTAAAAAATTTCCAAAGTTAAAATGGAGGCGAGAAAATGATTATATTTTCAAATCGGCTACTAATTCTACATCCTTGTTTATTAAGAATTAGCTAAAATTTTATGCTTTAAGTCACCAGAAAGGTGGGAATCTAGAAGAAACTAGAAGACATCTTTTTTTTATAGAAACTAGAAGACATCTTTTTGTGATACTTTGCCGGCCTGTACCAATTTCAATTTTGAATATTTTTTGAATTTTTTTAAAATTTTTATACTCTTCAAATATCAATAAAAAACTGTTAAAAAAGTTAATACTAAAAATGTTTCCTGTATTTTTTTTTATTACGCCTGTAAAATCACATCTAAATCGAACCTCTAGACTAGAATACCCCCTTAAGTTTGACAGTATTTTCAATTTGCCTGAATAAAATCGATTTAAAATTTAAAAGTACTACATTTCATGATAAAATGATTGAAATATTCTTTTTTCTAAATTTCATTACTTTGTAAAACAAAAATCGATTTAATACATTTCAAACCTTAGAAAATAATAAATAACTTTAATTTTAGAAGTTTGTCAGCTATGCAGTGTAAGTTTTTTGAAAGTTGCCATTTTTTTACGGCCAAATTATTGACTAACTTAGATAACAACAATTGTTCAGATAACAATTGTACTTTTTAAAAGCTCCGTTATAGTTGAAATCCACTGTAGTATGAAAACTAATTTTTAATTATAAAAATAATTAAATTATCAAAATTAATTATTTTTTGATTAAATACATGACACATGAATAAATAACGAAAATTATCAGAAAAAAAAGGAGGAAAAATAGCAACATAATAATATAATCCTAACTAAACTGATGGAAATTTACAAAAATATAAATTTTATTTTATAACAACTGAAACGCATAAGCTCGTGGGAGACGTGGATTAGCAAATATTTTATTTTATAAAATACAATATATGCAAACGCAAAATGAATAATTGTACCCTTAAACGTAAAATGCGCAATTATCAAGCCTCAAAATACAGTAAGAAATAAGAAAATGTAAGAAATTTAAACAATAATTTACGATAAAGTCACTTATTGATGGTTTTTGAACAATGTGCTTTTGTCTCACGTGTAAATTAATGCTTTATCTTGTTTTGAAAAAGTAATTTCTAAGGAAATCGTTAGGTTTTGAGCGTTTTGTACATTATGTATTTTTATGAAACTTTTTTTAGGCGGTCCCAATCCACCGCATAAAAAAAAGATATACTGTAGGTACTCATTTCTTTAACTTTCCATTTTCTAGCGAATTTTTGAATCAACAATTCAGCTAGTTTCTATTTAAATCTTGTGAATCTATTTGTGAAATCTTCCATTAAAAAATAATTTATTGCAGTTATTTATTTATTACTTGTAAACAAACTATAGTAACAAAAAGTTTCGTTTTGCTCGAAAAGTAAAAAAGTAAAAATTCTGTACAAGGAAATTCACTTCACTACATTAAATCTTCATTCAAATTTTCTTAAAATGTTAGACAGATACATACAGTAGCTATATCTTTAATAAACAAGTAAAAATAAAGTAAATGGACTGACTTATATCTACAAACTTCTTGTAATAAATTTAACTCGTTTCTATTTTCAAGTTTACCGTTTGCTCAAAACATTTATTTGAGTATGGTTTTTTTATTCATTTATCTTTTGTTTGCGAACCACAAGGTAGGAGGCACTTAACGTACAGTAGCATTCCGATTTTCGAGCATTACTCCTAAAGTTGCGTCATTTTGAGTGTGCAGTCAACAGCCCCGGATCTAAGATTTTTTAGAACCGGGGCAAAAACTCTTTCCAGTGTTTGAGATAAATTCTAAAAAAACTCATAAGTACCTATATAAGACCTTTACAAAATTCCTATTTTTCCCATTGAGGCAATGGTAACAATTGCGAGTTTTGTAAAGGCTCAACATACTTCGAAAACACTATAAGTTGTCCCGGATTTTGCAAAATTTGAAGTTTCAAAATTTGAAAAAAAGTCAATTTTTGAAAGTTTGTAAAAATTAAAAGATACAAGTTTCACAATTGAAATTTTTTGGGTAGCTGTACCCATAACAACTATTCCCATAAATAATACTAAGCTATTTAAAACACTCCTTCTATAAAAAAAAAAAGTTTAAAAAGTGAATTTTGCTAAATTTTGATATTCGACTTTAGATGAAGTTTTCTTGTGGAATGGACGAAAATAGGTCAAATATGGACATAACTTAAAATAAAGAGAAATTTATTACTATTAAAATTGTTTTAATTTCAATCATTTAGGATGAACGGTTTGTGAAATATATATGCTGGCGTAAAAGGCTGCTAACACAAAAATTGGAAAGCAAAAATGGCCACTACTCTTAAACAGTTTAAGATAATTTTTTTTAAGAATTGTTTTTAACACCTTAAATAAAATAGAAACAACTGGGAGAATATTAATTTTTTTTAAAAATGGTCGAGCAACCAACTTTTTTTTTGGAGCATTTGATAGAAACCGACCCATTATGATTTTGGCGCCCCCTGAAAGCGCCGCCCGGGGCAGGGGCCCCGGTTTGCCCCCTCCCTTAGATCCGGGGCTGCAATCAAATTCTGTTTTAACATTCTTTCACGAATTTACTTAAAAATTTAAATATGTTGAAGTGAGAAACTGGAATAACTTTTCATTTGTAAGTAAATTGAATATTATGTATGGGCGCAAGCTAAAAAGACCATTTTTATCTACATCTGCATTTATCTTTGTCTATCATATTAATAAATAGAAGTTTACTCACTCATTCTTATAAAAACATAATTACTTGGTTTGGTTGGTAACTATGGAAATAATACAATTTGTGTTCCCCTCACCTCAGTTTCTGGAGGTCTTTTGAGCTTGCGACCATTGTACTTGAAATTCTAATATTTGGATGATTATTACGAACTTGACAAAAATTTAAATGAAGAATGAAGACTGCACTCTCTCTGCATGCCCCTTAATTTTTGTATTTTGCCTCAAAACTCAATTTACACTCTCTTTATGTTAAACACGACTCGAATGACACCGTTTCGACTTTTAGTTCATAATTCGGGAGTCTAATATGCCATAAGTGTGAGGATTGCCTGTACACTTTACCGAAAAATCAATGTCTACATTTTTTGAGAATTTTTGTTAAAGTGCATTCAAGCCTGTATAATGGGTTTTAGTGAATTTCCAAATGGAAATTGAGCTGTTGACCTGAACTATAATAAAAATTTGTTTTGAAGTTTAAAACTCGAAAATTTCATGGGTAAAAAAAGGGAATGTGTTGGTTGAATTTATGTTCATTTGAAACCAAAAACGAGAAAGACTCTGGTTTAGAAGGATTGTAATTCTGGCAAGAGTTACAATGAAAAAACTTTTTTTGACGTTTCTTTCAAATTTTTTTAATTTTCAAGAGTAGTAGAATTTAAAATTTTGCATTATCTGTCGTTTCCACCACTTGAACTTACCGTATTAAAATGGCTATAACTTTGTGCATTTTCAAAGCTTTTAAATTTCTTTTTAGAAACAAACACATTTTTAAAGGTCTGTAAAAATCGAATTTTTCAAAATACTGGACTAGAATCTGCGTTAATGGAGGTAGCACGTTGGGACCTCACTGTAGTACGAGATAATGTAACTTTTCTTTTAGTAGCTCGCAAGCAATTCATATTCCCATTGGAGTAGCGGAAATTAAATGTTAGATTAAACAAAGATAACTGTTGCTTTCAAGAATAAACGACGATAAATTTTAAAAATAATAATATTATTTTTATATTCTTCATTACCTTTTTCTTTCGTTACTTTTCCCTTTTTTTATTAAAATTTCATTTTGTTAACATACGGTAAATTTTCAAAAAAAAAAAAAAAATGAAAATTTATGATTTTTAAAAATAATATTAGGTATATTCTTTAACTTAAAAGTCTCTTCAAATAAACTAATTAAATAGTCTATTATGTGCATGGTCGCTATGACAACGACAAGTATCATATAAATTTCATATTCTAACTGAATAAAACAATGTTCGATATTTAATTGAATTAGGACCGTTTTCATCATATTAACTTTATCATTTTAAGCTATCAAATGTCTCTATTTCAAATATAATATCGGAATAGTACCTTCTCCAAATTCTAATCCTTACTAAATATATGTAAATAATAGTATAAAAATAATGACGTGGGTGGCGCCGGTTATAGACTATCTAAGTCAGAAAAACGGACGTTAAAACCTATTTACTTTGCATCACTTATTTTATCTCTACGAACCAAAAAAAATTGATTTTCATACCGTTAAAAACACAAAAAGCCACTCTAAACTCACTTTAAACCCACTTAATCCATGCAAATTTACAAAGTATATTTTACTAAAAAATAAAAACATGATTTATGTATTTATGTATAAACGCTATCAATAAATATCGTAGCTTACTTTATGTTATGTTAAAAGGGTATAAACAATTTTTTCCGTGAAATGTGCTTTTAAACGTTTTTGATGTAAGAAAATATGTATTGTGAATGTGGTTTACCGAAAAATTCCATTCTTTAAGGGTAAATTTTTAACATTTCCTTTTTCAAGAAGATAAAATACACATACACACACACATAATCAGAATAAATAAACAATCTTCATTGTTTACATAAAATAAACTTACTTGTACAGGAATCGACATAAATAAATTGTATTTTTTGAACAAAATAATAAATTTCAATCATTTTTCTTAACGTAATTGCTCTGAGAGATAGTCAGGTACAAAAGTATATCTCAGCGAAAAAGTTTCCTTTTATCAAACATTAAATAATGTTGCTTTGTCACCTTTCACAACAAAAATCGTATAAACACGAGTCGACTTTCGGCCACTACGCCATCCTCAGGTGAAAAACACAACTAAAAACTATTCTTTTAGGCGAAGCTATTTATATTATAAAAATAAATTGAATAAAGTATTAGTGGGGGATGTTAGAGATAGAGGCAGATATAAGTATATCGAAACAAATGTAAGGGAAATCCCAAGTTAACAAATTTTTTTCGATAAAAGTAAAATTTTTGTATTATTTGCATAGGTACCTACAGCGAATTAAAAAGGTGTAATCTTATTAAAATGACTGAAGTAAGTTGGGAAAAACACGACATTTACGACACGTGAAAACAGCGGTGAACGTTAATTACAAGAAATAAAGAATAAAATATACAGGTAACGGTCGGTGCTAAATTGTCAAAAATAGAGATATTTTTTTAATATGGATTTTCACAAAGTAAACCTTTCCAATATTAATTATTAAATAATGTATTAATATTATCCAGTTATTATATTTGTATACCACTTGTTTTATCTTAATTTCCGCATGCTTATGTTGTAGCAATATAAAAACATTTTTAAGAAAGCGTTGTGAAAACGCTGTAAAATGATGTTTATAAATTATATTTCAAAAACGGCGTGGTGAATAATTTTTATTTCTTATTAAATACGGTTTGTAACTTTGTATTTTATAACATATTAAATTTTTATTGAATTCAAAATAAATAAAGTTTTCCCGTAAGAGCCCGTGTTAAAATTACAAAACTTTGAAATCGTTTTTCTCAAAATTGGGGTGGTCACTGCTTTTTTCGGTAAGGGCTCATATTGCTGGTATTGGATTAAATAAATATGTAGAGAAGTTTCGTTAAAATCCTTTGAAAAAATCATTTTATCAACCAACTACCTTAAATAATAATTTTATTGTACATTCCTGTATACATTTTTATTTCTCAAAAACAAAAGAAAAACTTTATCATATTTTTTTTTCAGTATTCTTTTGTTTTTTGTTATTTTATACATAAATCAGTGCTTCTCAAACAGTGCTTCGCGGCACTGTATCACACTCAAACTATATGAAATGATTTCTAGAGCCAAATCACTTGATTGTTAGTTAAAGCTGTAATATTCTCGTAACGAAATAGAAAATGTACGTGAAAATTTCCATTTTGAAGGGAAAAAGATTATCATATTTCAAAAGTAATCGCAATACTTCGGCTACATTAGTAGTTTCGGAAGTAAAAACATATTAAATAATGTAATTCTAATATAGTTTCTGGATTCGCCCTGTTTAAAATATGAAATTGAACATTGGATAACAATATTATTAAAGAAGAATATATGTAAGTTTATTAAGGATTAGTAATACCAGGTGTTCCCTATAAAATACACTCCTTGGTGGAGTCACTGAAAAAATACTTGTCTGGTGTTCAAGTCTGCTGCTGAAGCTCTAATGGCAGAGTGAAGAGAAGAGACGTACATATGTGTTAAAAAGAGGCAGATCATAATAGAGGCAACCATAGCAACGATGTTTTGTCTCATATGTGAATAAAAAGTTAAAGTTCAACAAAATTCAAAATTCCAAATAAAAAAAAGTAAGTGGATTTTCATTTTACAACACTCCCACCATAATAATTGTCTTGTGTCTTATCAAAATCAAAATCATCAAAGGAATCGCTCGGAAAATTTTGTAAAATTCTTCCTGAAGAAATTTTGATTTTACTTTGATCAAGATATTGTTAATGTTATTTTAAACGGGTATTTTAATGGATTTTTTAGAATATGAGTTAAGAAAAAATTAATAAAAACTTTTTTAGAAATTTTCTGATTTAATCAATCGTATCATATCTAGGCCAAGATAAAAGATACGGTCGTTTTAAAATCGAGAATTATAGTTTATTTCAGTAATAAAATTTATTCGTCAAGAAAAAAAATATTTTGTCTATCCTCATAATATTATGCTATTACATAGTAGGAAACACTGTTTGCGCAAATACAACTTGCACGTGACAACTCGTTTTTTTATGTGTACATTCTGTATAAAACATGATGATAACCTAATCATACAGTATCGCATATTCCCAGTATAATAACAGTGCACATGAATATGTTGTATTATCTATATACATAATAATAACATTTGTATATCATATCCCTAAAGATATCATTTTTCTGTATCATCTACAATGTACTGTGAACCCTATCTGTTCTGTAGTGTAGCAAAAGACTGGCAAAAAAAAAAATATAAATAAATGTAGTAATGACATAAAATATATATTATTTGTTCTTTGTTTTCGTATTTTTCTCATTTATTTTCTATTTTAAATAAACATACAACCCAACAAACAAACAAACTTACAAAAACATAAAACATAAAACATACTTTTCTTCTTATTATTTTGTACTAGCCATACCCGCGACGTCGTTCGCGCAAAGAATTGTAATAAACTCAATGAGTGTAATAATTATACAGAACTTGCAAAGAATAATAATTTTGGTGTAATGCATGCACATGCTCATAATGGTTTTTCAATTTTCCCCTGGGAATAGAACATTTTCCCGGAGTTAAAGGTATCTTAACTGTTGACCCAAGTAATAAGCTATCACCACACCAAATTTCATAAAAATCCGCACATGCACAAAATGGTTTTTCTATTTTCCCGTAAGAATGAGGCATTTTCCCAGAGTAAAAAGTATCTTAAATGTTGCCCTAGGTAATAAGTTATCACCACACCAAATTTTATTAAAATCCGTCCAATAGTTTTTGCCTAATTGGTGCACATGCTCAAAATGGTTTTTCCATTTTCCCGTGTAAATGAGAAATTTTCCCGGAGTAAGGAGTATTTTAGATGTTGACCCAGGTAATAAGTTATCATTACACCAAATTTCATTAAAATTCGTCCAATAGTTTTTGCGTGATACGTGAACAGACAGACAAAAATTCTAAAAATCGCTGTTTTGATATCTACATCGATAACTATTTACAGAACGAGTACAATTTTCCAAAAATATTCCATGTACAGAAATGGTCTCGTTACAATTTTATTATATGTATCTATAGATTACATTGTTACTAGATCAAGTTTCGTAACTGCAGAGTTAGTTTGTTTATTGTTTTAAAATCAGTTTATTTTGAATCGGAATGACAACAAGGAATTAAATTACTTTTACCATTAAATTATTTATGTAATTAGTTAATTACTGATTAGAAACATACTAAATAGGTAGCTATATACAGTTTGACTAGAAAACAATGTCTCTCAGCGAGTTTATCTGCGTACTCATTTTTCAGTAACTTTTCCCTTTTTCACAATCAAAAATCGTTGAAGTAAAATTTTATCGGTACAAATTTACTAGCAAAATTTAAATAGACCAGTGAGCTCCGGATTTCCAGACTTTTTTTCGTGCATTCTGTATAAATATCTGTATAGACAAAATGTAAACAAACTATAAAATAAGTATTTTTTTTTTTTAAATTTTCTTCGATAACTATTTTATCTACAATAATGTTTTGAAAACCTATTTTGTATGATTTGTCCCTCTCTTTACTATAGAAAACCAGTTTCCTCAGAAAAATAATACAAAAATTTATATAATTTGCTCCGATTTTCCGATAGTGTAAAATATTTTGGTAAAGAACTCTCAAAAATACTCAAAAATCTATATTCTGTGCATTAGACGTGTCTGACTGAAGAACTCATCCAAAGGTTTAAAAAAATTTTACTAAGTAACATTTTTGGATTCTAGGGCCGTCAAAATAAATTCCTGTTATAGTCCCACCGTCAAGTTTTACCGTGACTATAGTTGAATTTTCAGTCTGGGAACTCACTAAAGCACACATGTTAAAATGCTTCAATTAAAGAGAATTGTTTACCATAACGAAAAATTAATCCGGATCAGTTTAAATACGCTCTTTGTCTAATACAGTGTTACCCAAAGCGGCCTACAGAAACCGCTCAAATCGCTCTAGATTACCATAAATTAAGGAACATCGAAGTGTCCGTAAAAGATCTAATAATTAACAAAACAATTTATTTTTTCAAAAAACTCGCTAGTTCATGGTCAGATTTCTGCTATAAAAAGTGATCCGTGGGTATGATGAGTTCGGGGAACCACTGGTTTAGTGCTTTTAACAAAAATAAATACCATACAAAACCATGATAAATTGTTTGTTATAAAAATATGTAAGAATATATTGCGAGAATTCATAAAAATGTGTTTAATTTATGTCATTTTCAGGTATCGGATTTCTTTCGGATCAGACAGTTTCGTCTTTAGCATATGCAGGTATACATATTGCACTTAATGTGACTAAAAGTTCAAAATATTTTCATAAAAACAACGTACACAAGTTACATACACACATACATATGTGTATCAAAATATTATTTATACGTATTTTATGTAAACATCCTTTTTTTTCTTTTATTTATTACCTGCACAATTGAAAAGTGCCACTGTAATTTTAATTGACTATCAAAAGTATTTTTGTTTATATTTTGTATGTGATTTATGTGACATGTCATTTAAATTAAATAAATACATCTTTTTTTATAGTTTTCAATTTTGAGAGATAGAAGTATAGTTGCTTGTTAAAAATTTGTTTTTCAATAATAAAAAATCTTAGTAAATACGTACATCTTAGCTATTATAATGTACCGTCTAAATATTCAACAACTTTTCGATAGATTTTACAAAAAATTTTTCCGATTTTTTGAATTTTCTTACTTTCGTCAAATAAAAAATGCTGTTAGTATTCTAAATGATGAAAAATGTAATTTTTGACCAATTATATTCATTCAAATGTGCATAATTTAATGTAATTTAGTTGCAAAATTTTATTGAAATAAGTACGGTCCTGACCTGTCCGAAGAAACCCGGTACTTAGTCATTTTATATTAGTCCAAGAGCTAGTGACGTTAAATGTGCCGTTTACAGAATTTGCAAAAGTTTTTGTAGGAAATCGAATTTCGAATTTCAAAACGGAAAAAAAAGTATTTAAAAATAACACTCTTTATAGTAGTTCCGTAATCCTTTGTTACCATTAGTAATCGATAAATTTAGACGGGGTAGTGTATTTTACATTAACGCTACCTATAAAATACCTGTGTTCATGTTCTAAACGCAAAATTAGAAATTTTCAAAATTAAATTTTTGGAAAATTGGTAAATTTAATAAAATATTTTTGATAATCCTACTAATACTTCCATTTCAAAATTAGAATTTCCATTGAAATTGTTGAAATAAAATTATTGGTTTTAGGTGGAAAATTTATTTTCAAATTAACGAGTTTCAACTAATCTCTAATTAAAATAATTCCTGTTTCAATTAATTTAATTATATATGTGTTAAACTAACATGGCTGCTATGTTTAACAATATTTTATATATAGGTTTTGGATGATAATAAAATATATGTGTATTTTATATAGAAACAAATACCCTATTACGTAGCAATATGCGCAACAAGGCCTCTTTATTATGAACTACGTGTGTTACAAATTTAATATTAGGTACCTATATCATTTTTATATTGAGTATAATCAATTTCATAAAAAATTGGTACGGGTAAAACAGTTTAAAACAGTAAAAATGATTCGAGTGTGTATCAAGTCCCATAAGAATATGGAAAAAAGTTAGGACAGATTTTTACAGCGAAAAAAATGGTATAAAACATTTCATTGGTCATTTCATTGTATGTAGGTAAACACGATAAAAATGAAACAAGAATTCGTATTGGTAAATTTAACTGAATTCAGAACCATAGTAACAATGTATTAAATAATAATATGAAACTAATTTATTTTATTCGTTAAATTGTCTTACCGTATTACACTTGAGTTTTATATTTTTTCTAAATAAAGTGTTTTCTACAACTCACATTTTTTGCCTAAAAGCAATTCTTCTCATTAAATTGCTAGGTAACAAATTTTCGCAAGACAAACCCAAATTTATTTGAAAAAATACAACGATCTCGTGTAAATAATATTTGAAAAATAAAAGTCTGTCTCAGCTTCAGGTAGTTTTCTTTTTTTCGATTTCATTTAATTTGATTTAGGTAGTATTTATTTTTAAAATATATACTTTTGGACTGGAGCCCAGTAAAAAGAATTAATTCGAGTACAAATTACGTAATTTTTCCGTACAGTTGGAGAAACTTCGAAGCATTCTGATACTGTTACGGAATTTTTTGCTGAATCAACTATTTATATAACGCACGCGATAATTTTTGATAATAAAAACTAAATTTTAATAGTTCCAATATGTTTGGAATACCCACAACTTGTTTCGCTTAAACCTTCAAAAATGTCGTTATTTTTTCACTACGACACACCGTTTAGGAGATATTTATAATCAAAGTTTTCGATAACGAAAAGTATCACTTATAAACAAACATAATAAAAAAAAAAAACAGGTACATTTTATGATGTTACGTTTTGAAAATTTAATTTCAAGTCATTTGAGTTGTTGAAAATAGCATAAATCAATTCCGCGTAAATTAAGGGACGGGTGTATAGAATTTTGTCTAAATTTTCATGAAATCAATTATACTTTTAAACTCAATTTGCATATATTGCTTCACGTACCATCAAGTGATGATCTACAAAACAAAATAGTGTACTCTTTAGCTACTCGAATGATATATTTTTCAATTCTATGATAATATGGTGTGCGATATACATACGATACTGCTATGTACAGAGCAATGTCGGTTATAATATAGCTCCCGACCAACGATGACACCGTCACACCAGAGTCGTTAGAGCGTATATAGTGCTCCTCGAACATGATCAATAACGCAATGTTGCATCGTAGCTCCAGTGTCTAGTAGGTACAACATCAGCTTCATTACATCGCGCGGGCGGAATCTGTTGCAAAACTATGGTGAAGTATGTAAATGAGATACGTATAGGTATATACAGGAAAGTATTACACACGTGATCCACAGTGGCGGATGTGAAATATAAAAATTGGGAAGGCAAAAATGAAAAAAATAGATTTTGTAATTAATTTGAAGACTAGAAAAATTTAAATTTAAGAAAGTACAGCTGAACTCTTTTTTGTGCGATGGATAGGGACCGCATAAAAAAATCGCACAAAAAAAATATATTCAAAAATATCTAAATAGCTATAAAAAAATATAGTTCGATCCAGATTGTACAAAAAACTATTTTTGTGCGGTTGGTCGGGACCGCATAAAAAAAGTTTCATCGAAAAAACATCACTCAAAATGCTCAAAACTTAGAAATTTCCCTAGAAGTTTACTACTAAACTTAGAAATTTCCTTTTTATAATATTATAAAAATTTTGAAAAATACACGTGAAAAAAAAAATTTGATGCAATAATTTATGTTCTTATGCAATGTATTGATTAAATTCTTAAAAGCCGTTAAAAAGTGCCTTTGTCAAAGAAAGTTATTATAGTAATTGTTTAAGTTTCTTACTGTCTCGTGGTTTTGATTCCCATTATGCATTTTAATGGCCATTTTTTACAAACCGCATAAAAAATCGCACAAAAAAGGACCGCATAAAAAAGTGTTCAGCTGTATTCTAGTCTAGACAAGCGAAAATTTAGGCTTTTGGTTTCAGTAAATGTCGCTACACATTTGTACCTCAACTATCTTTGTTCCCATACGGTAAATTCCCCCCCCCCCCAGAACAAATTATAATCAGCACACCCTAAAATAATAAGTAGGTACACAAAATTTGAAGATATTTTCGATAGAACTACGTTAAAGGTATAATTAAAGAGAACACTCAAACTGAAACACTCTTGGTTTTCGAACTTTAGCTACCATTTGCAAGTTCAATTTCACATTTGAACCAATACCAGCGCAACTAGTGCAAGATCATTAATGTATTCCTTGAACCGCCACTGATTTATGGTGTGAAATACTAACAAAACGGTAGTAACTATGCTATATATAGCAACCGATTCATCCATGAACATTTTCAATGTAAAAAACATTCATCACTAAACAAAAGTTGAGAGTCAGTGGCAAAAATGGGGGTGCCTAGCTGAAAATTACTTGGCACTTCCACCATGAGTGATACACCGAACGAAAATCATATGTAAAGTACAAAATTTTCTCATAGTTGTATGTAAGACTTGGCTTACCTAGATAGTATTAGGCGATCCGAAAAATTCGTGCCCTTTTCAGAGCCGCTAGTAGCAACCGCAAACAAAACAAGCAACAACATGTTAGTGTTAGGCCGATAGTGTTGCTGGTAATATGTATCATAAATTTTTAAACAGTATTAAAAAAAATAATTTCTTTCTTCTCAGTAATAATGAGCAATCTTAGACATCAAGGAACGTCATGTCGTATTATACGAGTTTAAAAAAGGTACTAATGCAACTGACGCAACGAGAAATATTTGTAGTATTTATGGTGGCGATGCGTTTTCTGACAGAACTTGTAGAAAGTGGTTTGCTAGATTTCAAAAGGTTAATTTTACTTTGGAAGATGAAACTCCGTCCGGTCGACCTGTGTGTATTGATGATGAAACAAGACGTCAAGAAATAAAGGGAAACCCGAGGCAAACTATCAAAAATCAGCGGCAACTTTTGAGCATTCAAAGTCCACAGTTTTCGGCCATTTGAAGAACATCGGAATGGTCATTATTTACACCAAAACTGTACTGTAAATAAACGATTTTATATTAGTCGTAGATAAAATTATTTAGATTTTCTCCTGTTATCCTAATAATAAGGGCACAGTAACGTTTAAGAACAAGTGGTAACATAAAATTGTGTTTTCCCTGAGGAAAAGGGTAAAACTGAAAAATCGACCGTGGTCGTTTTATAATTTTGATTAGGACTGTATCTACGAATAGCATATGTAATATGTTTCAATATAAATATATAGAAAAGCTAACCTTGTGTTTTTTGTACGTCCCTTATTCCAGTATCAAAAAAGTATTTATGTATTTAAATATTAACAGATATTGTCGGAGTAATGTCTGTCTGTCTGTCCCTATTCATCTGACTGAATGTTTGTTTCACAACATTTTAAATTAATTAATTAATTTCGAAAACTTATGTAAACACACTCAATTATATCAAATTTTGTAATCCTTTTAATTCGGGGTCGCCTATTCATTAAAATAGTACAATGGTACATAAATTTTCTAACAGGAAAAAAACTTCTCGTCTCAAGAGAATTTTGGAAAATATACCTACATAAGTACATAATTTTTTTCAGCATCAAGTTATCAAGTTCTTGCCCTGTACCCTTCACGTGTAGGTAGGTATTGTGAACATAATTATATTATTAATCTATTTTTAAAACTTGCAACTTTACTTCAGTTGTTAAATGTCAAAGGTCACAGTTATTTCTGAATGTAAAATTAATGTCGGAAAAATTGAGGAAAGTAAAAAATTTTATTTTTAGAAATAAAAAATAGTCTACCGTCTTTTTTCTAGTGACCCTCGACCTACCCTCATTTTATTTTTGGATCAAAAGAGTGGCTGAGCATGCTTAGGCTCTGGCACTTGCCGACTGGTAGGTCGAGGGTTCGAATCCCACAAGCAGCGATGCTCGTAAAAGTTTTCTATACATTTTTCCTTCACAATTCCCAATGAAGTTCAGCACAGTTGCTTAAGTAGACGGCTGCAGACGCATACCAACCAAATCCTAGCCCTCACAACACTTTCCTTGTTCTCCACCCACATCATCATGAAATAAATAATTGTAATATATAACTGTATACATAAAGTTAGTTAAAATAATGATGTGGGTGGCATCTATTGTAGGCTATCGTTTGAAAACGGACGTAAAATCCCAATATTATCCTCATTTTATTTGGTGACATCATCAAATTAAGAAAATTTCTTTCTCAAATTAAGCTAAATGGAAGTAATTCTAACTAGAGTCCATTTTTACCATCGAAATGAACTTAAAATGTCGAGTGTCTTTAAAATTTACTGTCTTGGACTATATAGCCTACTTGGTCCCTCGGTAAATACGCACCTGAAATAAGCGCGAGTTTCCATTCAGGCGCGCGGACGACGTCGCGGACACGTCGCGGACAGCCATAAACGTCTCTATATTCATCAATAAATAATTTGATATACATTTAAACGTACACTTCGACAGTCATTGGAAAAGAATTTTAATTACTTTTCCAATATTTTCGTTTAAGTAAAAAGAAAAAATTTCCCAGTAAATACACATAGTAGAGTATAAACGCAAATATTTAATGAAAATGAGTCAACAAACAAAATGAGAAATTCTTTGAATAATTTTATGCTTTGAGTTCGTTGTTAAATTACAGCATACACAACAATAAACTAGTTTTATTTTTCGATAAAAAAGATGTAACTTGATTTAAAATTACAATTTTGGTTGCATTTTTCTTTTTTAAATTAAAATATTATTGATTTGTATAACGCTACAAATAACTGACTTTATGATCACGCTGTATAATGTACCTACATGTTAATATGATGTTTGAGTAGCTAGTTAATAATTAGAGATTATCGGTATTCATAGTGAATGAAGCTTGGCTTAATATTCAACAAATAAACATAATATATAATTATTTGAAGCAGGCACTCATTAGTAAGCCTATGCATATAGAATATATATTTTTGGATGGTATTCGAGGTAAAGTGAGTTCAAAAAAACAAAATTTACAATGAACAAACTTTTTCTTTTGCCAATGTGTTAGTTTGTTCTGTAGTTTAATGACGTCATCAAGTTTATGAAAATTTTTCAATGTGTTAGAAACCGTAGAAATAATGATAAAGTTGGAAGCGAATTATGAATTTTCAGGATCATTGGCTGCATTTTTTTTATTTTTGGGAAAAAACTTCTGTTTGAATCAGTCCTATTTCTAACAGAAATTTCGTCACTTTGATAACAAAAATGAAAAGTTTGTACCCAAATTACCCTAATTTAAGTTGGGTGTCCCGAACTAAAGAACTTATATAATGCTTGATTTAAGGAAAACGAATTTTCTTTAATTTAATGACGTCATCAAGCTTACTAAAATGTTTCCAATAGAGTTGGAAGCGACTTGTAACCTTTCAAAGGCATTTTTTTCATTTTTACCAAAATTAGGCACGTAAGACCAAGAGAAAAAAGACTTTCGATAAAGGGAATCTCACCATCTTGATAGTAAAAATGGATTTGTTTTAATAAATAGTATATTACATATTCCCTCAAGCTTCAGTGGTACACTTTTTGAATCCTATCAAAGTCATAACATAAAAATCACTTTCAAGTTTCAACTCCTTTACTCACATTACCTACAATACTATCCAAAAAAATATTACTCAATATCTACATATTAGCGAATTTCCGGAATGGAATTCAGCTATTACAGTCACGGTTATGACGCGACTTGAACCGGGGACCATGGCAGAAATTTGTTTTGAGGACCCTAGGAACCAAAATTTCAAAATTTGGTGAAAATATTGGAAGTCCCAAACCCTGGGCTGGGTTCTTCAGCCAGACACGTCGGATGCCAGAAACATGGTTTTGTTCTTGCAAAAAATTAATTTTTTGCCAAAATTTTCTTAAGTCAAAAAATTTTTGTGACATTTATTTACAACACCATTAGAAAGACGAGGAAAAATCACTTAAAAGGGTGAAAAATCACAGAAAAACGGATTTTTATAAACGGAAATTCGCTATGTTATGCAGGATGCTGCGACAGGGGTATTATGTGACATATGTCTATTATGTCAACCAGATAATATTGTACGTATTTATATGGTATATTCATGTTTAGGTATTAATTTGATTAGTTTATTAAATAGACTCATCTTTTGTGTATATTTGTACGGTTTTGTGTTTGCACACTCGAATGGTCGCAGATAATGAACAATTATTAGGCATCGCACATCAACTAACCGCACAACACAAAACCGAAGCCCAAGTCGAAACCGAAAGCTCACTGAAGAGTAACGGAATTGGCTGTCACGGTGGTTTTAATTATCTAAATGCATTGACTAACAAAGAACATATTATTAAAATAAAATATTATATTACGTCGCACTATATTTTGTGCAGTAAACTGGTCTCTACGCTGAGAAAATTAAATTCTGTGTTCAAAAAAATCATTTCTTTCAGGCCTAGAACAATTATCTACAATATATCCAAAATTTAGTTGGTCTAGAACAATTTGGGGGAGGCTGAAAGAGGAAAAAGTGATTTTTTCAGATATTTCAGAAGGTCTGATACGCCCATAGGCCCATAGCCCCCTCCCCAGAAAAAACTTCGTAAACTGATTGAAGTTCCAATTTTTAATCCCCACTCCTACAGTGTCCCCAAACAATTCTAGAGGACTAAAACGTCGTATATGAATTTAGTTTTATCCAGGGTGTCTTTTGTTGAAGGTTCCAATTTTTAACCTTCAATCCCCACCATTATTACACTATAATTTTTTTTTTATTTAAATAATTACACAAAACAAATTTCAATCTCACTTAGGTTTTTTGAAAATTTCGAAGATGTAGGGAAAATTCGACTCTAATGACAGAGCTCAGCTGGACGCGATTTTTCAAAACTGAAAATAGTATTTCAATCCAAAAATATTTTACAGAAATTTTTAAGGAATCATACACCTACCTAAATTAACATAAAATATGAAGGGTACAGGGGAAAAACGATCAGTCACAAAAAGTAAATTTTTCAGGGGAGCATTTTTAAACTTTAAAGTGTGAATCATATATTGTAGGCGTATTTTACAACATAAAAATTTTTTGCCTAAAAACCACGCATAGGATCTGATTCAAACTTTCGGTGGTTATTGCTAACATAGTAAGCTAGAAAACGCCATGCCAGCAGAAAATAGACGGCTAGCCATTTTCGTGAAATTTGACATCGAATTATGTATTACATGCGCATTTTTCAGCAAAAAAATTTGGTTCTTCCCCTGTAATGTTAGTACGGGGTCAATACGTCCAACATAACTGCATGGATTTTGGCATTTTTTACTTTTTTGACCCTGATCGTTTTTCCCCTGTACCCTTCATATAATATTTCAAAGTAGCTACACAAAGAAATATGATTTCGATATCAATATTAATGATTTGTGACATGAAATAAATAAAATCAACCTCCCCTCTTTCCTCCCACATTATTTCACAGCAGCCGCCCACACTTTGCACGCTATCAAAAAAATATTTTACCAGGTAACGAATGTGTTTTTTTTTTATGTAGGTATC
Organism: Brachynemurus nebulosus; assembly: GCA_035578155.1. Taxonomy (NCBI): domain Eukaryota; kingdom Metazoa; phylum Arthropoda; class Insecta; order Neuroptera; family Myrmeleontidae; genus Brachynemurus; species Brachynemurus nebulosus. The sequence continues at coordinate 16,043,194 of JAPWDM010000013.1, forward strand.
AATTACATATTTATTACACATCAAAAAACATTTAAAAAAAGTTTTTATCACGAATGTAATGGGATGAATTCAATAAACGTATAAGTGGAAATGGAACCTCGAACCCAGAAATCGGTTGCGAGATATTCGCAGAAATTAAAATATGAAATGTATTGATATCTTTGCTTAAAAAATTCTAGTCTCAGCTATCAAATAAAACAAATATTGACCTTAAATTTAAGACATTTCAAACAAATTTTTAATTTATTATAAAAAAAAAGAGTAGTGAAAAATTTTGACTGGTATGATGCACCAGAATCACTATGACCTTACTACTTACAACTTTTTCATCCTATCACAGTTCCTCTATCCAAAAGTATAAATTCAAGTGTTCGTACCTGCTAACAATTTTAAATTAAATCATTTTAAATGGTTTTCAGTCCTAGTTTTAAGGATGGCCTCAAGTTCCCCCTAAAGTATCAAAGAATCAGATTCTTCAATTTATAAAACACACAAATCGAACAAACGCTAGCCATGTCACGTAGGATTTTTAGAGTTTTAAAATTTTTATACTCTCTCTTAGAAATGTGGTACTCTCTTGTAGGTTAGTAGCAACGGTCAATTCAAAAGACAGAATGGTATTAGTTAACATAAACTGCGGCATATGCGGGAAAATACACACCCTTACAAAATACAAAAATTTTTAAAATTGTAAGTAGTACCTATAAGGAGACAGCAGCTCCAGTATCGCTGTGACTTTTTACCGTTTTAAAATTAATAATTCAAAACTTGTGCCAACACCGATTTTTTTTTGTATTATTCCTAATAAATTTTCTCACGAGATTATTTCAAACTTTTAACACTTGTACGCCTATTGACGCCAATCCACCTGGTGTCGATACCAAAACATAAAATTCGATAATAAATGACGCTGTAATTTTATTTACATTTTGTATTATGTGTGTAGTTACATAACCCCCCCCCAACCAACCAACCAACCAGAGTACAAGTAACGTACGATAATTATTTTTTATTGTGAATAGAAAAATAGAAAAATAGAGGTGGTTCTTGCACGAGTCACTAAAGGAATATTTATGAGGAAATTTGTACTTTTGTATTGCGAAATCGATAACTAATTATGAGTGTGTTGGTGCCGACTAAGTTATCGTCAAGGAGATAAAAAGTATCGTAATTTTTCCCGGTTATTTATAAAAATGTTCTTTAGAGATTTTTTTTCCTTTTACTTTCTCGTCAGTATAGGCAATAGCGAAACATAGTGCTTATAGTTAGGCCAACCGATTTTCACCGAATCTTGACGTTTTGGGATTTAACCGTGGGTGATGATAATTTTAAGTATCAGTACCTACTCCTCGGTTGAGAGAACTGGATGGGACAGTGCAAAATTTCCAAAAGTTTTATAAAATGGGTAAAACTTTTTGAAATTCCAATTTCCAACGACTTTGTTCCCCGACAACTTCCCCTGACAACGCAAAACAAGTTTCGATTCTTTGTAACCTTTGAACGGAATGGTATATTTCACTGAATTTTTTTTTTTTTTTTTTTTTTTTTTTTTGGCTAATATTAGGACCGGCGAGGGAAAAATAAACTCAAAATAAACTCAAAAATAAAACACACTCTTTACTTTTGCCCGGGTTCTTCACTAATGACTCCGGGCCCCCAAGCTACAGTCTTGGCTGTCCCTCCCCCTCTAGAATCACGGAAAAATTGTACACAAAACTAGAATTACGCTCAGTGACAGTATTTTATTAAATGTGATTTCAAATCCATTTTAAATTTTTTGAGAGTATTATGAGAATGCCTCGGTAAATAGCTTGAAAAAATTTCAGGATATTTTTTGACAAAGACGTAACATTCAAAAATATATAGATCACACAAAAGTTAATAAACGAAGTTTAATAAAAAAATTTTTGCACGATTCTCTCAAACCGCAATGTTGCACATAGCCCTAATGCATCTTTTCTGACATATAAATAACTTTTTCGCTGAGGGTGCATTTCCCCAGAAAATAATGCCGTAGAACTATATTGGAAAGTGTTCTTAACAACTAAACATATTTAAAAATTTAATTTTTTCAGAAATTTCAATTTCTCCAAAATTAGGCAGCAAATATTTATTCGAATTTCCTATACACAAATACACTTTTTCGTTGATTTTTTGAAACATCCTGTATTTTGAAATATTCTAGTAGACGTATTCGACTATCAAATCAAATTCGACTTTAAACGTGTAATAAAACAAAGTATTCCCAGTGTGATTTTCTTTTTAAAAAACTTTTAAACTTCCATTAAGAAGTGACATTTTCAATTTTGTTGATCAAAACTTTCCTTCCCCAGACAAAAAAAAACTATCAAACAAATTGTCTCTCTCGAAAACAACATTCGAGTTAAAAGGTGTTATGTAAATTTTAATCTTTATCCAATATTCGTTTTGCATACAAGACTGACTGACAAGCACCCACGGTACACTCGAGGAAAGAAGGGGGGTGAGAGGTAGGTACGTACGGTATGACTTAATGGTTGTAGATAAATAGATAAAAGGATGAAACTACTTCTTGAAGTTGAAGTGAGTTGGAACGACAGAAAAAAACTATCTGTGACATAATAAAAGACGGATGAGGATATAATATAAACGAACATGGCTCGGCTGGCCATACACACAGAGACATGTCATTTTAATCGTGAACTTTTCTATCACAAAGAAATACATATAAGTGTGTCGTATATAATTTTCTAGCATACACATTGAGAAACACTTTACCAAACGTACAACAACGGTCATATAAAATGTACATTAGAATCACTGTTACTTTACTACTTTTGCTACAGAACTGTTATGATTTTACTACTTTTGGTAGAAAAATTTGATGGATAAAATTACTGAAGAGTTGATCGTGACTAACGGTAAGTCCGAAGTAATGTTTTATTATCTTTAGAATGGAGTATTATAAGATGGAGATCTTACTTATATGAGAGGAATTGACAAAATTGGTCACGAAAATGGCACATATAAGGCTTTGTTTTTTTACCCCTCGTATAAAACGTATAAACTAATAAAACAGAATGTAAATACAGTACTTATTCTCAAATGGAAACACGTCGGGACTGGGGAAGTGAGTGTTTCCATTTGAGCATCACTAATGTCGGTTGATGATATTTAATAATAAGGAAATACATAGAAATTACATATCTATGAAATAAATTCTTATAGTTTTAATTACTTTATACGGCGAATATCCAATGGTACTGACTCCGATTTTACATAGTGATGTCAGCGAATTATATGATATACAATGTAAATGATGCGACTCAAAATAAAAATTGTTAAGTTTATTTTAAAAATGTTCGAAAAACCCACATTATAACTGAGTTGAACATTGAAAAAGATTCCAGAAGTTCGCTTTCGTATCCTACGAACACGAGTGCCATCTTTGATTTAGACACTTTTTTGAATACATTGAGTTTCATCTCCTTGTTTAATCTCCATAATCTTTAGTCTCATGAAAAAAATCTTTCTGTGGATAAAATGATAACAGTTTAATTGGTAAACTTAACCCTAGAATCATACGTACTCGTCAAATTGACGAACGAACTTCTCTACCTGCTCCAATACTACAACTTGTCGTTGCCTGCTTGCTGTGAAACTTCTGTTATCTAATTTATTTGTTATTATAACACATCAAACGTATAAATTTTGTTTATAGTTGCTGTCGTTTTATTTATATTAAAATAGTGTGCGTCAATTTGACGACGATGTATGATTACGTATGTTTTTTTAAAGATTTTGTACTTGATTTTGTACTAAATATTTTAATTTTATTTATTTATTTATTTATTTATTTTTTTTTTTTTTTTGAGATCTTATTCGAAAGATTACTAACAAATTTTAGAAAATTTACAAATGTGCCTAATCAGGAAATAACTACATATCTACGGGAATATTTGTGACCGAGAAATTTCACATTCTGTAAAGTCACACATGTCCACCGACTCATAATAGTTCATAAATTAATTATTTGAAAGACATGTCTTATGATACAATTCATGTATTTATCTATTTTTTAATTTTTATAATGAAAATATGCTTTGATAAAAAGATTAAAAAAATTAATAAATATTTATATTAAAAAATTTTTCCAAATACAATTTTTTTTAAATATTTTGTTCGCTTTTGTAGTATTGTTATGCAAAAGAAAATATTTTTTGCAAATAAACTCTAAAACTCTCCGTAAAAAGTCCATTCATCAAATTGACGCCAATATATGATTAACGTTTCTCGTAGACCAACGTATGATTCTAGGGTTAATATAGTCTTCAGAATAGTAAGAATGTGTGCCAAATGTGCCAAGTGCATTTTTGCAAATTTCGAAATAAAATATAGGACATTTCAGTAAATTTGTTATGATTTATCTTTGAAAAATGATAAAAACAGATATGTGTCTTGGACTATTATAACCAGATTTCGTCGCGTGACGAAGACAGAAAAGCAAAGCAATCATATAAAATAATGATTTATTAGATAGATTTTCCTGTACATTTACACATAAAGTTAATGTATTTTTCGATGAATTTCCATGAATATTATAAAATTATAATAAAAAGACTAAATATCAATTTTATATAGAAGAAAGTTTTTTTATGTCTCTTGCGAAAAATATATTCTTAACTTAAATTAAATCGTTTTAACTTTTTTCTTTATAATCTAATCTAATTATATAGAACGTGTGTGGTTGTCAGTAATTTGAGACGGACAGACGGACATGACGAAATTATAGAATATAAGACATAGCTTGCCCATAGATGGTTGTCGTAGATAAAGTAGGAAGCATTTATATGTACTATGGTGTACTTCCAGTGTCTGTGGATACATGGACGTACATTAACCTTCCTATTTTCTTTACAGATCCCAGTTGAATAAATTGAGGTGATCCCATTCATTGCGAAAAGATAAATAAAGATATTATGCGAGGTCATTTACATGTTTACAATATGCTCATCCTTTTTTCTTAGTTACAGAATACATAAACTTATATATTGTGTAGAACTATTCAATCTTTTTCAACAGATTATTATATGAATGAATAAGATATAAATTTTTAAATAAATCCATTTTAACATTTTTATGTTTCTGAAAAAAAAATCTCTGCACTCGTGTAGTTTTGGTCATGTTGTCAGTCAAATTTTTAAAATTTCTACATCTTCGGAGCTGTGAACATGAAATGTACCTATACAAACTACGCAAGCGCAGAGGTCTCAGAAATCAGAAAGAGTTAACCCTATACTAACTAAAATTATTTCAAACCTAACAAAAATTCAAGACCAAAATTTAAAAAAAAAGTTGGGAAATGGATAAAATTTTCGAATTTTGTAAATAACGCTAAACAGAATTCTAAACACCTTCGTTAAAAAAAAATTTTCAAAACAAAGTTGAAGTTTCTTTAATCAGTTTTAAGCCACGTTTAGCGAAATAATGAATATCAAAATTTTTTGGATTTCTTCAAATTATCACATAAATGATCCTCATAATTATAATAACATTTGTGGCAATAATATTGTAAAATATACTTTTAAAATCTTAACCCTATATTAAACCCTAAATTTTCACTGGAAATCTTAAGGGGGTATTCTAGCCTAGAGGCTCGATTTTGAGGTGATTTTACGGGCGTAATAAAAAAAAAACAGTGGACATTTTTAGTATCCATTTTTTTTAACAGTTTTTTATTGATATTTGAAAAGTATAAAAATGTATAAAAATTTAAAAAAAAAATTCAAAATTGAAATCGGTACAGGCGGGAAAAGTGGGGATTCAAAAAAAAGGTGTTTCCTGGTTGACGTGATTCCAACCCTCTTGGTGATCTGAAACACACAATTTTAGTTAATTCTTAATAAACAAGGATGTAGAATTAGTTGGACGTAGCCGATTTGGGAAAATAAATTTTTTCACAAAATGGCGTCCATTTAAAAAAAAAATCATTTTTCGCCTCCTTTATTCAACTTTGGAAATTTTTTAAAAATAGCCAATTCTGATAGTATTAAGAAGGTTTGTACCAAATTTCAAATAAATCGGTGCATTAGAACTTGAGATATCATGTCAACCGTATCGAAAAAAGTAGTTTCGAGTAATTTTTATTAAAAATTTGAATTTAACACTGAAAAGATTACACAGTACGCAGAGAAAAATAACCATAAATTCGAAAACAATTCGACTTTCCGTAAATCCTTTTAGAGGCTTATTCTTAAAGGTTTAAACTTTGAAAATACGAAAAAAGAAATAAATCGATTTTTTCGAATTTCTAAACTATAGAATACCCCTTTAACCGACAAACCAGTAGAATTGTTATAAAAGCTATTAACATTCAATTTTTTTCTCGACAACGGATACCCGGTCTAACGGATACAGACCGATTAATTAAAACATTAATTCTTAATATCCTCTCATTAAACAAATAATGTTGGAAAACAAAAAACAATCAATTATATTAACAATTCCATTATTAGACATTCGATTGTTTTTTTTACAAATATTTAATCAGCCAGGTATATAGTAGTAATGATCTTTTATCCTTATCTATTTAATTAATATCACTTTTGTTTATCTATCGATTGTTTTATATTTCCATCTCTGTTTGACAGGCGATAAAAGTTCACTGATGAAGGAAGCCTATACTTGAAAGTGGTGACGGACCGAATAGTATTAATGAAAGGCAAAAACTTTCTTAATAATTGTTTTTGATCAGTTTTCATCCGTTAATTGAAGACGTTATCAGATTGCAAAACAAAAAGCTGTTAAAGTGAAATAAGTACATGTTGTTTTCTTTTTCTTTAAATGAAGATAATTGTTTTGATTTAATCTATGTCCTTTTCGAAATCAATTTATAATACAGGGACAATCACTATTAGGAGATTCTAAAAGGTAAAAAGAAAATCCTTATTTTCTCAAATTAGAAGGTGGTCATATTTTAGTCATTAAATTAAAAAAATCTCATATTCTCAAATTAAGCTTTAGAAATGATTTGAATTAGGAAGATTAGTTGAGTTAGGGTAATCTGAATGTAAAATTTCCATTTTTACTGTCAAAATGCCGAAATTCCTTTTAGAAATATGACTGACTCCACAAAAGTCTTCTCCTTGGTATCCCTGTATAAGTACCTAAACTTGGTAAGTCCAATTTTATCATTCCGTCCTTTTATTTACGCTTTTTCAACGTACTGAAAAATTTTAATAAACCTAATGACGTCACTAAATCAAAAAAAATTTCCTTTTTCTCCGAACAAGTCATATTAAAGTAATTTGAATTACGGTGATCGATTGCATTAGGGTAATTCGAGTATGAATTTTTCATTTTTGCTATCAAAATGGCCCAATTCTTTTTATAAATGTCCCTGGTAAACCTTATGATGTCATAAGATGAACCATGCATGGTCACAACCATTTACTATTGCACAAAAATTTGTGCTTTAACAACATAAAATCACTTTAAAGATTGAATAAACGTCTGCTACGTGTACGAGGAAGCTATGTGCCATCGCTTAATGGCTTTCAAAGAGTGTAATTTAGAGAAATCGCTGATTATTGTTAGAAAGGCCGAAATGTCGAAGTTGTAATTTGTTTGACATAGAAATGTGGTTAGGTAACGTTAACGGTACATAAAAACCAACTCACCCTAACCCCCCTATCCCCTACTCGATAAATATTAATAATATAAACATGCCGTGTCACGATTTAATATTTTATGAAAAATAATAGTAACAAGAAATGATACCTTATCATTAAAAAAAAAAATGAATAGATGTTGCAAAAGTGTTTTGTTGTTATAAATTTCATGTCATTCCAACATTATTGACAGGTGACATCTATCGATTTTATTTCGTTGTAATAAAGATAAAAATATAGAACAAGACATAAATAAATTTGAAATAAATAAGAACAAACAGGGGAGCAATTGTGGTCGTCCATCAAATTGGGACGAAACGACGCGACGTTTATTTCTCCACATTTTAGTCGTGCAATAAATTATTTTACCCCCTGTCTCCTGTCCCCTGTTCCCTTTCCTTCATCGCACCACAATTGAGATTAGATAAGTATTGTATTTAGTGGCTAAATATAGTTTAACAAGACATAAATCAAACAAAGGAAAACTAAAGAAAGAAAATTGAATGGCTTTTTTAGGGTGTCGTACCAAAAATTTTGGAACCGTTACAATTTCGTAATGTAACCAGCCGTGTTACCGAGTGTGTTTAGGCACTGGCACTTGTGGACTGGTAGATTGAGAGTTTGAATTCCACCACCGGTTGGGTTATAGTGGAAATTTTCTACAGTTTCTGCCCAATACAATTCTAAATGAATATTTGGTTGTCTGTCGTTCTCGGGAAACCGAAAAAAAAAAACGAGAAAACACGTTTCCAAAAAATATAGAACAAGAAAACTCGTTCTACGTTTCTCGAGGACGAGTTTTCTTTCATTTGACGGCGAAATTCTACGATTTCGTTCACCATTTTTCGATTAAATCATCTCGAAAATTTTCGGAGATATATAGACAATAAAATTCTGGCGAATCAGACAAAAAAAAATGAAGTGGAGGAATCATCTAAACTCTAAAGAATCCAGTCTGTTCAAATCATTTGTTTCTGGGAAGAGAAGTCGCAAGAAAATCCATTTTTACAGAGCATAGTTAATTGCAGGAATTAAATCCCAATCTTAGCATCAACGACCAAGCATCACCAGGTCATTTATCGGTCCAATCATCTCAAATCGTTTGAAGTCATCAAACAAATACAACAAATGAAGCAAAATTAGACGTAAGCACCTAGTTTTCTGTCTCTTTCAGCTTGTACGTCTAAATTTTCTCCAATTGTTAATGACGGCACACCATTCTTAGTTAATTAATTTACTATAAAATACCATTTATTTTGTTTTTAGATTTTTTTTTTTAGTTCTTAAAGAAATATTAGATTACAGTCATAAATTAACAAGATTCATAAATAAATTGTTACCAAAAAAGAAAAATAAAAGTTCTCTTAAACAATTACCTATATTACGGTTTATTTACCAACCCGAGAGAAGATGAATATTTAAAATTAAATTATTCCCTTCAGAAACATAACCTTTCATAACTAAACGTGAAAAACAACTTCTAGATAAATATAAACGCAACAAATACACAACAGGTAGAGAAGAAAATTGCGGTATTGAAAAGAAATTATATAATCAATTTTCATTTTTCTTTTTTCCATTTTTGTTAAATTGTCGTAATAGCTAATATTATTATTTCACTGAAATGTAAAATTGCATTATCCAACATTTATTATTAAAAAAAAATTCAAAATGTACATATACAAATACAGTATAACCTCTCTTGGAACAGCTTGAAATACATATTGATCAGCCACATGTAGAAAGAGGTCTACTTTCTACTCAGTAATACCTCGATTGCACCGAAATGGTAAGTAGAACGCAGTAATTCTACGTGAAACTTGTTACTTACCCTTCGAGTGTAAATGCGATGTAGCAAACCCTTTTTCGTATCTCGATAAACCGTAGTGTTTTAAAATTAATAACGATTTCTCGTGCAATCCTCTAGCTTAGAATCACCTGCTGATGGCATCGACAGAGTAGTAGATTCGCTCGTGTTTGCTGAAATGCCACGAAGGACTTAGAGCTCCAGTAAGTTTCACAAAAAAAGCAACAAATTTGTGCCGAACTGAAGAAATAAATTTGTAAATTAATTAACGTATATTTGCTAGGGATGTTAAATAGATATCCCCGTAACCGTAACCGAAACTACCGGATATCCGAAATAATTAATTATGCATAAACGCAGAAACCGTATCCGAAAATAAAGGCTTCGGATTTGTTTCGGATAAGGACAGACAACTGTCGCTGGAAAATTGAGCTTAAATCGAAGAAAATATTTGCTGCATATGTTTCTTTTGATAGATTTTTGTTGATTCGTGTTTGGAATTCCCCTTTTTTGGTACAATTTTTCCCTTTAAAAAAAAAAAAAATGTTCACTGAAAGCAACTATCCGTCACCGAAACCGAAAAAATTAAATGTTTTCAAATACCCGTATCCGTATCTGAAATTTCATATCTATAACATCCGCTATGAGGTTTCACTGTACCGTACATCTAATAGTAAGTAGTTGTTGTTGTTGGTAAAGAAGCAGAGAAACAAATTCGATTATCATACTTGAACCATTTAGGGTGAATGCGGGAGAGATGCCGCACCATTTTGAAAACACTTAATAATTCTTAAAGTATAAATAATTTTAAATTTTGAGTCATAAAGCATTCATAATTAACATTTTTGTAGAGCCTGCAAAGCGGCGTCTCTCCCACACCTATGGGAGAGATACCGCATCAAAGAACTTGAGACGCCCCATAGTTCATATTAAAAATTTTGCATTTTACACACATCTCCATACATGATGCATGCCATACGTAACCATTTTTGGCACTTTATACATCTTAACCAGTCAACTTTTTTTTTGTTTCTGAGTACTTTTCAAAACATTCAATACACAGGCAATCATCATTATTTTCGTTTTCTTCACTAATATGAGGGCTCTTCCTGATCCATTAATGGATCTTTTATATTTACGTGGCATAATTTACAGTCCAAAAAAAAATTGCATAATTAAGACATAAGTCTATGTTTTTAACGTGTAATATGATGCGGCATCTATACTAACTTTAAATGCGGCATCTCTCCTTTTTGTTGGGATAGATGCCGCATGTTGCTATAGCAAGCATAGCGTGGAATTCCAAGCTAAAATTTTATACACTACTTTTAAAATATACCTAAATTAATAACAAAACTCATTTTCATTAAAACAATGAAATATACATTCTTAAATTCTAATGAATTAAATGCTTGATAAAATATTATGTTAAAAAACTTACTTTTCAATAATAAAACGTTGGATAATTACTAAACTGATGGACTAATCATAAATGTTACCATATACAGCTTAAATAAATAACTTATTTTAAACATATAATCCATTAATAGCGCTATCTATCAATCAACGCACGAACTATGGCTACTGCGGCATCTCTCCCGCACTTACCCTAGTTGAATAACAAAATGTAGTCGTACAGTTGAAGACTGTTGTTGGGACGCACACAACAGCTACTTACAGGACTTACTTGACAAACGGCATGGAATATTTTCAAGTTTTCCCAACGTCTGTCGGTCGCTTTAAATACACTGCACACATTTTTCCACATTCTATGTACAAAACACAAAACGGAATTCTATATACATACGTTAAAAACATGTGTGCTATACAAACTAAAATAAATATAATATATATAAACGTATAGTCAGGGCCGACCCGACCGAAAACGGGGCCCGACACAAAGTTGACTTGCATTGAAGTTTTGAAACAATCTTCGTTTAAATTGAATTACATTTAAGAAATGGTAGATCCTTATGGAACTGCAGTTGTGCAACAAAGTTATCAGCATAATATGTTTATGATACTAACAAAATTTCAGTTCAAAATGAACTCTTGAAACGAAATGCTTGGCTTCTCTTTAAATTACAAAATCACAAAATCATGTGCGGATTTTATTTCGTTCTCGTAAATATTCTAGTATAGAATATCTTTGATCCTACTACTTTTGGTGCAGAATCGCCATAACCTTACTACATTTAGTACAAAATCACTGTAACCTTACCACTTTTGGTGCAGAACTTTTGGTACAGAATTGCTGTAATCTTGCTACTTTTGGTATAAAAATTTGATGAATAAAATTACTGAAGAGGTAAATTCATCTTGACTAACTCTTGAAACAGATCGTTCTGTAGATACCGTAAAACCGTCTAGACCCGGACACTATCTTACATTTTTTGGTATAATTTTATGTTTATACATGTTTCCTTCATAGATATCACCAATAAAAGTATTACCATTAGAAAGAGTGTATCCCTGACCCATTTGTTTCATTATAAGTAAAAACAAAAAAAATAAAAAATAATTAGTAAGTGTCCGGGTCTACACCCCAAATCCGTCTTGACACGGACACTTACTTAAATAATGTAATAACATTACAAACTAACCTCCCCCGTCGGGGTTAGGACAGTGTTTTATATCGTCTGATGTCTTTGAACCTGTTAAAGGCTTCAAAACATTTTGTGGGAAGGGAGAGGGGTCAATACATAGTATGCCTCTCTATGAAGTAAACATGCGATATGACACCAGAAGGAGGCATAAACCGCGTAATTCTGGAGGGAATATAACGTATGGATAGTGAAGTTACAGCCAGTGCAAATCGCGACCATAGTGTAGTAAACTGATGTGTCCGGGTCTAAACGGATATATGTATATAGCATGTATTTTTTATATACTTCAAACATCATTAGATGATGCGCGATAAAATTCTAAACACATACATATCAAAATTAAAACAATATGACAATTATGACGAAAATTACTTGTCTAAGTTAGACACACATTTTATTTCTTTGAAAAACTGGAGAATAGTAATCCTGTAAAATGAGATAGTAAAAGTTGAAATCCGTAGTTTTTATTGGTACAGCTGTTTAGAGGATGTTTTTCTCTCTCTAATGACGTCAAGAACAAATGTTTATTGTAGCAGGTTAATGTAGAAACTACTTACTTTGAAGATTGGTGCAAAGTGTCCGGGTCTAGACGGTTTTATGGTACAATAATAATAGTTTAATTAGTAAGGTGTACATTTTGAATTTACAAATTTATTCAGCGGCGAGGTGTCTTCAGAAACACGGGTCTTAACTTACAGCGTGTTACAAAAATAGTCCATTGTATATTTTCGTAATTTAGTAAAATATTTTTGAGACGCTCTGTATGGATCTGTTTCTAGGATAAACGTTGCGTTTTTCCATATACCTACATATTCTAATTTGTTAACTCATCCAACACAAGTTTCCTTTGATATAGGCCATATGTATTACGTTTGTGTAATGTATTAACGCCACATGTATGTGCATATGTTGTGTTAAAACGTTGCTTAATGTTATTATATAGGCAATATACTTAACGTTACTGTATAAAATTGCCGTTATATAATTTTTTATGGTTGTATATAGGCTGATACATGAAATGCGGTTCAAACTAATAACGAATTTAAGTTCTCCTATGCCTGATATTATAATAAACAAAATAACGAATAAGTAAACTCTACTATTAAATTAACTTTCGAAATAAAATAATATTTGGCACTGTAAAGTTATTTTAAAAGTAAATTAGTTTGATGAATAATCATAAATTACTTACGACGTGCACAAAACTATCTCAAATGGATTATGTTACCATTTGGTCACACAATTTTTATAGTAAGAAACGCGCTTTATGAAACAAATTTTTATTAAAGTTTTTTTAAAGAGAGGCAAACGGTTCCAAAAGAAGTTAAAATGGAACTCCATAGTTTATGGACGCTCCCTAAAATTTATAAAATTTATGATGAAATTGCTGGAATTGATAAGTATAAATATTTAAATTTCAATATATTAAAAAATATACAACATTTGTAGAACACCCGCTATCGCCAGTGTTTCCTTTCGTCTAGGCAATACAATTTACATAACTGTACATATGGTTGTTAATATTATTTCGTTACATATACATGTGCATACGGAATACAAATTTATTTAAAAAAATAAAACGAACTTATTCTACCTTTATAAATAGACTAAATTGTATTAAAAACGGTATATAAAAGTCTATGTTAATTCTTATGTCGGAAACATTTCGTTAAAATGACCTATTTAAAAAAAAAAAGGAAAAAACATTTAATATTATAAACGTTAATGTTTTTTTATCCTTGTTAATAACAAATTAGTACGTTTATTTAGTTGTGTAATTGTCTTTTTCTATCAGAAGATATTTATTTTTTCAATTAAAAGTTGGTCTTCTTTGCGTTTTGGAAATTTCCCAATTAACTGCATATTAAATTGCATATTTTATTTAAATTATTTTCAAATATTTTTATTTCATAAACTATACCTCAAGAACTAATTCAAGTTCTGATATTTTGCTTCAAATAATTGCTTCCGAGATTACTAAAGAAAGTATTGTGATTACTTTTTTCCTCCCAAAATGAAAATTGTCAAGCACATTTTATGTTTCAGGACTTCCTGAACAATTCTGGTTTGGTGTCTGTCTGTCTGTGTGTCCCCAGATTACACCAAGTGGCATAACTTTTGTACTATTCGATTATTTTTTATGAAATTTTCAGAAATTATGCGGTTTGGTTTTTAGATGGTCCCCTACGAATTTCATCGCAATCGGAGTAATGGTAACCATGGACGCTACCATGATATCCCATTAAATGTCGATGTTTTTGTTGCTACTAATACCACTTCGCTTAAATTTTAAAACTATTTGGGAGTTTGTCTAAAAAATTCAGTAGTATTTTAACTAAAAGAAAGTTTTTTAAGGGGAATTCTGAGGTAAGGGGATTACAAATATTTTAAATGTTAACCAAGGCAACACTGACAAATAAATGAAAGAGAGATAATTATATATCTTTTATATTCAATAAAAAGAGATAAATTGTAACTAAGAGGAATTTATGCTCTTTCTTTTAGTTAAAATTCTACTGTATATTTTGCTACGACCTTATACCATTATTTAGCCTTTAAATATTTTGAGTTTCAACAAATATTCATAAACTGTGCGACAGAAATATGATTTCAGGGAATACAGGGTGTAAAATAAATAACTCTCGGAATTTTTCGGAATTAATAGTTTGAGAAAATCTCAAATTGACTGGCTAGATGATGTTTCAAAATTTTTCTAAGTAAGGCCCTGACTAAATTATGCATGAATACCTTCTTACTATCAAATATACAAAATAATTTTATTTTCCAAAATTCTATAAAATTTTGTAAACATGTTTAGGTCGTAAACATGTTTCCTAGATCATTTTTTTAAAAAACAGAAAATTTATCTTACAAACATGAGATGATCAGAGCCGGATTGAAAAGAAAATTTAACGACCACTTTCTTGACCCATATTTAGTATCAAATCTTTTCTGCTAAAAAACAATTTTGGTTCAAATTTATTGGCAAACATTTACTTTACACCCTTTATATTTGATGGAAAATTTGGAAATTTTGTACTTTAAAATTATTCTTAATCCAAACATCACTTTTAATAATACAATACAACACAAAAATTTAAGAAGCAGTTAAGCACAAAATCACTTAATACAAATATAGTTGTATAAAAGTCTATTTTGAGTACAAGGAAGCTGTGTGCCACGTCCCATTGGCAGCTTATTTTTCACTGAACTGCAAAGCAACAAGTAAAATAAACTAAGAATTTTGTATAATTTGGTTTACAGTAAAAGTTTTTCATACATACTTACCAACCATTATTAAAATATGTTAGTTTAATATTAAAATATTGAAAATTATAACTTTTATAATCACTCTTTCATATAAAAACAGAAACAAAAACAATTCTATTGTTTGTTGCTTCACTAGCAACTAAAGCAACCGGTGGGAAAAACTTTTATATAATAGAAACAACACTGCTCGAACAAGTTTGAGAGTTATAAGATTTCTTTTAACTCTTTGTAAACATCGTAGTTTGATAATAAGAGATAAAAACAAAAATTATGAGTGAAAGAAAAAAAGTATATTCTATTTTTTAACAAAAAAAAAAAAACAAGCAAATAAATACAATTAATAAGTATTAAACACAAAAAAGTAAATGTAGTATTCTTAACAGGGGCGCAACAACCGGGGGGTCCAAGGGGTCCGGACCCCCCATAAAATTACGTACATTCTCCTTCAATTTATTTTATTTGTATTAAAAAGTAAAATTTTTCGTGGCCTACTGATATTTTTTCTCTGAAAATTAAATTTTCGGAGACGACATTTTCGATAACATTTTCCAGGGTTAATCAAAAAATTGGATTATTTAAATTTTTGTTGGACACCCCCCTCCCCCCCTGCAGATTTGTAGTTGTTGCGCCCCTGTTTTTTGACGATATCAGTGTCTTCAACACTATTTTACTTTTCCGGCAATATTAGGCTATATGTAGTGAGGTTATAGCTACAAGAAGCGAAAGTGTGATTAAAAGACCAATTTGGGTCATATAAGATTTTCACCG
Organism: Brachynemurus nebulosus; assembly: GCA_035578155.1. Lineage (NCBI taxonomy): Eukaryota > Metazoa > Arthropoda > Insecta > Neuroptera > Myrmeleontidae > Brachynemurus > Brachynemurus nebulosus. Next base: position 16,059,294 of record JAPWDM010000013.1, read on the forward strand.
TATTTTGATATTTTGGAACCTAAGGAATTTAGAAAGACAAAAATTTGTTCGGAAATATTCTGGTGCTGGGGTATCTGATACCTGGAGTTATAGCCATTTTTAATTTTTTGGAAAAATCGAAACATTTTGTTTTTTTTTTCTTCAATTTTTTCCGAATTTTGGTTTCCAAAAACCCTTATTTTCGTTATCAGAACTGAAAAATTTTTGCAATTTTTCAATATGTTAGAAGACGTAGCATACTTGCTTTCAGTCAATCCGCAAACAATTTTTTTCAAAGCGGGTGAAAGAATGGAAGGCAAAATTTTCAAAAATTTTTAAAACCTACGTTAAAGATTTCGATTTATTGTAATTATCTAAAAAAAGATTTTTTTAGAGGCGAGGGATAGTAAGCTCCTTATAATTTACTGATCCCGAAAGGGGACTCCGAATCAGTAACTTTAGACGGTTGGTATTAAAAGCTTTTAATAGAAAAGTTGGAATTAGTAAATTTTTCCATTTCTGTTCTTTTTGCATCTTGTTCTGGAGCCTCTCAACCGATTTAAAATGAAAACCAGACTGAAAAGCGTTACAACTGTATTGTCCATCTTTTTTATTTTCTAAAAGCTTCGAAAAATCGAAAAAGCTTAACGACTTTGAAGAGTATATTGAAAATTGAATTGTACATGGTCTCATTTAACAGCAGATAATCCAAGCTGAATCTGATCATTGACTTACTTCCATCTCTTTTATCAACTACAAAAACTCATTTTACATTTACAATTGAAAACCTATTTTAAAATTGAAGCACCTCCGAAGCTTCGAACGAGTTTCTACATCAACGTTCATCATTGTACTAGAGAAAATATGTTACATTTACACGCTTTCAATAACACATTTTTTTTTAACAATGCGTTTTCCATCATGAAAGAAAATCAGTTATATATATATTTTTTTTCACAAGGAAAAAAGAAAACAACATATTTATACAATACAATCTCGTTATTCTTTATGTAGTACCTATTGAAAAGAGTTGGAAATGTTATTTCAAATCTATTATCCTGGTTATCCTGGTACACAGGTGGCTGTAGTACAGTATCCTGTTGAATAAGCTGGTGAGCTGGGTGAATTAGTTTGCATGTGTTTCTCACTACCACTATCTCATTTTTAGGATTCCCAAAAAAAAAAAAAATATCGGAATACTCACGTATAATATGATGTGTCGTGTTCCGACCACTTGGCTTACCATAAAATACTGACACTTTTTATTAAAAGCTTTTATTTAACTTGCTATGTTAGTATGTTGGTTTAGATCAAATCTTGGAATCAAAATTTCGACAGGTTCTAATTGAACTACTAAGGGTTGTAAATTTTCCATACTTATCTAACCTTGATGACAATGCAATATTATATAATTAGTTTTGTCCTAAATTGCCCCAAAACTAAAATTGTTGATTTTTAGTCCTGTGCAACTTTTTGACATTTCGAATTGTCAAATATTGTCCATTGATTTTACATTTCAATTTTTTGTTTCCATAGTTATGTCTGATTAGGGTAAATTTACCGATTAAAATATAGGTAAAAAAAATTACTTCTTTAATTCTTTTTTTAAATTAATTGTGATGAACTGATGAGACTAAAAAAGAGAGAATAAATTAAAGTAAAAAAAATGTTTTTTTAGAAAAAGCCTTTATTTAAAAATGGGCTAAAAAAAATAAAATAACTTTTGAGTGAAGTTTGAAGCAATATGCAACATAATTTCTAAAAGCTTGAGGCGTTTAATTAAGTTTGGTAACTACTGAAAAGTAAAATAGCTACACTTATATCCAATACATCCAAAACAGAAATAACTAATGATAATGCCTCAAGCTTTTATAAATTATGTTGCATATTGCTTCAAACTTCACTCACAAGTTATTTTATTTTTTTTAGCCCATTTTTAAATAAAAACTTTTTCTTAAAAAACATTTTTTTTACTTTAATTTATTTATTTAAACATTGGTAAAATATTTAAAAGCAATTCGTTAATTTTAAATAGAATTCTTATTGTAGCTTCGAATCATTTCCCGCCATTAATTGGAATAATATTAGGTCGTGTAAGATGAAATGTCGTTTTCCAATCACTACCTATAGGTTTTAAGCATTAGAGAAATGTTTAAAAGTTATTCAATAATTTTAAATAAAACTTTTGTAGCCTAAAATCATTTGAAATCATCAAAAAAATAAAAATACGCTGGCTTAGACGAAAAGTGAGCTACGTTTGTTTGCGTTTTGGTGTATTAGTTGTCAAAACAGTGACTCAGTTGAGCGTGTCGTCATAACACATTTTTTTTTTTAAATTTATTTCGGGAATGTTGGGCGAGTTGACGTCATAACTGTAGTACTAGATACAAAAATATTTTCGACTATTGCGATTAAAATTATTAAGAATGTTTGACTTGAGATGGCACACCCTGTATACAGACGTTTACCATTGAGGAAATATTAATCGTCCATAGACATCGATCACTTCTAATCAATTATACCGAAAATTGATGTATAATGGAACCCATCAACAAATAATCGTCTGTGAAAATTAGGTATCTTATAAACGACATACGTTTATATGTACAGTGTCTTTCATAAAGTTCGCATCAGATGGAAAACTTTTTTATTAGTAATTTTTTGGAAATATTTTAGCGAGATTCACTAAAATATTTCCAAAATACTGAAAAACTGATGCATCGGTTGAAACGGAAAAAGTAGCTAAACACTTCTTACCCCCCCTCCCATGGCCGCTTACTATTTGGCGTGAAATCGAAAATCTGATGTTGAAATTGATGAATTCTAACAAAATAAAAATTATGCCATTGTTTGATCACCAAAATACTGTTCCAGATGTCTTAACCTTTCAATAAAAAAAAATTATGAAAGACACTGTACATATTATGTGGTAAAAGAGACAATAATTTCCCTCGTCACTGGTATTGTGTTTGTGAGTATTGTTTTCCAATGATATTGTCCTTTAATTCCACACAACCACGACAGGATAATGGATTATCTTATTATATTAATTGTGTCTCAAATATACATTGAGTATGTACATTTATATAGGATCATTAAGCAAATATAATTTGAGAGCGAATTGCTAGCTAAAAGTGTTTAAATAAATGAATGTATTTAATTTCTTACTTACGAGTGCCACAATTCGTAAAAAAATAAATAATAATAATGATAAAAGTAGATATTCGAATAATAATAATAATAATAATAATAATAATATTCTTTATTTATAAATAGTTATAAAAAACTACATAAAATGCGTCACAATAGAAAGTTACGTGGAAAAGAATTCCTCAGTGCCATATAAGCATTTGTCTAACAATATGTTTTTCATTTTCTTTAGAAAATACGCGTCGTTTAAGTTTTTAACCTCATCTGGAATTGCATTAAACACCCTAATAATCATATTAGTACAGCTCTTATGTATGACAGACCTAGAAGAATTCATCACTGTAAATTTTGTTTTAAATCGCGTTTCGTATTTGTGGTCTTGCCGAATTGAAAGTTAATACTATATAAAGATCAAATATGAATGGTTAGAGTTCCAAAGAAAAAATTAGGCAACCCTTATAATTTTGCCATATCAGTTTGTCCGTCTCTTTAGCTGTCGCACCCCCATAAAATTTTGGTGGAACGTTTTGGAATATGGGAAATATGATAATTATTTTCGCTCATAAACGAAAATATTCACGCATATTTTACGGTTTTAAAAACTTCCGTCTCCGGAACTATTTGATCACTGCTATTGATGAAATTTTCAGAAATTTTGCGGTTTAATTCCTTGTGGTTCATTATAATAATAGCCACGATGCTACCTGAGTATACAGAATAGACTCTTAGTTTTTCTTGGTATGTTGAAAACAAAAAACTTCTTGTTTCAAGCAGACCATTAATAATAATTTGATCAGACATGAAATTCGAGATAAGATGCAGTTTAAGTACAAAATCACTTTAAAGACTGCATAAATGTCTGTTACGAGTACGAGGAAGCTGTGTGCCACCGTCCAATGGCAGTGTATTTTCACATTCTGCAATGCCGTATATGCAGGAGTATCATTAGAAAGGACTTTTAAAATGAATTTGAGTTTATTTTTAAGCCCCGTTTGTAAAATATTGAGCTGAAAAGTTAGATTTTTTGTGCTCCCTTATAATATTTTGACAATGGATTCAAGAAATTTAAAAAAATTGTAGATACTGGTACTTTTTCGCACGTATTAACTCGTGCTTAATGCCATATATATTTTTAAAGGAGATAGTCATTGACCTTTAAAGTAACGCTGTTGAATATATTTAGCTATTTTTCTGACAAATCATAAAAAATATATTATATTTTAAAGGTCTTTATCCCGAAATCGGACTCTTTGCATGTCCAAACACGGACAGTGCCTCTGAATAAATTACTAGAATGTGACAATATTTTTGTTTAAACACTGACTGGACTTTTATTCAAAAATATTTCCATCAACCAATATTCAAATATTGCCCGTATAAAATATTCTCAAAGTGCTTTGAAAGTATACATAAAACTTTCAACTTGTATTTTACTATTCTTACTACACTTACCACAAGACAGGGATTATCATTGAATTAAGTACATAGATAAAAAAATATTTAAAACCGACAAGCATTACTAATGTTGATCACTATACATCCGGTCCACTAGCAAACCCTTGTACAATATCAATTTAATATTGAAATATTATGTCCCCATGGGAGAGAAACAATTCCAAATTCCTCTAGCCGAATATTTCCATTAACAATATATACCCAAATATTAAACAAACAACAAAATGGGTAAGTAATGATGATGAAGGGTATGGAAAACACGGGGGGGGCGGGTTTCGTTTCGTTATTAGGGTTGAAATACACTGTTTGATGATAATGTGAAAATGAAAATGTAAATATGTAATCCCTGTCCAGTTAAAACTATTGATATATGCATAGTTCACACAATCAATACAGGCCACTGAAATCCGTACTGCACATACTGAATGCACAATATAGGCGAGAGACGGGGAATTACTTAAGATAATTGATGAAGGTTTTGTACGTATTAGTTCATAGCTATATGATGATGTGTAGTCCGTTCTCATTCAATCGCCTGTATTGATTGTGTGAGTTGTACCTACATATGGGTATATATTATGTCGAAATATTTAAAATAGTTTTCAGAGAATAACATTATTGTGAAATGGAACGTGCTCAATATGGCTCAGTATTGTCAACAAAAATGTTATTATATTTCGTTGTGTCCTACAGAGTGTCCTGAAATCGCGGGCGAATCCAGCTTTGAAATTTTTAATTGCGTCAGAATACTTTGATAATTTGTTGAAATGTTTTGATAGAAGGCCTATAAGAAACATTTATATTTACAGGAGAACTAATGTAATTTTGATAAACCACAATAAAATTAAAGGGACGGGGAAAAGGTTAGGCATGACAATTGAATTGTTGAACTGCAGTAATCTACACGGTAAATTTATGTGTTTGTGTCCAAAACGGCTTAACCAATCTTAGATTGTTTTCCTTATTTGAAAGCTGGTAGTTCCGGGATGATTTTTAGTTAGGTTTTCAGGACGTTTCAGTATTTCCGAAATAAAAAAAAATCTTTGAAATTTGGTAACTGTGGAAAATGGCTCTTAACTATAGGTTTAATGAAAATTGGTTCAACCGTTTTCAGGATATTCCAAGATTTCCAAGAAAAAAAAAAATTATCTACGGAAAATTATTATAAAAAGTTTTCAAAAAACCCACGAAAAACAGCCCTCTAAATAATTTCAAAAGAAAGTTTCTGAAATTCCGTATTTCAAATGTGTCATACACGATCAAATTCGGAATAGGTATGGAATTTCAGGAATTTTGATTTGAAATTTTTTAGAGCATTTTTACCGTGAATTTTAAAGCTTTATTATTGCCATCAACATAACAAAATTCCTTTCGGAAGGAATTCCGTTCATAAAATTTTAGTAAAATTTTGATGATACCATCATCAAATTAAAAAAGATTCCATTTTTCTTAAATCAAGCTTTATCACAAAGTGATCGGAACTACGGTTTTAATTGGTTTTCATCATTTTGATCCTTTAAGTCCTTAAACCACTTTAAAATGTATATTTTCTGTTTGTCATTTATGTTGGCACATTATATTTCTTATATATAAAATATGCAAAAAAGTTTTCACTTAATTAAAAGAGCAAGTAGCAATTAAATTTTTAGCTAAGCACGTTATCTGGCTATTAAATCATTTACATTCTAACTTTTTCGATAAAATTATAAAAGCTTATTAAATATAAAACTTTAATAACTATAGAATATCTACTTAATTAATTAATTAATTTAAAATACCTTTTGATAACGAATTTTAAAGTTCGATATTTGATATTAAACAGGTCGATTATAAGTTACCCCCCCACCAAAAAAAAAAAAAATCGTTTTTTATTCAATACTCAAAGTAGGGGAAGGTGGCACAACACGGGGTCGCTTAGTTTCAATGATAAATAAAACCCAAAGTTTCCGAGATCATAAATTATTTCTGCTATGACTAACTCTAACTGAGAGGACTGAGACCAAATGTTACCCCCGTATCCCGTCTTGTCCCACCTTTCTCTACCAAGATATTACTGTATCTACAGTTAAAGCTGTAATAATTGTTGTAATTCTACAAAAAAAGCTTTTTTAAACCCGTCTTACAAACACTCACATTGAATTAAACTCGCGAAAAAAGCTACACAACACATATAAAACCATCCATCCACTGAGACATGTTCCTCGAACGTTCTATATCAAACATAACCTAATTATATTACACTACATACAAACAAACTTCCTTAAAGAATATTCTGCTTTCATTCCTATACCAACCTATATAATGTAATTAAGTTTGTTACAACATAAACAACACTGATATTAGATGCGAACATATATAATTTTATGCTCAATTCTATACTCAAATTCTACTCACATACTACGCTTACATGTGGTTTGAGCGAGCACGGGTGAGTACTTATATATAGGGAGCGCTTACTTTGCATTTCAAGTATTACATAACATGAATGCAACATGGCCCATTATTGTATATTATGCATGTTTACGAAAGTCTAATAAACAAGTAGACAATAATATATACATAAATATTAGTCCAAGAGTTGATGCACAAATTTATTCAAAGAGGTTTTGTTGTAGAACTACGGTATTATTGGGTGTCAAAAATATGATTGATGCTGCGAAACCCTTTTTTCTAGTGGTCCTGAACGAAAGAACGGCTTGGAACACCGTTCCAAGTTCATAATTCTGTCATTTTCTTTACGGTTTTAAGGGCACTGGAAAAATTTTAGTGAACTTAGTGACGTGATTAAATTAAAAAATTTTCGTTTTCTCAAATTAAGTTTCTTACGACAAGGATTTGAATTTGTGTAACTGATTTAACTGGAATAATTTGGGTATGGACTTGAAATTTTTACTACCAAAAAGGCGAAATTATTCGTAACGTATAGACGTAGTCAATGTCCTTCTTCAATTGTTGAGGTGTGAAAGCAAAGCAAACAAACAAACAACTCAATTTCCGATTTATAATATTTCTTAGAATTTTAGAGAAATCAGTTAACAGCTCTCGAACTACTTCAATAATAATTTTAGATAGAGAGGCACAAATTGCATCATAAGAGGTAGAAATATACTTTGAAATAATTGTTTATTGTTTACTTAAAATGGGAAAGTTGCTGTTTGTAGCCATATCTCAAAGTTACAGTCTCAAAAGTTGAGGATATTGCTCATATACTTATATATTTGCAGTCAAATAATACATCATCTTCAGGTTTTCTAATGTCGTCTTCTGAAGCATATCTATCTCCGTCCACTATTTTTGCCATACAATTTTTAAAAATAAATTAAAGTAAAAAAAAATGTTTTTTACGAAAAAGCTTTTATTTAAAAATGGGCTAAAAAAATAAAATAACTACTGAGTGAAGTTTGAAGCAATATGCAACATAATTTATAAAAGCTTGAGGCGTTATCATTAATTATTTGTGTTTTGGATATAAGTGTAGCTATTTTACTTTTCAGTACTTACCAAACTTAATTAAACGCCTCAAGCTTTTATAAATTATGTTGCATATTGCTTCAAACTTCACTGAAAGGTTATTTTATTTTTTTTAGCCCATTTTTAAATAAAAGCTTTTTCTTAAAAAACATTTTCTTTACTTTAATTTATTTTCTACTTTTTAGTCTGATTACAATTAATTTGAAAAAAAATTAAAGAAGTAATTTTTTACCTATATTTTAATCGGTTAATTTATCCTTATCAGACATAACTGTGGAAACAAAAAATTGCAACGTAAAATCAATGGACAATATTTGACAATTCTAAATGTCAAAAAGTTGCACAGGACTAAAAATCAACAATTTTGGTTTTGGGGCGATTTAGGACAAAACTAATGATATAATATTGCATTGTCATCAAGGTTAGACACCTATGTAAAATTTGGAACCTCTAGCTCAATTAGAACCTGTCTAAATTTTGATTCCAAGATTTGATCTAAACCAACATACTAACATAGTAAGTTAAATAAAAGCTTTTAAAAAATGAAATTTAAAAATTACTACCAAATTTCGTCTTGCTTATTATTCTACTGTCGCATAGAAACATTATTGAGAGCAGTCTATAACAGACGCCACCAACATCATTACTTTTCTAATTTTATTTATTCAATAGCATATTATAGTTTTTATTTCAATTATGATGTGGGTGGCGGACAAGAGAAACGGTGTGAGGACAATGATTTTGTAGGTATGCGTCTGGAATCAATTTCCTAAGAAACTATTCCGATGATATCCATCTGCGGAATTGTGAAAGGGAACTGCAGAAAACCTTTGCGAATATTCGACCTACCAGTCTACAAGTGCCAGTGTCTAAACGCGAATCTAGAAATTTCTAGGTTAAAATAAATTTTAAATTATTTCCTCTGATTCAATTTCAACACTACACATGGCGTGAAGATTGAAAATATAGAACACGTATGGATTAATTAAAACACTCTACCCCCTCTCTAAATAGGGTAAATCTTTACATGTGATTGAAATTACAAACCTCGGTGTACCATTAACTCGAGTGTGCACTCTGCCGCTACAACCGTGTATAGCTAATATTAGCTCCGTGTTAAATTAAGAAAATAATCAATATTAACTTAATGGGTAGAGATATATTATTATGGTACAGCATACACTGTTTTTATGCGGTGAATAGGGGCCGTATAAAATGCACAAAAAAATATTCAGAAACTTGATAGTTATTAAAAGTACAGTTCGCGCCAGAACTTTTTTAAGTTTCATCGCTCAAAACTTCACGATCTCCTTAGAAATTAATTTACACTTTAGAACATTTTATTTTACTTTTATTATAATATTTAAAGGACAAATTACAAAATAAATACTGATGCTTATGCAATGTACTGATTAAATGCTTAAAAACAGTCAATAAGTAACTTTATCAAAAAACTAATGTTCAAATTTCTTACTTTTTCTTACTTTTTTTTCTCATTATACACTTTGATGGGAATTTTAGCACTATCAAGGGGCATTTAAAAAAGAAAATGAAAAATATCGCATAAAAAGACCGCATAAAAACAGTTTCCACTGTATTTATAAAATACATATATGTATATATTACATATACTTACATATTGGCACCGAGTAAATACAATATTCTTCACTTGAAGAAGCTATATAAATACCTATTTGTTCTACCGTTTGCTTGATTAGAAGTGTATGCATACGTATGTACATATGTGTACCTACGTGCCTATTTATCTGTTGTTAAACGAAATGCATAATATATATTAATATCGTTTGTACAAGAGTGTACATAAAAAATAGAACATCAAACTAAAAAAGATATGAAAAAATCGAAAAATCTTTGTTTTAGCAGACGAAATTTGAAGTGTGGTCTATAAAAGTCCTCAATTGTTTGTAATGTCTCAAATTTTTGATACAGCTTTTTGGGAAGAGGCAGATTTTGTTCCCTCAAATGATACCATGTTTTTTGTTACTTTATTGGAAACATGCATTATGATTTGAATTTTTGACCGATTAGAAATTAGTATTTCTAATTTTTATCGATTCAACAGATATCAAATTAGAACCCTATTGATTTTCAAAACATTAATTTACCATAGAATTATTTATTGATTGTTTTTAAGCCTTTAGTCGAAGTATATTGCATAAAAATAAGTTATTGCATCATTAAGTTTTTTACAAATGTATTTATCGCAATTTTTCTATGGGAAATCGTGAGGTTTTGAGAAATTTTTTTTTAGGCGGTTCCGATTCACCCCATAAAATTTTTTTTACAATTTGTACCGAAGTATATTTTTTATAGCTTTTTTTGTGAAGTTTTTTAATATTTTTTCTTATCAAAAGTATAAAAAAGGGGATATGCTGTATTTATAAATCAAGTCAAAATATTTGTGAATCAATCTGTTAACATATCTATACCCACTACTGTACTTATATCCGTAATACCATTTATAAAACATGGTTCATGTAGGTAAGGTAAATTGCCTTCGGGGACACATGTTACTCGAGTCATGTGACATTAGTACCAACCTATATATACCTACTATATGAAAATTTACTATAATGAAAATGAAATTGAAAATTTTCACAGTAGGTACTTAGGATATGTAAAGGTGGGGGTAGATATTAAGTAAATGTTGGGTAAATAAAACATTACCTACATTACCCGGGTGGGGGGAGGGTACTGATTACTAAATCGTGTCGAACATTAAATGACTTAAATAACATGCCAGGCCTTGAAACGTTTCAATTTACGAATGTAGGTATATATGGTGTGTTGGATAATAAATTGATTTAAATACGGTCCTGGAATTTTGATACAACAATTCAATAGCATTTCCAGAGGATAATGTACTGTTCGGCACTTTCACCATCATCAAAAACTAATCGATAATCACACCTGTTTATAGAGTGGGTAATATAAAATTTAATACTGATATGAGTTAAGCTCAATCGGGATAATTTGGGTACATTGGAGGGTAAATTCGAATTTTTTTATTTAATTTCCCGAAAATATGAACCTTTAAAAATGTATCCACAAAAGGAAATTTAAAAATTTCGAAGATTTACAAAATTATAACCATTGCAAAACGATAGGTTCCGATGTCAGGTATTATACTTCAAAACTTTAAACACATTTTTCTTGAAACTACATTTTTCAAGCTGGTCGACACAATATTTCGAGTTCTATTTATCCAATCGACTTCAAATTTGGTATGTGCCTTCAATACATAATGCTTTATGGTAAGGACTACGGATGCTGGGAAATTTTGATTTTTACTATTGTTAAAAAATAAAAAACTTGTCCTTGAATTTTAATTTTAATTTTGATGGTAAAAAAGTGGACTATAAAAATACTCTATACTAGAATACCCATTTAAGGTGGGATACCGAAACCAATTACTACTGTGAACCCCACCTTAATTCTTTGCGACGCTGAAAAAGACTAAAAAACGTATAGTTACTGCGCATCTTCTCGAGACGTTCACTGTAATCGAACAACAAATCAATTTATTTAAAAATACTTTTATTTTCCAGAAACGCCATAAATCTTACATCAATATTGACTTAATGATACTTCTCCTCATTTCCAGCTCTCAATCCGAATTATAAAAATAAACGAATCGAAAGAATACATCTTAAAAAATAACAAATATCCGTTTTATTATTTTCCAGCGAAAGAAAAAGTACTTTTAGGAATATTCCTTGCATAGTAACTAGAGAAAAAATAAACAATAAAAAAAAATTGAAAGGATGTATAGACAAGGACCAAAAATATTTGCCATTTTCTCTTTTTTTACTTAGTGTTTATGTCATAATAACAACGCTCGTATCGGATACGACAATTGAAAGTCAATACCTGGAAGAGTCCCATATTTACTTCTGCTTCAGTACTCCCCCCCTTCTTTCTATCCTGTGTGAACGCACCGTAACCGTACAAAGGATACTTGAACGGAAAAAATTATTTTTATACATAATTCTTCGCTATCTCCACATACTTTACCCTTTTCCTTTCTCCCTTTTTCTGTGTCGTCGCCATCGCCAATATACGAGTTAAGTTGACCGGATTAGAAAAAGTATTGTGCTCGAGTGAGATAGAAATAGTTACGGGGTAAAACGAGATTTTGAGAAAGGTAATAAAAGTAGGTAATCGGAATTTTCGATATGGAAAAATTTCTGTTTCGAATATTTTTCTTTTTCAGGACCATCAAACCATCTAAATGTACCATAATTTTCGGTTTAAATTTGAACAAAATGAAGCTATTTTAACACCAATGTGTGATATGGTGATACTACTACGGACGTGTGTTGGCCAGTTACACAGGTTTTTTTAACACAGAGTGTGTTATGGCAAAGTTTGGGGTGTTGAATTATGCTTACAGACAAATTTTAAAATCGTTCTGAACCCGATTCCTCGAATAACTTAGAGCGGTTGAAAAAGTCACAACTCCACTGCGCGTAGTATTTTGGAGTCTCTCAGTTTGGTCGATAACCATTTTCCATGTTTTGAAATCTGACATGCATTTTTCTCAAAACTACATTTTCTAAACGATACGCAAGGTAACTCCAGTACACACAATTTTTGAAATTGGTTCAAAAATAAAATTTTTATAAGAAAATTAAAGTTTAATTTTTCATCGATTTTCAAATTTTTTTCAAACTAGTGCACATTCAACTAAAAATCAATATTGTATACAGGAGCGTAGCTACCGGCGTATCAGCCGTATCAATGATACGAGGCCCCCGGGCTACAGAGGCCCCTAACGTGTGTAAGCAAAAATTAGTAAAATGTTATCAACAATGTCACTTAATCTCGTGCTTCCCGGGAAAAAAACATATAAAAAAAAAATGTCATACGAGAGAATTTCAGACCCGGAATCATATTTCAAAGTCAATGTATACTATTGCTGTTTAGATATATTAATTTCTCAAACTAAACAGATTTCAGAGCCTTTGTGACCTGAGTAATATGTTCGAAGTATTACAACCGGAGAAACTCCTATCTTCTTCAAACGAAGTGATAAAAAACGCTTCCGGAAAACTGCCGGTTAAATACAGTAAAGACATCTCAGTTAATCTTTATAAACAATTAATTGCTCTGAAAACATGCTTAAAATCTGAAATTCAAAAAATTCATTCCATTAAGGAGCTCATGGAATTATTGCTGATAAAATTCAATAGCCTTACATCCAGTTTTCCAGAGGTAATAACAGCATGCTTTCTATTCTTGACCCTTCCAGTTACAACCACAACAGCTGAACAGGGCGGGAACGGCTATCAGACTTGTCACTATTGTCTACAGAGGCAGAAATTTTTAAAAAACTGAAACCATCTTCAACTATAGATGATTTAATAAATCAATTTGCCGAAAAAAGGCAAGAAAAGTGTATATTTAATTTGAATTGTTTGGCTAGCTCAAATTCTAGGAGGAAGCGATAACTTCTAATCAATAAATATTTATTTTAATTTAATGCAAGCATTTTTGTTTCTTTTGTGAGAAATCTTTACCCTTCATTTGGGCCCCCAACTAATTTTGATATAGGGCCCCTCCAAGGCACGCTACGCCACTGATTGTATACTGCGTTTTTGGGTGTACCGACAAAAAATTAGTTTAATGTTCTGGTTGCTATTTGAAAATTTTTATAATCCCTGATGGGGAGTATAAATTTCTTCAAAAAATCAGCGTCTACATTGAACCTTCCACACTAAAAAAAATTTTTTTACCCCAAGTCAGTTTTACATTGATTGTATTTTTCGCTACGGAGCAAAAAATTCTATAATAGAACCTACGTTCCGAGCATTTCAAAGTGATATAACCCCTTAAACTATGTTCCAAAATTTAATTACAACCACCACTCACCCAACCCGAAAAAAAAATCCGGTTATCAATTATGTTAATTTCAATTTATCCCCAATAATTACTACAAACGAAATTCTTTTTGAAAAAGACTAAATTACAAAACAATCACATAGAATAATAATAAATTAATGACAAAGCTAATATCTTTACTGGTGTATTGTATAACCGACGAATCCTTTAATTAAGATAATCCTTTGCAAACACAAAGATTACAATATTTCATATATTAATATACATAATACGTATATCAGATTCTAACTACAAATAAACCTACAAAGTGTGTTATGAAACTGAATATATATGTAGAAGAATTGTAGAGGACGAGCTACCGCGAACAAGTACTGGCCAGTAACATACTCTCTATGTGATGATTTCTCTAAACTTATTGTGTTCAAAAATTTATGAAAACAGTAAAGCCAGTCAAGAGTAATTACCAATATTACCATTAATAATTCGTACAGTGTTTGCATTACATACTTATGATGTGGGTGGAGGTAAACACGCTTGGCCATTTCGCTTACTTCGAATGTCTTTATTCAATTCAAAATGTGTTACTCTCTCATGTATTCGTAACAAGTCTTCAGAGACAAAATATTAATAAAAGTCACGTTTAAATTTAACAGTAACTTTCATGCGAAGAATATGTGCTAAGTTACAGAACAAGAGTATACACCTAATTTCTTATGTATTTTCTTTGGTGAAAATTCCCAATGTTTTTCCGCACGTTTTTCTCTGTCTATATGAACAATTCATTCTCATCTCGTTTGTCGAAATGAAAATTAGAATCAGATTTATTAAAATATTATTCAACAAACGAGCAGAGAGAAAGATCGAGATATATATATATATATATATATATATATATATATATATATATATATATATATATATATATATATATATATCGTATCTCTACAAACGTATTTAATCTAATATTCTTCTTTAAATTACTACAAATATAGAAAATTAAATTAAGTTGGATTCGTATATTTTAGTAAGGACCAACATCCCAGAATACCCCCTTTAATAGACGAAATAAATGTGGAAAAAACTGCGGAAAAGTTACTGACCTGCGGTACTGGTAAATTTTTTCCTCTAAAATGAAAATTTTCACGCCAATAGCCTCTTGGACAATTTTGGTTTTGATATCTATCTGTGGGCCCGTTGAGGTATTCGATAGTTTTTAACGAAATTTTCAAAAATTATACGATTTGGTTCCTAGTTGATCCCCTACGAATTTCATCGCAATCGAAATAATGGTAGCAACTACACTATCGATATCTTATTTACTACTAATCCCACTTTGCTCAAATTTTAAGAGTATATTAAAGACTGTTACAGCAGTAGGTACGAGGAAGCTGTGTGCCACACCCCACTGGCAGTGCATTTTATCTTAGTTTTTTTTCTGTTTCAATAACAGATAAAAAACTCATCACATTTCTGAATAACAAATCAGTTTTATTAACTTCTTAATCTAAAACGGTATCCTAATATATAATTCATGTAAGTAGATAACATTATGAATAAGAAAATTCCTGGAAATCCCCTTGGATTATTACAAGTAAAATAAATTTTAGGCAGTTGTGTATTTATTTAACTCAGAAACATGTTTAAATTTACGAAAGTGTATGCAAACAAGCTGTTTTAAAATTACAATAAGTATATAAAAAACAAAATCAAATGACATTTTAGCACCATAGTTTAGTATACAGCTGAACCTTTTCCTATGCGGTCTTTTCTTACGCGAATTTTTTCTGCAGTTTTAAAAAAAAATTGACAATTTAAAGTGCATAATATGAATCAAAAGCAGGAGAAAGTAAGAAAAACCTAAACATTAATTATAATTTTTTACTTTGATAAAATTACTTATTGATAGTTTTTAGCATTTAGTCAGTACATATATTATATAAGACGTTTTTATTTTTTACAGATGCATTTATCACGATTTTCATAATGTTATAAAAATGAAATAAAATGTTCTCATATTGTGTAAATGTTAATGCTTTATCTTGCTTAGAAAAGACACTTCTAAGGAAATCGTGAGTTTTTGAGTGTGTTGAGTTATGCATTTTCTATGAAATTTCTTTTATACGGTTCCGATCCACCGCATAAAAAAGTTGTTTTTTCTACAACCTGGAGCGAATTAGAAGATTTTTTTTGTGCGATTTTCTTGCGTTTTATAAGTAAAATTTTATTAAAATCTAACCTGTTTTTATGAAAATTTAGGAGCTATCGCCTTTACCAGAATTACAGACACCACACAAAAGAAGTTAGTGAAATAATAGTCTGTATTATGATAAAAAATACAGTTAGTTTGTTTAGCAAATTAAGCCGTCGTTATGCGGTCCTTAACTACCGCATAAAAAAAGGTTCAGCTGTATTAACTTTTGTTTTTTACCTGATTGCAACAGTAGTATAGATGAAATTGTTGAAACTGAACAATTTTTCTAGTATTTAAAAAACAAACGTCAAATTTAAAATTACGGATATTATTTTTTTGGTAAGTTTTCAAAGACTGAATTAAAAATTTAACAATATGACAATTCTAGTTACAATTACTTTGACGTCTAAGTGAAAATATAATTCTTCCAGAAAATTCATTTACAAAATACGCCACTTCATTTCTCCCTAACGACAACATTTAAATAAATAAATTATGAACACAGGATAACAAACACAAATACCAGGATGTATTTAAATAAACAAAATAAGATTAGCGTACAATTGGCAAAAGTGTGCGGCAAGTGGGACAACGAAACACCACAGGTTCGATGTAAACTTAAGGGGAGCTTTACTTGAGCGTCGTTAAAAAAATCGATTTTTTTTTTTTTTTTTGCAGAAATTGGTAGCTAATTGTGTGTATAATATGTTCCCAAAGTGATTTTACTGAAAGTAATTTAAGGGAAGGTTTACTAAATGAGATTTGATCAAAAAATCTATTTTTTTTGGCGAAATTGATAGCAAATTATGTGTAGAATATGTTCCCAAAGTGATTTTGCTGAAAATAATTAAAAAAAAAAGATTTTTGCACTTTAACCGAATCTAGCTTTCTATTAAAAAGAACTCAAAAAACGTAGTTCACCCAATAATCAGTATTAAATATAAAATTTTGAAAATACGTTTCTTTATATATATTTTATAATATCTCGGAACCACATTTTTGGAACTGGTTGCCACGATAACTCAAAAACTATTCGATGGATCCTTTTTTATAATTTTTTATTTTAAAGATAATTAAATTATCCGGCACCTATACCTAAGTCCGATACACTTTCAATATTTTTTATTTTTTTTATTTTACTTTAAAGAGCAAAACATAAGACAAAAATCGTAATCAAAAGTTCAAATATCCGCCATTTTTTTCTTTCAGCAATTTATTGATATTATAGGTAGAGGTGTCGGTACTCTTCATATATTTTATAAATCTTTTTTGTTTTTGGATTTAAGTGGTCTATTACCGGCGCTATGATGTCCACCAACAAGGCATCGGATTTTCGGATCGTCACACTATCTATAAAATGGACAATTTTTTATATATTTCCTTGAAAATTTTTTTTTGTATAGTTTAATACTTAATAAATATGTGTACAAAATTTGAGATTGATAGTTACTTCCGTTCTTGAGAAAAAAACTCCAGAAAAATACATAATTTTTAAGGACTCTCAAGTAAACCTTCCCTTAACAAAGCGTGGGTAAGTAAGAAATCCCTGTAACATTTCCGCAAGATGTTTCTCGAATGTGCTCTCGTCTTTAAAATGTTTACTTTTACCTGTAAATAAATACATATTATAAAGGATATAAGATTGCTCCTTAGAGAATTATGCGATATCAACGCCAAACATATACTTGATTTTTTGTTTTTTCAGGATTAATTTCATGTTTCAGTACCTAACGAAATTTCTTTACATTTTTTTTTACCTTTGCTTTTTAAAATGTAAATATAATTAAGAGTTTATTTTCAAACGACGTAATAGATGTTAGAAAAATACACTGCTGATAATGGTGGCACACAGCTTCCTCGTACTCGTAACAGATTTTTATCCCATCTCTTCTTGCTTACCTTACTTTTTCAATTGCCGTACTTATATAGTTTCTCCAAATTGGACGTCAGTTTCCCTAATAAACTAACTTCACAGTAACGAAACACAGAGGACAAAGTTACCTGTTTTTACCGTTATAAAAGGTAAGTAATTTGGAAATAATTAAAAATACCCCCGGAAAGGGTCATCAAATGGAAGACCACAAATGTAATTGCGGTACGGTTAAATGAAAAGTGCTTACGCTTTCACTTTTCTATCTGTTTTCCTTTCAACCAATATTGTTGACTCCGGACAATTCAATTAATATCGAAAACTATTTGGTCACGAAGACGAAACCGAATAAAATTACGGCATCTCTAAGGATTTATTTTAAAACACCAACACTGGTTCTGCGTAAAGTTGAATAAAAGCTTTTACGGTGCTCCTACAGGATGTGATCTGAGCCAATCTTTAACAACAGTTCATACTACCTAATATCAAACATATAAGCCCGGGTCACATGAAGACCTTTTAGTTGACTCAACTAAAGTGTAGCATTTTTCCGTTTTAGGATCACAATTTTTAGCAATATGTATTACAATATTTATTTAAAAGTATGTACTTTATAAGTTCGGTAAGTTGTTTTTACTGATCGAGAAAATGTTGCGAAAACGAGACCCGCAAGGTCGAGTTTTTGCAATTTTCGAGATCAGTAAATGCACTTAACGCATCGTGTAGTGTATAATATTTTTTGCACGATCGATTTAAAATATTTAAAAAATAAAAAAAAATATAGTAAATAAAAAATAAAATTCGGATAATATAGGTGAAATTTATATTTCTATGTTATGAAAAAATATTATAAATTTGTGTGAAACTTTGTTGTGACAATTGACAATTATATCTGTAAATAGAAAATTAAGTGTCAATATTTCACTGGCGTGAATATTTTTTTTTTTTTTTTTTGAATTTTTTATTAAAAAAATTGAGGAAAATTGTTTGTTAAACTATAATATTAGTGAGAATAATGAAGTTGATGAAGCATTTTATTTTTGGCTGCAAATTTATTCTCGTAAAATGAAAGGAAGATTATGAAAACCACAGAAAATTTTAATGATTGAATCAACCTTTTGAAATGTCAATAAAATATGACGACTAATGGCAACAATAATAATAATAATGTCCAAACTAGTGAAAATTTTCATATTAATCGATTTATTTTCCTAATTATTCAAATTGTACTTTTAATTTCAATATAATTAAATAATTACAATCATTTTTGAGCTAATTTCACTTACCACACTCCTATTCACTTACCACGCATCTATTTCACTTACCGCACTGTTATTTTTTGGTTTCCATGGATATAAACAAACGTTCGGGAAATGTAACTTATCAGCATAACCGACAGCATCGGTAAATGCATGAAAATACAGGATCGTGCAAAAAATATTATTTTGGACCTACCGTTAGTCAAGATCGATTTATCTCTTCAGTAATTTTATCCATCAAATTTCCATATATATTAAAAGTAGTAAGTTTACGGCGGTTCTGCACCAAAAGTAGTCAGGTTACA
The DNA here is from genome assembly GCA_035578155.1 of Brachynemurus nebulosus. Lineage (NCBI taxonomy): Eukaryota > Metazoa > Arthropoda > Insecta > Neuroptera > Myrmeleontidae > Brachynemurus > Brachynemurus nebulosus. The sequence continues at coordinate 16,078,836 of JAPWDM010000013.1, forward strand.
GCGATTGGTTCTATTTCAAAAATAATACAGTTTTAGAGGACTCCACGAGTGGAATCTAACAGGATCATTAGAACCACTGAAAGCATTACTTGTTCGTTACATTGTAAAAATTGCATTCAAAATCATCGGGAAAAAAAAATGTTAACAAAATTCACCTAAACAAGCAGAGTTAAAAAAATACCACCCTGTATATGTTGAAAATAGTTTCTTACACACAATACGCAAGTGTCTTTCCGTATCTCGGCCACCTGGTGTACTATGGCAGCACCAACTATGCAATATCCCTCTGTCTCAGTGCCACCAATAATTTTATTTATCTTACATATGTAGGTACATATACCGTTGTTATCAATGACGAACGAGAAATGCTCACTCATTCACTCATACGTGGGACGTACCGGGGGGACGGGACGTGGGTAATGCTGGGAAATCTTGCAATAAAAAAAAAGGAGAGACAGAGTAACATTATCAACTGGACGGACGGACGGACAGACGGACAGGATTGCTGCAATGTCATTGGATTTTATTGATGTGACTTGAAATAAAAATAACACTGATGTACCGACTTTTCATTGTATTGTACTGTGGTGAATGTGCCCGTTGATGTTATTATGGAAAATGTAATTTTGTACGTCAGTGTATTCGGTGAATTTCCACCGCAAGACATCATCATGTTGTATATATAGTGAGGAACATAATCAATTATAGTGAAATAGCATCTTCGGAGAGTCTTCGGTGAGATAAATATATTATATCACATCGTTCATATAGTTTAAAATAGGAGAAACAAAATCAAAATATAATTAAATTGTAATGATTGTGGAGACGCTGAGAAAATATAAATTGACAATATATCCTTGGAACAAGTGGTATTGTGCAATTTTTTTTTTTGTTTTTTTTTTTTTTTTTTTTTTTGAATGGATATGCTAACAAAATTTAACAAATATTAAATCTGTAAGCGTGAGCATAACAACGAAGATAAGTACAGTATAGCACCGATAATGCAAACATCAGTTTTGGAAATTTTTTGAGAGCATCATATTGGTCAACATCACTTTTGGAAAGTTGCATCAAAAATGTCAAGTACATAAATATTAAATCCATGAGCAATAGACCATGACGCATGATTTTATCAAAAGAGGCAAATAAATATACCGCTAATAGTAGTGACAAACAACAACAGACCTCAAAGCGTGGGAATGTTGATTTTAATTATTGTACATAGAATGTTTATCTATATGTATTCTGTTCTGTGGCGGTTTCTATCATACGTAAAATGTAAACAAAATTATTTCAGAGCAGATTATAAATAATTTTTAATTCTTCACTTCTTTTTTCTTCTTTTATTAATATTTAAAAAAAACATAATTTTAATTCAAAACAGAATCTTACGATATTTTTGAATCGCCCCTGGTCAAAAAGCATCACTTTTGTCAAGCACCACTTATAGAGACTACTTTTTCTTGACAAAACTGATGCTCTACTGTAAGGTGTTAACCGTGGCTCCGGTAATGCGGAACCGAAAAAGAATTTTTCCGCCAGCACACTTTGTGGGTTTTTGACGTTTCTTTTTGATCTGCAATTGCATACGGTGAAAGAAATGGTCCAGCAACATCTATCGAAAAAAATGGCACGAGGTTTCCGCTGGCCGAAAGTGTAGATTAGAGGGGACTTTTTTTAACCTACCAATTTATTGTAAGTAGAAAAATTTACGCAGTAAGTAGTTGATAACAAAGGTGGCCGGGGATTACCAAATGACATTACCAAATGCGATTTTTACTAGCTAAAAAATTTTGTAAAAATTTTCATGAATTTTCCGTGAATTTTCTTTATACTTGAAATAACCACTTGCCACTTTTTTGTATCAACTGTTTACAGTTTAAACTTGCTTGCTTTTTCGACCTCTTGTGAAAACCTCCTGAGTGAAAACCTCTTACCAAGTTTTTCTTCTTTTTTGATAGGTATTATATGTGCACTTAGTACCCTCTACAGTGCTCTTTTGAAAAAACATTTCTACTCCATTTTCCAGGTTACTCCCTGAAATTTACCCTCGGAATAAGGCCATCGTATTCTACCTCTGTGCTAAATTTTGAATTCTTACGATCGAATAGCTTTAGAGAAAATCGTTTGTGACAAATCATCGGACACCAAACTGATTCCGTAAACGTTCCATTTTGTCAATTTTTCTATGGAATTCTAAAAAATAGTGAAATTTCGCTATTAGAAATTCTTAAAAAGGTTTATAATAAAAACCGAATATTTCAACGAAAAAGATTAATGTATTTATCACTCAAAGGGGACAATGAAATATGGGAAATCAATAATCGGAAATTACGAAATTATTAACACTATCCCATAACCAATATTTTGATTAAAAGTTTGGTACATAAATGAATGTCAATAAACTGAAGTGGTTAATTTTAGGAAAGGGCAATTGACACTCAAAATTATCATCTTTATAAAACAGTCAATCCATCAACTCGAATTACCGCTTAGTCTTTACCATAATTACCCACTACGGAGATATTAAAATAAATAATTTCCCATTTTGCTAAAACTTATTGATAAAAATAACTTTACCTCCAACAAATGATATCACACACCGAAATACAACGCAGATTTTAAGAAACATAATATTATGTATTTGGAGCTGGTCATGGCGCATGGCATACTTTTCGTGGTACAATTACCCACGTATCAATGCCCGACCCATGTAATCACACACATGTCACCTACCGAACAAAATATGGTTTTGTAACAAATACTTAACACGTTAACCTTTTATAGCCTCACGCGTTCGACATCCTCTCACCCTAGAAAAAAAACGAGTGACATTTTGATAACGGTTGCGTCATATTAAGGTTTTGTCCTTTAGATCCCTATCGCACGTATCCTGTCACAGGATAAAATAACATATTATTTACTATAAATTGAACGGGATTGTATATTGGGAATTTTGAAAGATGTTTAAAGAAAAAAAATTCTGAAGCTCTTATAGGATTGCGATTTTACATATACATAGGTATGACAAGTAAGCGGGACAAAAAATTTGTCAAGTGCACGTTGGACGCGCATTAAGTCAGGGTCCTTCAGTAGCTAACCAGTTTTTACAGTTTTTTTTTTTTTTTTAATTCTTTGACTTTTATAATTTCTTTTTAATTTTTGTTGTTTTCCATAACAAACTGTTTTTTTGCCATAATCTCTGATGATGGCCTTGGGACCGAAACTTGTTAAATTGATAATTATCGTTTAAATTTATTTTAATTTTTTATTATTCTCTGATTTCGTTTTTGCAGGAAGTAGCTTTTTTCTTGATTATTGTATTTTTCAGGAAAAAATTTTTTACCCCGAAACCCATTATTTCCTTCCGCGGCCCTGCATATCTTAATACAAAATTTCATTTACCGCGGGAACCGTTTATATTGCTAGCAACTAATTAATTTTTTCAAATTTTTGTCCACGGTTGAAAAGTTACTGGGAGGGACGAAAAACCTCAATATAGACCTTAATGTAGGAATTTAATGTTGGGTCTTCTTGAGTCAACGATTAGAGAAAAAAAAATTTTGACCAAAAAAAAGTTTTTAATTAGTACATTGTGTGAGGAGTCATTTGAAATCTAAAACTATCACTAAGAATTCTAAAAATATTTCTTTTTTTTAATTTCTGGCCCAGTGGTCTTAGCGACATAGCTCAAAACTTACTAGAAATGGCCGTTCGCCATTCTAATCTGCTCGGTTTCTAACGCCTATACGGGTTATTACAAAAATGTCGTCAATGGACTTTTTATATTCGAAAGTGAAACGTATCCCAATATCCAATCTGATGAGAAAATTATAAAAACATTGAAAACCATTCCAATCGACGAATATGCTAATTTTCAGTTTCATAAAATTACATTCTTACAGTTCTCATTTAGCTAAGAAACATTTAAAACGACATGCAGAGCCAAAGGAAGAAAAAAAACAACTCTAAGTTGATTTTTCTCATTTTTCTTATCAAAAATGAAAATGATCATCAATTTGCTTCTAGCATATCACAGTAATAATAATACATTTCATTCTATACTTTTTCAACTCGAACATTCGACGAGGTTCGAGGTTGTCATCGCAGTATGCTCTCATAACTACCTCCTAACTTTTCGTCTTCTCAATTAGATACATCTTTCTTTTATTATTTTTTTAGCGAATTTCTAGAATGGAAATTCAGCTATTACAGTAGGTTTCATGACGCAACTTGAGCCCGGCACTATGGCAGAAATTTGTTTTGAGGTCCCTAGAAACCGAAAATAATATTCACTAAAATTTATATATATATATATATATATATATATATATATATATATATATATATATATATATATATATGTATGTATGTATTTATGTATCAGCATGATAACTCTCGAACGAAATGTCCTAGGTTTACGAAATTTGGTAAGAACGTTGGAAGTCCAAAAATCTTGGATCTCTTCAGCCAGACACGTCGAATGCCAGGAACATGGTTTTTGTTTTTGCAAAAAATTAGTTTTTTTTTTTCCAAAATTTGCTATAATTTAAAAGTTTTTGCCACATTTTTTTACACCAGTGCAAAGACGGAAAAAAATCACATAAAAAAGGTTTTTGAACTATTATTCTAGGTTAGCTAGTTTTTGAGAAAATAAGAAAAAAAAGTCAATTTATTATTTTATGGAGATATCTGTAAAAATGGAGCCAAGTACTTTTTGTGTTGATGCTTCAATATTTATTTAAAATACCCCTGTCGCAGCATCCTGCATAACATAGCGAATTTTCATTTACAAAAGTACGTTTTTCTCGGAAACTAGTTGATATAGAGTGATTGTAAAGAAAAAAACCTTCTTTATGTGATTTCTCCGCCTCATTCCGCCAAATTTTTTTCACGAAAAATTTCATTTCACGAAAAAAATTTGGCGGAATGAGGCAGAAAAATCACATAAAGAAGGTTTTTTTTATTTACAGTTACTCTATATCAACTAGTTTCCGAGAAAAACGTACTTTTGTAAATGGAAATTCGCTATGTTAAGCAGGATGCTGCGACAGGGATATTTTTTACATAAACTAGGTTTTTGTATGCATAGAGACAGACATACATACATAGATGGAGGAACAGATGGAGAGGCAGAGAGAGAGAGAGAGGGACAGATGATGATATTTATTGCAAAGAAGCGAAATTTACCACTTCATAATACTGTAAGTGAAGAGAGTTGCATAAAATTGTTTAAATAGAAGGTGGTCTATAAGTTCCAAATGGGTAAAATAGAATTTTTCCAGTAGTTAAAAGTAACAGTTCCAAATTTTAATTCCTTACCACCAATTACTTCCAACGAAACTCAAAATGTTTAATAATTGCTAAAAGTTCCTATGAATTTTTTTCCGTTATTCCGTTAAATATTAGGAAACGCTTGTGAGACATTACTACGTATGACAAACTTTTGTTTGCATTTCAACACACGCAGTATTCATATGTTCACTTATCGTTCAGCTAAACTGAAACTATAAGCATTCGATTTCTTTGGTATAGTACAACCAAAAACCACATGTAAATTAAAAATCACAAAGTGATTGACAAAATTATCCGGATCGGCCAGGGATCGAACCCAGGATCTCCCGGTAACTAGCCAGGTGTGTTCTGTTTCTCGCATTAGAGAGAGTACCAATACACATAGGTGGTTGAATGATTTCTGTATCGGGCGGCTGTCGAGACATAGGATCGTTGGTGTAATGGTGAACACACCTGGCTAGTTACCGGGAGATCCTGGGTTCGATTCCCGGCCGATTCGGATAATTTTTTCAATCACTTTGTGATTTTTATTTTTTTTTTTTAATTAGGAAACGTTTCAAGAATATATTCACAAATTTTCGAAACGGTAGCTTTCGAACATAAAACGCACTCGAGAATGTGAAATAGCATCTGTGGCTTGTTTGTATGTAGGTATATTCATGTATATATGCCGAAGTAGTTTCGTTTTAATTATATTTACATGCCAAAACACATTTTTCTCGGAGAAACTACTCAACCGATTTTTTTTTTTTTTTACTCAATATACTACTTACATTATTACTTTTTATGTGAACCAAACTTATCACTAGACTTGGGAAAACAGTGTTCCCTAACAGAATCGCCATATAAAATATTTTGGATTGGGTGGCTATAAATTTTATTACAAGGCTGAGGATTTTCCTCTGGATTTAAAGACTAGCCTAAGGAAGCTTTTGAGAACAAATCAGTAAAAATTAAAAATTACCCATTTTTCATAATTTAATATATATTTTAATAATATAAATTATTTGAGCCGAATTTAAAATATTTATAATGTAAACATATTTCCTTTGTGATTATTTAAAATAACATGTATATCTCACCTTCTTTATACCTGCTTAATATAAACAAAATGTATTATAGTATGTTTTATGTAAGTATCAGGTACGTATACTCCAATAGCCCATTCACCTGTTTCAACATGATTTAGTTGTTGCATTAGAAAAATATAAAGATATGTATGTATTGATAACAGACAAAATGATTCATAATATTGGGAATTAAAAAACAAAAACAGCTCCATTCGTAGCCCCCCAGTACAAAATATTTTATATGGCGATTCTGTTAGGAACCATCATTTTTTCACATGTCTGCTTATCCTGCTTATCACAGATCACAGCAGATCCAGAATTACTGTGATTTTACTACCGTCCCGATCGGGTATACCCGACTCACCGTCGAACATAACCGAAGCAAATCATGCTCGGTGACGTGATACGAATTCGCCAGGTGTCATTTTAAAATTCAACCTCTTCGTTACAGTATCTTCAAAATTTCAGTCCTATTTTCACGTGAACACCCTATATAAATAATTATAAAACATATATATATATATATATATATATATATATATATATATATATATATATATATATATATATATATATATATATATATGAAGTTAACTTCTTATCAGACAAGTGGAAACACTGCTTCTTTCTCATCTTCATCTTCAATATAACAATAATGTTGTAAGAGATATGCAGACGACATAACCTCCATAATAAATGATAAGATATTCTAAATATCTATGGTGGTATTATAGCAGGCACAAGCACAGTAGCTTTGCTTATTAAATTTAGCTATATAGAATATAAAATTAATGATGTACTTCAGTGTGATACAATTTTGTAGTTATATAATTCTGTAATTAGTTCAAAATATCTTTTAATGTTCCATCAAAATTATTTAATAAATAAAGTTATTTGCGTGTAAAGATATTTCCTTTTTGTGTCAAAATGGCCATCTTAAATACGAATTTGATATTTTCGATTAAAAATGGGACTGGAACCACTCACCATTCAGCTTTTTAGCAAGAGGAAAGTTGTTTTCCAAAGAATTTTTGGTCTCCTGTCATTTTTCGAATAAAATACGAATCCAAATTCATGCCGTCTTCAACGGATTTTAACGTTTTGAAACCATACTAAATATATAACATTAAGAGGAGCAAAATTTTGATACTTTTGGTCAGTGATTCTTCACCATCTTTAACTTTTTTGAAAAAATCAAACAATTTTTGTTTTCGGCGATTTTATTCGCGCCTTATAAGATCTTCCACGCACATCATAAATTCAAAAATTTAAAAATTATAAGTTTTATTATATAAATAATTAATATTTTATCTTTACAATTTAATATTTCGAATAATTGTAGTGAAAATTACATAAACGATCATTTTAATTAAATCTAGATATAACTTGAAATTTTCAAGTTGATTATATGTAGACGCTTAACAAACAAACTTCTTCAATTACCAAACGAGTTCCCTTAATATTTCTATTTACAAATTTTGATAATTTTATCTCGGCCACTGTATTTCAACCATTAAAACTTATTATTGGCGCCAAATATCTTTCAACTTTTACTTTTTATTTACTTTTCTTTTGACATTCCATTATTGCTGTTGTTTTAAAAAGAAATAGGAGTATATGTTTAATCGGATGATGATGCGAAAAAGAGATACAGAATTTTCTTTTATACTTTATTCTTTTATTACGAAAAAAAAAAAAACAATAAATAATTTTTTAGTTTACAATAATTTCCCCTTCAAAGAAGACATATTTGAAAATTTTGGCGTAAAAGTCATTCACCTTAATAACTTTCTGAGCTCGCATCTTTCGTTCTTTTTCAAAAAAAAACTATGAAAAATGTGCCTTTTTAGATAACACAAAGAAAATATAATATATTGTCGATTATTGAATGTTTTAAAAAATTTCTAGCTTCAAGTCTAGTTGGATTAAATTCTGTCCAAGATGACAGAGAATTTGATAAAAATGTTTGAGAATGATCTACCCAGGGAAATAGTATATTGTACAATAAGTGAGAAATAAGCTTTTCCCACGTATTTTACACTATACTTTTTCTACGAGCACATTTTTTTTCGTAAAATTTAACGTAAATAATTAAAATAAAATTTAAATAGGTAGTAAAAATTTTTTAAATTTATAATGTCAGTGGTAAGATGTTCAAATTTTTGCCAAAGCATAATTTGAAACTATGTAAACAATATCATTAGTATTACATATGACATTATATATTAAATTAGACATAGCCAACTTTATTATTATATTAAGCAGTGCGAAATAATTTCCCACGCCTATTTCCACACAGTGTGGGCAATTGTTAATTTTTGCATATAGTTAGCCGTGCGCAAAATGTTACTTTTAATAGTAGGAGTAGAAAAAGGTTGTTTATTGTATCCAAAAATTTAGGTAGTAAAACTATCAAAAAAATGTACAGAAACTAATTTTTTTCGAAAAAAATTTTTTAACATCGTTATGAAATTTATGAGTTTGTTAGATTAAGTCAATTTGGAAAACTTAAATTGTTGTTCACGGCCCTGGGGTCCAAGAAAATGATCAAAATGACGAATCTTGACCGAATATCCTGCAAAAAAAAAAGAAAAAAATAGGTATTACGTTTAGGAAAAATCCCAAAAATAAAAGGCAGGACGGATTTTAATCAATTGAGACTTAATTATTCAAATACTATTCGGATCCTTAGAAAAATAAACGTTCCTCAGAATCACAGAGACTCAAGAATGATCCAAAATAAACCGTTAGACGGTTCTGGAAGTGTGGAAATTAAATATGCTCTTGAGATATGAATATGACAACTTTAGAGTCGTTTGGCGAGCGGATCAAAAGCGCAATAAGGAACAAATTATTGTATACAATAAATCAGAGAATCTTGCGCGGGAGAAGTCAAAAATTTTTGAACCTCAGGATATTTGTTGGTTCGAATTGATAACGTACTTTTTATAGTTACTTAAACCGACTTACTTATTAGCTTTATCATATATTTGATCGTTACCCATTAGAGATATAAAACTAGAGAAAAAAGTTATTTAATATTAAACTTCCAAAAAAAAAAGGTTGACAGAAAGTTCGTAGGTAGGTACATGTGAACTCTCTTGAGTTAATCGAAAATTGAAAGGTTATATCAGTTTATCTATGTCGATACTTGAGTTGTCTGCCGTTTAGTAGTTGCCCGTTAAAACTTTATTCAATAACCTAGTGAATATTTTATAAGATTCTGACTGAAGAGAATAACAGTCTGTGTCTGTAAACATCAGACGAAGCACCGGATAAAGTACAGTAAGTTCATGTTTAACTCCAATTCAGTCACCGATTAAACTGAAATACTCGGAGAGAACTTGTGGCGCTTGTAATAAGTTCACGCTTCACCGACATTCTGTGTAAAACTACATAAATGTTTGATCATAAATCACTCACGTAAATTAGAAAAGAAAATCCATCAATTACAAGTTATACTTGCGAAATTAGTGTTCCGTATAATCAGTTGTTTTGGGGGGATTTGATGGCAGACTGTTTGTCTTTCAACAGGGCTTAGCGGTACTACATATCTATAGATAAACAGTTTAAGGCACAAAAATTACTTGAATATTATCGTCAATTTCATTTAGGTAACAGCTTAGGTACCGATATAGATTGTCTCTATGGATACGCTAACAAAATTCTACATAATGAATTAATAACCTGTACTTATTTGGATGCAAAAATTGTAATACCTTTATTTTTCGGGCATAAATTTACCAGTAACTCCTTCTTTAATTTCTAGAACATAACATTAATAGTGATGAGTAAATGCAAGACCAAGACCAAGACTGCCAAGTCTTGGTCTTGGTCTTGTTCTTGCATTAGGAGTCTTGGTCTTGGTCTTGCAAAATGCAGTCTTGGTCTTGGTCTTGGTCTTGCAAAATGCAGTCTTGGTCTTGGTCTTGTTATTGCTAAAAAATCTTGCACTTTCTTGCATTTTTTATTAGCGAATTTTTTTCCTCTAAAATCAGAATTTTTACTATCTTTACGTATTAATTATACTTTTAAACTATTTAAATAGTTTAGCAAGAGTCTTGCTTTTGTCTTGGTCTTGCTCACTTGAGTCTTGGTATTGGTCTTACAGCCATAATTATAGTCTTGGTCTTGGTCTTGCTCTTGGTATACATAGTCTCGGTCTTGGTCTTGGTCTTGCAAAAAATGCAACACCAAGACAAGGCTGCAAGACCAATACTAATTTTACTTATCACTATAAACATTAATTATTGACTAAAAATATTTTACTTCCGAGACTACTAAAGTAGCGGAAGCATTGTGTGACCACTTTTGAAAAATGAAAAACGTTTTCCCGCAAAAATTATTTTCTTTATACACATTTTACGTTTTAAAGCTTCCTAAAGAATTTTGGTTTGGTGTCTGTCCGTCTGTCTGTCTGTTCATCTGTGTGTGGCCAGTTTGCACCAAGTGGCATAACTTCTGAACTATTCAATTTAATTTTTATAAAATTGTCAGAAATTATGCAGTTTGGTTCCCAGATGGTCCCCTATGAATTTAATTGAAATCGGAGTAACGGTAGCTATAGTCGCTACCATGAAATCCCAGTAAGTGTATCAGTATCTTATTTACTGCTAGTCCCACCCACTTCGCTCAAATTTTTAAAGTATTTTGGGAGTCAGTTTCTAAAATGTTGTTGCTATTATTTTATAATTTAGCCTTGAAGTATTTTGAGTTACAACAATTTTTATGAACTTTAAGGCGAAAATATAATTTCACGGTATATATATTTGGTAGAATACTATTTTAAAGTCTTTAACAAGTACGAGGAAGCTTATGTAAAAAAATTTAGTTCTTAAAATTTTCGTCCAATCTACACCTCATTCTCAATGCTTATGTTTTATTTTTTTCCAATTTTTCTGAATGATCCCTTTGGTGAGAAAAGTGATGAACCTTTTCTTCCCAGAATATGTATTGTTAATTTTGTATGACAAGTTTCCCGCTTTCAAGGCTGGCCCTGAATCAAAATTTAACTTCACCCTGGGACAGACAGACGGATACCAAAACACCAATTTTTGTACGAGACACTAAAAGTAAACAGGAAGTAAAAAAATGTAAATACCAACATTGAAAGGTTTCTGTCAAATAAAAAATCTTTAAATACGGTATTTAGAGAGAAAATGTTGCACGAACACAACTACATTTAAAATTAATTTTCCGACAATCGTTCGTGTGTTATCCTGTGTGGAGTCCCTTTTCATTTATTATGTACAGTTTTTCATTTTCCCATTCGTTCTTAGAGTTTATTTTTTTTCATCATTTTTTTTTTTTTACATAATTACTGAAAATACCACCAGCATAAATGTAAAAAGGTTTTGCTTTGGTTAGTCGTTGAAAGACGAGGATCTAACAAGGATGGATGGGGAGTTATCCTTTTCATTTTTTTTTTGTTATGTGGGAATCAAAGACGTGTCCGAGAAAAGTCTAATATTAGAATAAATTATGTGTATATTTACTAGAGACTTGCAACGAATATTTGCCATTCAGCCAATTTGGCCATTTTTTAATGTTTGCAGGGTCATAGGGCTGATAGGGTATATAGGCGAAGTAGGCAACTGTCGATGGGCCCATAACCTCTGACACGCCTCGAAATCTCAAAAAAGTTATATACAATCCATGAATATATTCCATATTCCACAAATACATACACACACAGCCACAGAGTCATGATATGCGTACTATTTATACTATGCGTATTTAAACGTTTTCAAATTTGAAATAATTTAAAAAAAAACCGTTAACTATTGCAATTAATTATTGAATTTGAAATTTTTAAAACATTTTTTTTAAATATTTTGGCTCGTATTTTACTTTTTTATGGTTTTATACCAAAAAATGAATTTTGAAAATTTTGAAAATAGAAAATTAAGTACCTACCTAGAGGTATTACAAATTTTTTTTTTCATATATTGTCTGGGGCATCGTTTAAAAAGTCTTGTTATAGGAAATGCAAAAAAAAAAAAAAATTGGCCTCATATTCGGCTAGTCGGCAATTTAAAGGTTCTAGAAGCTCCATAATAACTTCCATAGTCCCCCTTAGAAAACATTTTTCGTCGCGCGCCTGATATAAATAATATTTTTATGTTGTTTCATGTTTTTAAAAAAAAAATGTATATTTTTAAAACAGGTCATTATCTTTTTGTCTCTAACGAGTCTGGTGTACGATCATTCAGCCATTTTAAGTGGGTGGTGGTGCTTTTTTTTTACCTTGCGCCCACTTTTTATGAATATTGTAAATATGTATATTTAATTTTTAATTTAGACAACATTTTTATTACTGTGCTTTTTATTAAAATTTAATTAGAAAAAAAAAAAAACTGGTTAGTAATTGATCAATGGCTCTGTTTTTTATTTTTAATATTTTTTTTTTTTAATTTACTTATTTTTTTGTTTTGATCACTTTAAGGTGGTTAGTATACGTTGAGCTTTCAAAAAAATTAATAAACTGATGTTGGAATACATTATTTTGCTTCAAAGACCACTTAAGTAACGGAAACATTGTGATCACTATTGAAACATCAAAATTTTTTTCCCTCCGAAATCTTCCTGAAATGTCGATCCATCCGTCTGTGTGCCCCAAGATCTTATCAAGTGGCATAACTTCGAAACTAAAGTTTTTCAAAAAATAGTTCTCTACGAATTTCATCGCAATCGGAATAATTATCGCCACGAAGACGTTAAGAAATTTTAGTAAATCTGAGGACGTTATTAAAGAGAAAAATAAAAAAAAAAATTTCACAATTAATAATTTTTAATTTTTGACAATAATTGACAGACTTTTTTGAGGATTTAGCAGTTATTTAATGCCTTAATACAAGTTCTTTTCTCTTTAAGTGTACTTTAGAACGTTACTACACTGAGAAAAAAATACAGTAATTTTTACTGAAATTTCTGGTAAAAAATTACTGAGCTCTCTGGTAATGCGGACATAAGTGACAAGCTAAGCAAAAAGTACGATAATTTATAGTAAAAATTGTAAATTACCCTATAGCTCAGTAAAAATTACCGTATTATTTATAAATAAGGTTTTTTTTTTATTTATTAATAAATAATTGAATTAAAATAGTTTAAAAGGATATTGATAGAAGGGTAAGCATTAAAATCAAATTATTAATATAGAAAAAATTTTTTGTGGTTTTTTATTATTTGTGAAAAAAAATATATAAATTCTTTATTTGACATATTACATGATAAAACAATAGGCACATTACAATAATTTGTATAAAAACATATTTCAATTAACATATCAATACATATAAAAAAACATACAAGAATTAAAATAAAAACTAAACAAAAATTCATGAAACACAACAAACAAACACTTCATAAACATCCAGTCATGATGGTTGTTATTGCACAACTGAACGAAACCTGCTTAGTTGCTATGCCTGTAACTCGTGTTGGTCGTGTTAGACAATGCTCGGTGCGCTTGCGTGCTTGTTTTATTTATTCTCATGTGATGCTTGGTTGCAATGATATGTGAGAGGGATGAAATGCACAGCGACTCAGTAAAAATTATTCAATGTCTAGTATAATTTTACAAAAAATTAAGTAAATTTTCCCGGTGTCCACATGAAATTTTACTAGCCCATCGAATTTTACGCAGCTGTATAGGAAAAATTCTTAAGGTGTACAGGAAAAATTTTCAAATGAATCGTAAAAAATAATGTTTGAAACGCTTTTTTTATATTTTTGCTTAATAATTTCCTACGGACTGGTCACTTAAGACTCGTTTACCGGAGGCAGCTCAGTAATTTTTACTGGAATTTTTTCTCTGTGTAGTTATTGCAGAAAGTACTCATAACTGAATTTGAGTTTTCTAGATAAAAAAGTCAGTAAAAATATTTTCTTTTTACATATTTTTGTGGAAAATGTTATAAATATGTATTTAGAAAAAAAGTTGCTTGTCATAATGGTAAGTTGTGAATGTATTTTTTGTGTAAATAAAACTTCACTAAAAGCATAACTTTTTTTTTTTAAATTAATGCTTTCTATTTCAGAAACAATTTTTTCTTTCTAAATGACGTTGATTGAGTGAATGAAATTTGTCTTTTTTTTATTTTTTTTTTCTTGCTCCGACGATGATTTATTACAGAAGAATGTTATGGACTGCATATAGAGAAAATAAAAAATGGTTTTAAAAGAAAATTTTAACACCTTTCAGTCCGGTCGGCTTACGCATAACATTTTCTGTCCCAACATAAAATTTAACATGACATCATTAAGTTCATGTAAATAACAATAATACCTAAATGATGAAATTTTTGTTACGTTTGTTTAAAAAAAAAAAATTGTTTTGTAAAAAAATTATGCAAAAAAATAAAAATTTCTTACTGAAAAATCCGCACATAACGGCTCCATACTGTCTAAATTATAAAACTACACGAGAAAATTTTCGCATTTTCTTTTATTCGTTTATAAATCGATTTTCTTGCGCCAATAACTTTATTCGTTGATTTATTACTAGCCTCAGTGAAAACATAATTTCCTAAGAAAATCCGGGTAGTACAATCGGAAGAAAAAGTTAGGGATCGTATCACTTACCATGGGAATCAGTTTGTCCAATAACCTTACATATCTTCTGTATCGTTAGATGAACCGTAC
Source organism: Brachynemurus nebulosus (assembly GCA_035578155.1). Lineage (NCBI taxonomy): Eukaryota > Metazoa > Arthropoda > Insecta > Neuroptera > Myrmeleontidae > Brachynemurus > Brachynemurus nebulosus. Next base: position 16,093,844 of record JAPWDM010000013.1, read on the forward strand.
AAATCATTTGGTAGGAGTTTTTAGCAATTTTTTTCTCCCGAATTTGTACCGGACTCGCACCAAATTTTACATGGAGGCAAAAAAATCCACGACTTACTCTCAAAACTTGCATATCTTTATTCAATAAATATTAAAACGTAAATGACATTTATGATAAACAACTATTTGAATGTCAAGGATTTATAAACAAAAGAATGATTAATTGCATTCAATTATTTTGATCAGCTATTAGAAAAATGACAATAATTATTTATGTATCAACTATTTGGTATGTCAAGAAAAATTAACTGGACTGGCATTTCTGGATATTCAGAGCCAGGAAAAATTTAAATAAATTGCTTTATGTTTACTAAAAAACTTCCTTAATACGATCTTTCAAATATAATAATTTATCAATGCATATCAAAAATTTTACTTTATATACATACAAAAAATATACTAGCAAAAAGAATGCGTTTTCCCCCCCATATTATGTCATACAGTATTATAAAGGAGTCTCCACATTCTCGCCAAGGTTGGACGAGGTTCCTCGTCGAATTCCTCGCTGAGGTTGGCTCAGCCATATGAATAGCATTAAAACACCAACCGCGAGACACAACGAAATGACTCTCTACATTCTCGTTTCGTCCAACCTCGGCGAGAATGTGGAGACTGCTTTAAATAAAATGCGACAGATTTATACAGTAGTGAAGATTTATACGATTCAAAAATGTTCAACAATTTGCCGAGTAAGCAAAAAGATAAATTTCATATATTTTTCATCGTGACGGCGAAAATATTACAACAATATGCGATATGGTTGACGGGTTTGAAAAAGTTAATTGCAACGATCACATCGATGGTGGAAGCACTGGGAACGTTAAACATATCTCCATTTGACGGTGCAACTGGAGAATTTTAATTGTAAATTACTTTACGTACCTATCGCTAGTTGGCGTTACTATCAACACAACGATGGGGTTTAGTACGTTTTCTTTTCGAGTTAATCATATTTCTGAAAAGGTTTTGATCATTTTAATAGCACAAATTTGCTTCTTAGGCGCTTTCTGTTAAAAATTTTTTCTATAATCTATACATATAATAAAACTGTAACGAAACCATTTCTGTACATGGAATGTTTTTGGAAAATTGTACTGATACTGTAAATAGTTATCGATGTAGATATCAAAAAGACGATTTTTAAAATTTTTGTCTGTCTGTCTGTCTGTTCACGCATCACGCAAAAACTATTGGACGGATTTTAATGAAATTCGGTGTGATGATAACTTATTACCTGGGTCAACATCTAAGATATTTTTTATCCTGGGAAAATGTCTCATTCCCACGGGAAAATAGAAAAACTATTTTGAGTAAGTGTACACATTACGCAAAAACTATTGAACGGATTTTAATGAAATTTGGTGTGGTGATAGCTTAATATGTGCGTCAATACTTAGGATACTTTTCATTACGGGAAAATATTTTCTTCCCTCGGGAAAATACAAAAACTCTTTTGAGCGTGTGCATCCATTACGCAAAAACTATTGTTCTATGCAAGTTAGTTTAAACACTTATCCGTAATTATCCGCAGCTATCCACCTCTGATCTCCAGTGAATAATTTTTTTTGAAAATGTTGAAATTTCTTTTTTTGAAATTCAATGCTGTGCAATATACTTTTACGATTAGATTGAGAATAATATTATGTATTATATACTGTGCTTTGCAGAGATTTATAATTGAACTACTGTTCAAATTTCAGTTGAAAATAAAAAATTTATTATTTTATTATATAAGTATATAATATATTATGCGCCTTCAACTCGGGATATTTTTGTTTGCACAGTAAATATTTAACGTTCTTTCGTACGCAATTCAATTTTATTTTCATTTTTATCATTTTATGTGAAATTATATATTATTTGATACATTAGTAAAACAAATAATTGTAACAAATAACTAGTATAAAAAAAAAATCTTATGGTGTGTTAAAGACCACGCACGATAAAAGTGAAAATTTGTTTTTACTACGTCTGGAAATATATTTTTTCACTAGCTGTACCCGCGACGTTGTTCGCGCGACGCGTTGTTATAAAATCAATAAGGAGTATATAATGTAGGCATGCATATACTCAAAATGGTTTTTATGTCCCGAACTAACTTCGTGTTAGTTCGGGACATAAGGTGAGAATTAATTTATTATTTATTATATATCATTTTTTAAAAAATTTTTGGTATCGATTATTAAATTTATTTATGATGTAGAATTGAAATAAAATTAAAAAAATGATATTTATTTTTTTGTTCAAAAACCCAATTCACAATTATTACTTAATATTTCGTTACTATGGTTTTGAAATCAGTGAAATTTACCAATGAAAATTTTTTTGTTTCATTTTTATCGTGTTTACCCACAGTGAAATGACTAACAAAAAAATTACCTACCATTTTTTTCCTTATAAAAATCTGTCCTAACTTTATTTCACCTATTCTGCTATAGCTAACCATTTTATAAACATCCTGTAGGTATACATTTAGTGCAACAAAAAAAAAAAAATTTAGCTGATATCACGCCACGTAAATTATAATAAAATTAACGAACTATAAACATAAATTTTATTATTTTTTTGTGCTGTTTGTGGCTTGGTCTTCTATTATATTTGCTATATACCTACAACAACGCGACACTTTTTTTTGCTGCCTTTGTCCACTTTCCGTATGTTGACATCACTGACTACATTCGTGGCGTCTAACAACGTCCGTACGTCCGTACATACCTGTACATAATATATTTATGCCGACAATAAATAAAATTGTTACAGTGACTTAAATTACATTAACAATATAAGTGTCACCTGAGATATATAAAGTGACCCATGAATATTAATTTTACTTTTATACTCCACCGTTTTAGTGATGGGTCACAAGAGCGAAAGAATCGAGAAGGTTTCAAAAGTATCTAACACTCCCTTTCAAACTACCTGTATCTTATTCCTGTACGAATTTTCTCGAAAGCCTCAATTGTTCGGATACAAAATTCGTTCTCATATTTTACGATAATCTTAAAACTAAAACGAAGTTGAAATTAACACAAAATAAGACAAAATTACCAAAAACATTTTCAACATAAAAATGAAATAATATATTTAAAAATGTTTCCCTGTGTAAACCATTCCTTTTTCTGGTTTAGAAAACCAACTTTTAGGGAAATCGTGAGGTTTTGGAATGTTTTGAGTTACGTATTTTTTTATGAAACTTTTTTTAAGCGGACCCAATTCACCGCAATAATAAGAAGATAGTACTAATTTACAACTTTCTATGAGGTTCAGAACCTTGATTCCAACAAAAATCTTAAATATAATGTTTCGGAAATATGTAAGCCTCGACCAAATTTTAGTTCGCGTGACACCACTGTTGTTTTAACACACGTCTATAATGGGTTTAATCAAATAATATTGCAATTGCTTAATGAAATTTAACTTTTAATCTTCATTTAAAATAGTTTACTTTTCAAATTTTCGCTCCACTAGTTTTTGAATCTATTTAGAGACGTAAATACAATAGAGCAGTCGTTCCAGGGCGTGTGACAAAAAGGCATACAAAAATTTTCATGTTTTTTTCGCTATAGAATCAAAATCGTTCCAGGGCACAAAATTGATAGTTACGCCTCTGACACAATCTATTACATAATATAAACAAAGTTAGCTTCTGTCTTGATAATTTTGGCAATTAATATCGATGTAGCAGAGGAAACAGAGAGGTAAACATCCTCAATTTCGCCAGACTTTCATCATGCTCATAACGAGATGATATAAAAACTTGTACAATTTGAATAATTTAACAGAATAGAATGCAAACATTTATTTTATGAGCTACAAAAGTGTACAAAATGTAATGAAATAATTATAATATTATTAAAAGCGAGAAAACATGTCTATGAGGCAAAATTAGCACGTTCAACGTTGCTTGAATGTCTAACTAACTAAAATCACAGCAAAAAAACAAAAAAAATTAGCATAAACATGGCAGCAATGTCAGTGCATGAATATTCATAATATTCTTTTGTGTTATAAATTAAATGTAAGTAAAATAACTTTAGAGCTTTTTTTGTTTATTATATAACATCAACTCATTTCCGTAACTACAAGTCTTATACATACCTCGGCACCCTCCCTCCAACACCCTCTCCAAGGCGCTCATTTTCGCCACTGCTGACACTATTAACTATGTTTTTGTTAGATAATTAAAACTAAATGTCGCATATGTCGCAGAATAACTTTAGTGCTTTTTATAATTTCGTTCCGGCGAGCTACGAAAACCTAATCTGTTAGTAACACAATTTTTATTAGGAATATTCATATAATAATTTATAAGCACATATATAATTTTTATTCTTATCGAAATAAAACACGTGTTGAATAAATAGCATGAAATACAGCTATTAGATGCCACGCGCAGACGGCTTTTTGTTTGGCAACCAACACCATCCTGTTAATTTTCATGTTACAGTGTTTTTTTTTTTTCTATAATCTGGCATAAATACGTTTCTTAAAGCAAATTTTCATAAATTACTTTGTACTAGCCGTACCCGCGACGTCATTCGCGCAAAGCATTGTTATAAACTCAATGAGAAGTATGTAAGTGTAATAATTATACAGAAGTTGCAAAGAATAATAATTTTTGTGTAATGCATGCACATGCACAAAACGATTTTTCTATTTTCCCGTGGGAATGAGGAATTTTCCCGGACTAAAAAGTATCTTGAATGTTGACCCAAGTAATAGGTTATCACCATACCAAATTTCATAAAAATCCGTCCAATAGTTTTTCCGTAATACGTGCACATGTACAAAATGGTTTTTCTATTTTTCCGTGGGAATGAGGCATTTTCGCGGAGTAAAAAGTATCTTAAATGTTGCCCTAGGTAATAAGTTATCGCCACACCAAATTTTATTAAAATCCGTTTTATTAAAATAGTTTTTGCCTAATGTGTGCACATGCTCAAAATGGTTTATCCATTTTTCCATGGGAATGAGAAATTGTCCCGGAGTAAAAAGTATTTTAGATGTGGACCCAGGTAATAAGTTATCATCACACCAAATTTCATTAAAAACCGTCCAATAGTTTTTTTGTGATGCGTGAACAGACAGACAAAAATTCTAAAAATCGCTGTTTTGGTATCTACATCGATAACTATTTACAGTACTAGTACAATTTTCAAAAAATATTCCATTTACAGAAATGGTCTCGTTACAATTTTATTAGATATGTATAGATTTCAAAACCTAACTCCTTTATTTTATATGAAAATATCTGATGAAAAAAACAGATTCGAATTAGGTAAATCGTTTCGACTATTATGTCTATAGGTATTTTATTATATATAGTGATCGAAGAGGTTGCGGGGCTGACAGTATTGTCTTTATTTTTTTAAGGTATTAAAAATTGTTTATTTATTTTAGATAAAACATTTTGATGCGATTTTAAATATACACAACAGGTAATTATGGATGCCTATATACGGACAATATCCTCTTATAATTGATATGTTTTGAATATATTTTAGATATGCGTGTATACATTTATTGTCACAACTTGCTTGGTCCGATTTTAATTTTATGTATTGTGTTAAGGTATGTTTTGATGTAACCAGTGAATGATTTATGTGTATCAATTGTCTTTTTTCTCCCAGTAAAATGTGAGAGAGACAACGCATTATTATGTTTTCCAAAAAATATTTTTTTAAATGACAGCTTATTTTTTTATTAACAAATTTTAAGTTACAGTCAGTCAGTCAAATTTTCAACAATTTTAATTTAAAAAAAGTTAAAATTTTTGTACTTTTTTAAAATAACGCTTTTTTGTAACTTGAAACTAATTTTTATTAACAGTTGATGGTTAATAGAGAATATACCGATACAATTTTTTTAAAAAAAAATGTATTTAGCCCGATTTTTTAACGTTTTAAGTTTTGAAAATATAAGTACGGTCCTGTCAGCACCGCAAGATTTCGAACACTAATTATATACTATTAAATTGCGTTGTCATTTTCCTCGATAATTAGTTAAAAATATTAATTTCCTAGAAAAACGCCGAAATACGCAGTTCTCATTCTCGGAAATTAAATTAATTGATATAACGTATTTAATAAGCAAAAAACCAAACGAGACAACATTAATGATAAAAGCAAAGTTAAAATATATATATATATATATAGTCGTCACAGTACGGTAATTATTTATTAAAAGTTAATTAAAAATATTCATTAAACTGATTAAAAATTATTGATTTTCCAAAAATAAAACTTATGTTTCTACATGAATAATGATTTCGTTTTAACCAATTACCCAATGATTTAGGAACCGGATATTCAGGACCCCAATAATTCAATTGCGTGACTAATGAAAAAATAAATTGTTTTTCTGGAATTCAACTCTAATTATTGGGGTCCTGAATATCCGGTTCCTAAATCATTGGGTAATTGGTTAAAACGAAATCATTAAACTCTTGAAATCCCAATTAAAACTACGTTGATTAAATCTACATGAATAACTTTGCCTTAAAGTTATTTTCAAAATATACAATTTTAGTCAAAAATTAAATAAACGCACTCTCAACTGTTGAGCAAAAAAAAAAAAATTGTAACTATTGTAATAAACAGTTTATAGTTTGAAGACGGTTGTATTTGAGTTTATCGTAAGTTATTTTTAATAAACAATATTAAACAGTTTTAAATCTGCAATTAAAAATTAGGTTATAACATTTGCTTCGTAGTTTATTTAAATTATATTTGTTTTAGTAAATAAATATGACAGCCGAATCTGCAGCCCGGAGGCCCAGACTCATTGGTAAGGGGCCCGGGCAAAAGTATAAAGTGTTTTATTTATGCTTGTCGATTATATTTTTGGGGCTTTGAGGGACCCAGATCATACGCATATTTTCTATTAAAACTAAGAACAAAAAAAAATGGATTTTCAAAGTGCTAAAAATAAAAATTTAGTTATTGAAACAAAAATTAATCTGCTCTATATTATCTGATTCCAAAACAAAGTTAAAAGTTTATACTATTCATCCCAGTTTACGGTACCTAATATTAGTGTAACTCTGTTAACTGGTGAATATTGCGCGGCTCATTTTCAAAGGTAGACTTATTCTTATCAAAATGATAATAAATTTATAATACATATTTTAAGTTCAAGAACGTCTAACAAAATAAAAATTCTAGGAAGGTCACAGACGGTGCTCTTTAATTTTCTTTTACTACTACGAATTAAAATAATTTTGCGACATATCAGTTACAAAAGTTATTGTGAGTGACATAGCCGTTAAATAGAAAAGTTTTTGTAATTTTCACAAAATTTATAATACTTTAAACAATACCTACCTACACCTCCTATTCTTTGGCTCCACTCGTTTTGTTTCTTCGTTTAAGAAAAAAAAAACCATAAATTTCCATCAAGACATTTCTTCCAACAAGCCCATCATAATATATTTAAAACTGAAGATGATTACAAAAGTGATCGTTCTCATAAACTATAGTACCCAATATATTTAATCCAAGAATCATACGTACTCGTCAAATTGACGACCAAACTTCTCTACCTGCTCCAGTACCACAACTTGTCGTTGTTTGTCTCTTCGAAAACTCCTCATTTGTTATAACACAAAAAACGTATCAATTTTGTTTATAGTTGCTGTCGTTTTGTTTATATTAAAATAGTGTGCGTCAGTTTGACGACGATGTATGATTAACGTATGGTATTTTTTTTTAAGATTTTGTACTTTACATATAAAAGTTTTCCTATTTTTTCTAAAATCTATTAAAGATATGGATGTTATAATTAATTAATTCAATGATAATGATAATATGAAAGATGATTACAGCTGTTTGACTTATAGAGACGCCATAATACTGAAGTTTTAATATATTGAATCGAAAACTAAAGAATGCGTTTCAAGTGACTTAATAAAAGATTAACAATTTATTTTGTGGAAAATATTTTAATTTTTATTATTTTTTGAGATCTTATTCGAAAAATTACAACAAATTTTAGAAAATTTACAAATGTGCCTAATGAGGAAATAACTACATATCTATAGGAATATTTATGACTGAGAAATTTCACATTCTGTAAAGTCACACATGTCCAGCGACTCATAATAGTTCATAAATTAATTATTTGAAAGACATGTCTTATGATACAATTGAAGTATTTACCTACTTTTTAATTTTTATAATGAAAATATTCTGTGATTTAATATTAAAAAATGTTTCCAAACGCAATTTTTTTTTAAATATTTTGGTCACTTTTGTAGTATTGTTATGTAAAAAAAAAATGTTTTTTTGCAAATAAACTCTAAAATTCTCCGTAAAAAGTCCATTCGTCAAATAGACGCCGATGTATGATTAACTTCACTCGTAGACCAACGTATGATTCTAGGGTTAATTAGGTCAACTCTGGAATTTGATTCGTACATATGTATATCAGAATGTTAAATCTTTTAGAGCTACTTATTATGGTAATCGTGTAAATGTAGGCAATATACGTAACAGAAATGATGTGTCGTTTGAAAAATATTAGTTTAGTTTATGATATAACTACATGTAATTTGCAGGCGCTTCACAAAGAACACCCATAAATCGCGAAAATTATTTAAATACTTATAAGTTATGGCACATTTTCATATGCAAATTTTATATATATTGCCACACTGGTAATGTATTTTTTGAAATTTATTACCCTACATGTACATGTATGGGGAAATTCTAGAAATAATTTTAAACATATACAAACCCCGTGAAATTTACAAACTGGAATATATCAAGAAAATTTAGTATTATTTATGGTTTTTACGGTTATTTGGATCATAAATTTTATTGGAAACATTAAAAAAAAATCGACTTTTTTCCTTTTTACGTGATTTTTAACAAAATTTACATGATTTAATGAGAAAAGGGTCCGTCAAGTGCGTACTGAGCACGCATTAAATCAGGGCTTCTTCGTGATTAGAGTTTCTCACAACATCAGAGATGACAAATAGGACATGTGTTGCTATGGGGGTCAATTACGTGATAATTTTGTTACTTATATATCTCTTTGAGGTTCAATATTTTTTCGCAAACCGCGCTTACTAGTTATGTTATTTATGTAAAACAAAAATTTTTTTCATTTTCCATAATTTCTCTTAATGCTTTGAATGTGAATTTTTAACGTATGTTTCTAAAATCGAAACACGCCTCCATTCAAAATTTTATTTACATGGAAGCCATATTTTTTATTTCAAATTTCTTTTTGAATTTTTGAAAATTTAGGAACCCTAATAAAACTGACATTTTAATAATATAATATAATAAATAATTTCTCACAAGTTTATAAAGTAGGTATATTTTATATTATAGATCTTTATAATTTACTAGCTTCCTATTTACCTATAAATATTATTTACATTACCTAATAGAATATTAATAATACATCAATTAGTCCTGTGTAACACGATATTTTAATATAAAATAAGTTTATATCAAATAATTTGCTAAATCAATTAACAATAAATGTTTACAAATAGGCATCTCTACCGACAAATATTTTCCTTTTAAATTATGAAAATTTGTCAATCAGTAATTAATTAAATAAATTTATTATATTCATAATAATTAAATAAAACAATAATTATTAATATTTTATTATTTGTTTATGCGTATAACAATGAAATGTGTACGAAAATAGAATGGTTTAAATTTAAATTAGTGTCTAGTACGCATGAGTAAATAATAGAATCGTTTTCAATTATTATTAAATGTTTACTAAATTTAAATTTAAATGTAAGCAACCATAAAATATTTTTTTAATTTTCAAACATAACTTAAAAAAAAATTGTTTTACTTTAATTTATTTTCTACTTTTTAGTCTGGTTACAGTTAATTTAAAAAAATTAAAGAAGTAGTTTTTTTACCTATATTTTAATCAGTTAATTTACCCTAATCAAACATAACTATGGAAACAAAAAATTGCAATGTAAAATCAATGGACAATATTTGACAATTCGAAATGTCAAAAAGTTGCACGCACATAGGACTAAAAATCAACAATTTTTGTTTAGGACGATTTAGGACAAAACTAATTATACAATATTGCATTGTCATCAAGGTTATACACGTATGCAAAATTTGAAACCTCTAGCTCAATTAGAACCTGTCTAAATTTTTATTCCAAGATTTGATCTAAACCAACATACTAACATAGCAAGTTAAATAAAAGCTTTTAAAAAAAAAACGTAATTTGTAACGAATTAAAATCAAAAATTGTTTTGCTTCAAACCTCAAAAATTAATTCGAATATCAGATATGAAAATAATTCACTGATTTCAATGCAAATTCCCTAAATTTTCCCAGTTTTCCAGAAAGTGATCACCCTGCTTATTGTTGCCATTACACTCCCAATCATTACAGATTTCATTACACTATCAATTACCTACGCTATAAAAGTCTTTACTTAAAAAATAATTCCGAATATCTTAGCTGAAATTTAATGCTGTTATACCTAGGTACCTATCCATTGTATTAAATTAGGTGCCTAAAAAAAAAAAAAAAAATGATAACCTATAAACACAATATTATTTTATAATATTTTTAGTCATTTTATAATTTTATTTTATATTCTCACATAATTTTATTAATAATTAACAATTAAAATAAATGCATATTTTATGATATTAAATATTTAATTCACATCTATAAATAAACCACTCCAATATTTGCATTGCCATAATAAACTTGACAAGTTATCAACGGACGCAAAAATTTAACAAACAATTTTGTAACCAATTTCGTATTTTATTACAATTAAAATGATTGACAAACAATTAATACCAACATTACCAAAGCTTCAAACGGTAAATAAATATTTTTATTGCGCGTATTACGTCAAAAGTATTGTTGAAATAAAATTTTTATAGCCACAAATTAATTTTAAATAACGTTTTTTTTTTTATTATATTATATTTGGAAATGTCATTGATACTTGTTAATAATTAAAATGATTTTTATAATTCAAACAATGAATTTCAAATTTTCAATTCGTTGTTAGGTAATTTAAATTTAAATTGTTAATTGTTGTTTTGCTTTGAAGTTTTTGAGAAGTTTCGTTGGAAATTTCTTCAATAAAGTTTGTGTAAAAGTTATGAAGTTATGCATATTTGATTTACATACTTAATCACCTTCATTTGTGAGAATTGTAAATAAAATAAGTGTTTGTTATAAATGCGTAGGCGAGTTTGTTTGTTTGTCTTCCTTTCACGCCTCAACAGCTTAACCAATCGACTTTAAATTTTACATAAAGGTAGCTGGGAAGTGGGAGAAGTACACAAATTAATTTTTTGACCCCGAGAAAACTTCTGGTTCCCACAGGAACAACAATTAACTACTTATTTAGTCTTATTACCTAAGAAAAAAATTCACATTCTGAATTTATAGTGGTATTCAAAAATCACTAGTATGAGTAATTAAGTTAGAAAACAACACGAAATTTTATTTATAAGATTATTAATTAGATTGCTTCACTTTTTACGTTTTTAAGTTACTTATTATGAGAGAACTCTTATCTAAAGCCGCTGCTACACGATGCTACGAACACCTTCCAACATTCGACGTTGGATGGTTCATAGCATCGTGTAGCCGTTGTTCGAACCTACGAGTGTCCAATGTCGAGCGTCAAACGTTCGCATTTGGTCGTGTCCCGTTCGATGTCGGTATTTTTGCACCGAGTCAAAGGGATGCTTCGAACGTTTGAAGGTCAATGATGGTTGCGTTGGTTGGTTCGACTCAGCAGCTGCACGACTCGTTCATGTGAAGAGAGACAACATCAGTGTATAACATTAGAGATAACATCAGACAGATAACAGCGTCGTCCACTACGTACCAACACATCATCATTCGTATTGGATCAAACATTCGATTCACCGTGTAGCAGATACATTCGTCGCACCAACTGTCGAACTTAATTGCTTCAAACGTTCGATCGAACGTTGGAAGGAACGTTCGTAGCATCGTGTAGAACCCGCTTTAGCTTGATATAATAATTTTAATGTGATATAACAATAGCACATGGGCCAAGTCGCGGGTAAGAGTTAGCCACTTATAAAAATACTGGTGATAAAAAACCATAAAATTCGTAATTGAGGAAGGAAATGTCAAATTTATAATCTTTTTACCAAAAATTTATTAACAATCAGGCGATAACATAGTTAAATTTTGAAATTTCAATGAATGTTCAAGTATGAATACTAAAAAAATGTATTAACTAAATGTATCACGTGATGGGGGGGGGGGACATTTTGTAACATGTTTCGCCCAAGTTTTCTCGATTTTCACAGGCAGCCACCAGAAAATTTAAAAAATTTTCGATTCTCACAAAAAGTTAAATAAAAGAATGGCGAAACTCCAGAATCATTAAGCAATATCCGCCCAAGTTTTGCTCATTTTAATGCGCCGTGTGAAAAATTATTTTAAATCTGGTTTCATGCCTCTAATTCCAACAGATTCGGAAAATTTTCAATTGATTTTCTGCTTTTCGGGATTCCTCAAATCCTAAAACGTCTTCTATAGTCTCTTCGAATAATAAAGTAAAAAAATACTAAAATGCCCCTGTCGCAGCATTTGCATAACATAGCGAATTTCCGTTTATAAAAATTAGTTTTTCTCGGAAACTAATTGACATAGAAGAATAGTTTAAAGACCCTTTTTATGTAATTTTCTCTCCTCTTTTAAATGATGTAAAAAAATTTGGCAAAAATTTTTGAATAAGTGGAAATTTTGGCAAAAAACTAATTTTTTGCAAGAACAAAAACCATGTTCCTGGCATCCGGCGTGTCTGGCTGAAGAACTCATCCAAGAGTTTGAGACTTCCAACATTTTCACCAAATTTTGTAAAAGTAGGACATTTCGTTCGAGAGTTATCGTGCGGACACATATTTATAAATACATATGTATATACTGTGTGAGTTTTTCGAGAGTTGCCATTTTTATTACAGCCAAACCGTTGATTTAATCGAAAAATTGTTTAAATAAAAGTTGTAGATATCGACGGGGGCAACCAACTGCTATAATCAGGAGTTTTGTAGCTCTTATGGTTTTCGAGCTATGACACAAACTTATAGATTTTTAAATGGGACTATAATTATATTAATTTTTCGATAAAACTGATCTAATGCATTAATTAACAATATCAATGAGTAAAAAATTTTTTTACCCAAGTTTAATTTTTTAATTTTCTTTAATTTATCAGTTAGACGGTAAAAATACGCATATGTATTTGAGGCTACTTCAACCGATAGTGTTTTTCTTGGTTACTTTCCATTACATCCAAGAAAAGAACCTTTTCCAGTACCATTTCTATCATAAAAATTTGGTTGTAATAGAAATGGCTCAAAAAACTCACATGGTATATATATATATATATATATATATATATATATATATATATATATATATATATATATATATATATATATATATATAAATTTTTAGTGAATATTATTTTCGGTTCCTAGGGACCTCAAAACAAATTTCTGCCATGGTCCCGGGTTCAAGTCGCGTCATGACAGTAGCTGTAATAGCTGAATTCAATTCTGGAAATTCGTTAAAAGGATCGTTCAATAACGGTTGCCAACAAATTTAGATAGTCCTTTCCCTTCAAACCATTTAAAAACCTTCTAACAATGGCAAGTTAACATTTATTTAAACACTTCCTCGAACTTCTAGATAAATTTCTCTTTTTATATAGAAATTTCACACAAAGCTAATTTTGAATAGATAATATATTATCACATACATACCTAATATATTAAGTATTCTTGCCATCTATTATACTGACAATCTAAATTGTTATAAAAACGGGTTCATGGGAGCAACAGGTTCACCTACTCTACCATTTATACATCAAAAAGACAATGGTGCAGAGTTCAAACGGGTATGACAATGATAGTTTAATATGGGTCTCCACGAGCGCGACAAGAATGGATATAGTTGTATTTTCTATTGTTATCGTTAGTGTTTTTTTTTTTTTGCAACTATCCTTTTTTAGTGTAATACAATAACAATATTACAAACACTTTAATTTTCACGTCACACCGTACAAAAGGTTAAATTCAATTGTTGAAAATTTAATTTAGCCACGAGAAGTGGATAGAACGTCCAGAACTGAATCGAGAGAAATTCTTTTTGTTCGGTTTCTTAATTTTTCCATCAGAAGTGGTGTTTAAAGAAGAAAGGTATTTTATTAATTTTTCCGTTGGGTAGAGCAAAAAAAAAAGTTATAAAATGTTTTTGATAATACTTTAAAAAGCATTGACTGGAATTTTTTGCTAATTATGGTAAATAATTGCTTCAACACCAAATTTTTGGGACTTTTGAATGAAATTTTCGAGTAAAAAGTAATTATACATAATTGTGGTTCCTAACATCTAGTCATCGCAAAATTAGTTAATTACACAAACCAATGAACATACATACATATATATATATATATATATATATATATATATATATATATATATATATATATATATATATATATATATATATATATATATATATATGTATATATTATATTATATAGATTAATACGACCAGAGAGTATTCTATAATATAGTAATCAATGCAATAACCGATGGTATCCGTAGTAACGTTTTCAAATAATTATTGTACAAACAGAGGCGTAGCGAGGGGGGTGCAAAGGGGTCTATCATGCACCGGGCGCCACTCGCAGAGGGGCGCCAAATGTGCGCCAAAGAAGGGCGTCAAATGTGCCCAAAGTCGGCAGGTCTTGGGGGGGGGGGGCGCCAAAAAAATTAGGTATGAGGTTTTTTTTGCTCGTCACTTGTTTTTTGGGGAGGAAAAAAGCAATAATGGTTTCTACAAGGGCGCCAATAAAGTGCTGTGCCCCGGGCGCCGGTTATGTTCACTACGCCACTGTGTACAAATATAATATTGATAATAAAATGTTACTTTTTTGAGAAGAAATTGCAAAATTTTGAAAGAAAAAAAGTGGTATTCGCTTTTGTTTTTAAAATACGTACGTATACAAATTATGTCCCGCAATAATTGCAGTCTCATTTGCTCAGAAATGGACAATACATTATATTCCTTGAATTTCACCCGTCGCACCCTGGTTACCTACCTCAAGAAAATTGCTTACAAACTGGCTTTACGCTTTGTCTATAGTAGTATAATATGATAGTGTTCATTGGTCTGTGGTTAATTAATTTTTATCTGAAAATTTTCATCAACAATTTTCGTCAACAACATCAACAAAATTTTGGGTGAGACAGTTATTCGCCATAATTACCAGATTTTTTTTAATTTCAAACCTATGAAAAGTTTTCTTTGTTTTTCCATAATTTTATGTTCGTCTTCATTGTATTTAAATAAGGTATAATGATGAGTTAATGACTCGAAAGCTAGCTTGTACCTGAATAGTCTAATTTAGTGACAAGATAAATTTTTCTCATATTTTGATCTATGAAAACTATTTGAAACTTTTGATACAGATTTGTCTTTATATTTTATTTATATTTAGACAATTTCCAAGTTTTAACTCAATCGAACAAACAATTTAATCGCTAATGCGTCCACAAACTTCTTTAGATAATCTAGCCTTACAATTAGTAGACTAAGGATTGTCATAAAAAAAAAAATAATAATAACATTATCATTTGTTAAAAATGAATATTTTTTTGTGAAGATATTAAAAATAAATTGTGTTTTACATCGAATAAAATATTCTAGCTAAATTAAATTTGTAAAATTATTGAAGTACCATTATTATTAAAGTAGTCAAGTTGTTTAAGTGCATAATTAACACTAAACGTGATCGTTGAATTTTAATATTATTTTAAAATATCTAACAATTAGAATGAAATTTTATTATTAGTATCATTAGGCTGCGTCACTTTTGTTATACCATAATAATGTCAACGGTATTTCCTGTTCCGAACAAGAGAGAATCGAAGAAACAATCGGATTTAATTTTCCGTGTTCAAATATATTCAGTTAAAAAAGTATCATCGGCTCATCACAACGCAAAAATACATTAAAAGTCATATAAATCCTTTGATTTTTCACATTCTTCGGGAAAATTCCTTCTAAGAGAGGTGGAAGTTTTCATTGTACTCACTACACTAACCGTTCAAACAGCTTTTCAACATTTTTCTGGCACCTAGATATATCGGTGAGGAGGTGGATCGCTTTAAAAATGAACTCATTTCTTAGATGATGAGCTCTGAGATACAGTTACTGTTTTAAAAAGATAATACCCCTGTCGCAGCATTCTGCATAACATAGCGAATTTCCGTTTATAAAAATTAGTTTTTCTCGGAAACTAGTGGACATAGAATAATAGTTGAAAGACCTTTTTCATGTAATTTTTGCTCCTCTTTTAAATGGTATAAAAGTGGTTTAAATGTAAAAATTTCCCAAATATTTTTAAATAAGTAGAAATTTTGGCAAAAAACTATTTTTTTTCAAGAACAAAAACCATGTTCCTGACATCCGACGTGTCTGGCTGACAAACTCATCCAAGGGTTTGGGACTTCTAATGTTTTCACCAAATTTCGTAACAATTAGATACCTGGTTCGAGAGTTATCACGCGGACATATATATATATATATATATATATATATATATATATATATATATATATATATATATATATATATATATATATATATATATATAAATATTAGTGAATACTATTTTCGGTTTCTAGGGACCTCAAAACAAATTTCTGCCATACTGCTGGGCTCAAATCGCGTCATGACAGTGGCTGTAATAGCTGAATTCATTTTGGAAATTCGCTAAAAAAACTGAAAAAAACGTCAAAAAGTAGTTGTTTTTAAACAGCCTCCATTTTTAGACTTTTCATGCAGTTCCTACCAGAATTACAACATTTCTCAACCAGAATCTATTTCTATTTTTTGTTGCAGATTTAAATTGCTAAAAATCCTTGAATTTGAATTTTTAGTGTATGTTATTAAAACATCAATGAATAGAAGTTGATAAAAAGATGGACTCTTAAAAAAATTTGGGGACAGCGTAGACTAAACAATATTAAAGAACTAAATTCATAGTTTTAATAACAAAGACAAAAAATTTGGGTAGGCTACAGTTTTGGGTACTGTTATTTCCATTTTTAGAAAAATTAAAAATCCAGATTTAAAAAAAATATTATGACACTTCTTCAAAAAGTCATTCTTAAATTATTTCAACACCAAGAAAATAGTCGTCACTAAAATGTGTGATTTTTTATTGTCTCGATAAACAAAATTTCCATAAATATTATCATCACCTATCAAAAACCTATTAAATTCGAGAGGGTAATTTTCAAAATCATCTTTATTTCTATTATAAAAAAAATGAATTTATCCAAAAAATAATAAAATTGTTTTTTATGCTAAATCATTTTCATCACCGAGAAATAAAGATAAAATTGAATATATTTTTATTGAAAGGTGATTTTTGATAATAAAATTCCATTTATGTTAAGCCAATGTTGCCAAGAAAATAAAATTTTCGTTGTTTTCTTTTTTCAGGGCATAATAATGGCTGTGTGTTTACCATAATACATCAGATCTTCGTCATTAATAAATATTTGATCCCATCTTTCATTTTTTTTTTTTTTTGTTATGGCAGTAAATTGTAAAGTATACGAGAATGGGATATATATTATGTCGATTTCTTAGAATAATAATGTATTATTTTCAAACGAAAATTTTTTTTGATAGTCAAAACACTGACAATATAAGTATCCGAATACACACAACTGATAAAATGAAAGAAAACAAAAGGCAAGATATTTTATATCCTCTAATTCTACCAAAATATAATTTTTGGATATGGACCATTCCAAAAGAAATGTCGATTTATCATTTGTACATTGCTGTTTTTATTTCTTTTCCGACATATTTCTGGCCTAGTTCCAAAATATCGGTAACTTTCTTTTTGGCTGATTCGAATGACAAATTCAAAAGGTTTATTATCTCCACGGATGCAGAAATGTTCCAGATCAAGTCCCCTAGTGAGCCAGTGGATAATTTCAAATGGTCCATTTGAATTCTACAACTAAAGTGTAATTATATATAAAAATAAATAATAAATACGGTGATGCCACCTCCTTTTTTACCAAAGAATAGTCCTTTTTTCAATTTTACATTCCTAATTACTTCCGTTCCTAGAATTTCCACATGCATTTGTATTTTTCAAGGCCTTCTGTAACAGTATTAGATGAAAAATAAGGCTGGGACAGTGAAATCTTGGAGAAGTATCGTAGTGTGGATAATGTAATATATAGTTACATTTAACTAAAATATAGACCAAAACTAATAAACTGGTGAAACAATTTTTGGAATCCATTAACAAATAATAGAGAAATAGAAAATCAAAGTTTAAGGCATAATGATAGATTTTCAATTCGTTTGTGACGTCAAACATTCGCACAATCGGACACCGAGTGTCTTTTATACAATTTTTTTTTTAATTAATTATATTAAATTACCATGGATTTAATATTTTTTTAAAATTATTTTTCTATTATATATTTATAAATCTTCAAAAGTTCGAAAAATGACATTTCAAAATGTCAAAACATTAAATTTTTAAAAGATAAAAGATTCAAAATGGTCGAAACCATATAGTATCCGTAGTAATTAACGTAATTGACCGGCTTTATAAAAATTAAATAAAAAAGACTCTTCGTTCTATTTGCAATGTCGTCGAATAAATGACGTCACACATCTGTCTCAAATGAAAATAAAAAGTGAAATTTTAGAGTCCCATAACTTTGTTAGTTGTTGAGATATCTTAATTTTTCTTTTACACTTTTTTTTAATTTTGCCTTAATTTTTATTGTCATTCATAAAAAAAAAATGGTAAACTTCTCCATTCAGGAAGGAAGAAAAGTAACACAAGACTTTATTAATATTTTGGTCTCCCTATAAGCCGCAACAACCTCTCATGAGAATTTGTAACCAAAGAAATTTGATAAGTCTATACGTGTATACGTTATAAATCTTATGGTTAATTTTACATTAGTATACGCAGTACCTCTTGCATGCCAATAGAGAATTATCCCACAACAACCGTGGTTTTCTATTTAAAGTAAAATTCTTGATTCCCGCACATTTTGATTATGACGTGGTATATTAATCTATGGTTAGGTGGATCTCCACTAAACAACCATAAAGTTTATATCCACAGATAAAGTTTTCAACCTTATTGATAAAATTAATTTCGTTCAAGTACCTAGGTATATAAACAATGAAGGATTGAAGGAGTGGTAGAGCCGGGCACTTGGGGCACGTATTCCCATACAATAGGGGTCTTCACAAAATCTCCCAAAAGAAGAGTAGAATAGAAAGGATAAGCGCTGTTTGTTTTTACTTTTTCTGCTCGCCAACTTTATTCTTCGGGAAAATTGGATTTTTTTTAGAAAATTTTGTATCGCCTTGGCAGGAGCCTCCACAAAAATGCTGAGGGGTCACCACGTGAGAAGTGCCCCAGGGCCTCCACAGAGAGGTAAATCCGGCCCTAAGGAACAATCTGTTTTCATCACAAATTATTTAAGCTCCCCATCGTTGAAAGAAATTATGAACTGAGAATTAGACAGTAAAAGTAACTTCAACAAGATATAACCCACAGAGCCGGACTAATCTAGTTTGGAGGCCTAGACACTTTTTTCTTACAAAACCTTTAAAAAAAAAAGTTAAAAACTAAAATAAATCTTAAACATTTGTCTATGTGATAAACCGACTCTGCCCACCCTTCCACTTTTGGTCTGTCCACAAAAATTCTTTCTCCAAACTATACAACTCAAAACAGTTCTAAATCAAAATTTCCAACTAATATAATCTTGGAAACTACGTACGGAAAACTGGCAACCCTTCAAGATTCTCATTTTTTCCGTAATCGCAGTTATTAAACTCCTACTGTAAAATAATTTTTCTTTCTATCTTTTCAAGGCGTAGGAGTACTTAAATATGGATAAAGTTAATGGCAAACATTCAATCCAAAACATTTTTATTTTCATAAATTTCTAATCCTTAGATGAGTGCTCCATTAAACCTATTTTTAAACGAGACTATGATTTAAAATTAATCTTAGCTTTATTACGTATTAACAAAAATCAACTGGATCTCTTTCTTTGTATATTTAGAAAATTTGAAAAATAATTGTTAAAATTTTTATTAACAAAAATAATCAAAACAAAAATAAAAGATTAAAATGACAGCATTTCAAAAATTAAGATTGCAATGAATTTTGGCGCCAAACAAAGAAATTCTTTAAGTAATTCAAAAAACAAAATTTTGGAGGTTACAGTGTTTCTGTGTTTTATCTTTTTATAAATAAATTTAAAAAAAAAAAACTTTTCACATTTAATTTTTAAATCTATCAATTACTCAAAATAAACATTACTCTAACGACTATAAACAATTTACAAAGAATAATTAATTACGAAACTTACATTAAAAAACAAAATTGCAGTTACTCATTCATTGTATCACCTTTATTTCAGTAACAAATAAATCAATTCCAACAAATGAATTAAAAAAAAAACGAATTGTTCTTTATTTATTTGAAAACAAAACAAAACACGACACCCACGCTGTGATCTGATTCAATTATATTTTCCAATTAAATACGCCGCTACGATTTATTACGCGGTTTCGTTCGCGGCCCCGTGTAGTGCGACCAAACAATTTAAATAGACACCCGGAAAAATATTACCGACATCAATCTGAACGCGGCCTTC
This sequence comes from Brachynemurus nebulosus, assembly GCA_035578155.1. Taxonomy (NCBI): domain Eukaryota; kingdom Metazoa; phylum Arthropoda; class Insecta; order Neuroptera; family Myrmeleontidae; genus Brachynemurus; species Brachynemurus nebulosus. The sequence continues at coordinate 16,114,623 of JAPWDM010000013.1, forward strand.
GAATATGTTTGTTAAAACCACCTGTGTATACAATTTACAATAATCCACGGAGGCGAAGGCAAGAAAGCACACAAAACCAACTTGAACGACACCGACAAAACGGACGAACCTCGTCAACTGGTTACGGAATCATTGACGAGCACGCGAGATTGTGTGCATCTGTGTGTATTGTTGTACTCCAGAGCATCTATCCACCAGCCACCTACAGCTGCTACCATTCACAGTTAGTAAACGTCATACAACGTACATATTATACAGGAAAAGCTCCCAGATCCCGAAATGTACCGATTATCAACGAAATCCATAATATTATACGGGTTAGATTTTATGGATGTTTGTTATAGGAATTCATTCTGTTCTCTGTGTGTTCATTCGCTTCGTACTGTATTGTAATCGATCGGAGCGCTTGCAGTGTATAAAAATTGCAATAAAATAAACTCTATGTTGTGTCAAAATTTTAATCAACTAACTTAAAACAACCGCAACAGTTACTGTGTCTTTAAAATTATACCTTGTTTACATGGGTTTAGTACTAATCATTAGTACTTGCTACTTGCACATAAACACATGGAAAACAGTACTAAATACACGATCCAATCTGTCAACACCTGTGGTTAGTGTTTTAGAGCAGAGATTTCCAATAATTGTTCTCCAATAATATCATGATTTTAACAGGGACCACTAAATCCAAAGAAATTTTAAAAAAATTGTAGTCTCGTAGATAGTTAACGAAACTTGTACAATACTTATTATTTTGGTTGCAAATCGAGTTGGATAATTGCGACGAATAAAATAAAAAACACTTATTTTGCACGAGTTACATACAATATTTTTTGAAATTCTGAATTAAAATGGAAAAAAACTAACGAAATATGGAAAAGTAATCTCAAATTATAAAAGTTTGACAGCTACATTAAAATAGTATATTGTACAATAAGTAGGAAAAGAGGCTTATTACGAATATGAGTTGGCTCACGCAACAATTCATATTAGTGAGAAATAAGCTTTTTCCACGTATTTAACACTCTACTTTTTCTACGAAAACATTTTTTTCGTAAAATTTGCATTAATATCTATTTAAATAAATAGTAACATTTTTTTATTAATTTATGTCAGTTGTAAGATGTTCAAATTTTTGTCCATGCATACTTTGAAACTATCGAAACAAAAATCAATTATCAACATATGTATGTATATTTTCAGAATTATTTATATAGATTTTTAGTACAAAATGGTATATTGTTATTAAATTAAGGAAACAGCCTACTTTTTTATTATGTTAAGTCGTGGGAAATTATTTCGCACGGTGTGGGCAATTGTTAATTTTTACATATAGCTACCCGTGCGCAAGATGTTACTTTTAATGGTAGGAATAGAAATAAATTATTTTAACATATTTTTTGTTTTGAATTTTTTATGGATGACGATGATGACATTGTACCGTTACTATAGTAATGAATTTGTTTACCTCCTTTTTTTCACGCGTAATAAAAAGTAGATACTTTTTTTCAAAGTGAAAAAAATAAGCCGTTTTGACACTATCGCCGGGAATAATACAGAATGAATATCATAATGACATCTCGCGGACCCCTTACTAATCGTCCGCGGACTCCCAGGGGTCCGCGGACCACCTTTTGGGAACCGCTCTTTTAGAGTATAGTAAGAAAGGAAAAATAATTGTATCCCTTAGAACGCAAAGTATCCACCATATTACAAAGATAATTCGATACGAGAAAAAAACCAGTTGAAGCACTGACTAATAAGTAGCGAATACTAATGACTGGCACTAAGCTTGTATAAGCAAGGTGTTTGTCGCAATATTTTAACAGAATTTTGACAAAAATGTTTAGGCTCACTATGCACTGTTGTTAAACCTACAAAAATAAGAACGTAACGTGGCGCTAGAATTGCGCACAGATCCTATATATTTAAAACAATTTATATAGATTAAAAATAATTGCAACAAAAGTTAAAACTATTATCAAAACGACTATGTTCTCTACAGAAATATTAATATTAGAAAATATAAATTTTTCAACTTCAAACGATTTAGTGTACTCCATGACGTCACTAAACTAAAAATAATTTAGCTATTAAAAATTAATTAAGTTTACAATGCTTTAAAGCTTTAATATCAATGCCCGAAGAATTACATTGTTGACAATTCGCCTGATACAACCATCAACCATTGTATCATTTTATATAGATTGTATCATTTTATATAGATAATCCACAATCTTTTATTTCAATTTTGAAGATAAAGAAGCAAATATCGATTTAGTTGTCATTATAAATGATATTCTAAGATCTAAACGACCTTAAATCCTTAAATGTAACACATTAAGTTAGTACCCAAGTAAACTTGCGATATGATGGCAACAATCAAATCAAGACAAAGCCAAAAAAATCGTTACGTTGCGTGAAGTCGTTTCAAGTAAAATTTTTAAAGAAATTCCATTGCCTTTTTCTACCATAAATTATTGTATGTTGAATTTTATAAAACTAAATTACTTTAATTATTATAAAGTAAATATTTAATTAGGTAATTGCAATCAACATTTTTGGTATAGCGCTGTCATCTATGTAACAAGAAAATAACTATAACCGATAGTAATACAGAAAACTAACAAGTACTTGGTTTAAGACAATAATAATGAATTTTCTTAACTCTTTCCAACAAGGGGTCAAACTAGAATGTCTACCAAACTGTTTCCACTGTAATCAATGGGTGACATAACACAGCACCCATACAATCACAACACACGATGTATGGACACAAATATACCAATGTGTTAGTAATATATTTTGATCATGATATATGCAGTTCGCATACATACACTATATACGCTATATACTATGATGGTCGACATATTTGACAACTAATCAACAATTAAAAACAAATTTATCTATTTTAAGAAAGATATCCCTTTATTTTGAGAAATTTTTTATTCAATAGAATTTTTACACTTAAATACGACACACTTCATATTTTTTTCTGTTTAAATTTCACGAGTTGATTAAAAAAACATGATTTTTGTTTTGACATGAACACCACGCAGTCAGTAACAGACTAAAGTAGTAGTGGTGTAAATTGCTACTTATTGCAACTTTAAGATTTCACTTTTTTATAGGTAGGCTTAATCTGTCTCATCTGTGCTTTCCAATCTTTTTTTTTTTGGTTAAGGTGTTGCCACCAGAGGTCTGAATTAAATTTAATCTAACATACTTCCATCTCACTTCGACAGTAACATGCCATCTATCCTTCAATATTGAAAATTATTGATTTGGAATTATTATTATTAAATCAATTATAAAGTGCCATCTATTAAATATAAAAGTAAAATATTTATATGTATTTTAAAAAATTCTAAATACAGAAGAAATTGATTTGCATAAACATAATTACTATATAATTATTTAATCAAAATTCATATTTCTCATGTTTACACAAAAACAAATCATACGATTATATAACATGTGTACAATATGCAATCTAATGGCTAAACATGAAACTAACTCAAAATAGGTCGGTAATATAGATTCCAGGGAATAATAAAACTAATAATAAAGGATAGAAAACGATCAAAACGATGCCGGACGTGTTCCGACAAAGGATAGGAACGGAAAAAAGACAATGTCGGAAGACGTCCGACACATGATTGGAAAGGTTAAAGTTTTACTTTCTGAGCAGAGTTTGAATTTACCAGCAAAAAGAACGCCAAATATGAAAACGATTAACACTTACAAAATAAGTTTTTTAATCATCAAAATATTTTTTTCTAATACTTTCAAATTTGCCCCATCGAATCACGAAATTCTTTTTTGATTTAATTATATAATTAGAGAGAAAAAAATTAAAATCATCAAAAAAAAAAAAATTTCGCGGCGCTAACTTCGCATAGCTACAAAATTTACATTCAAAATAACATAAAGTTGCATAAATATAATAAAAAATAAATTCGATTAAAATTAATACAATTGACCAAAAAGATATTGACACGAATCACGAGACTTAAAAACTAATCATTGTTGTTGATTTATTAATAAATTATTTTTAAAAAAATGATTAATTTTATTTATTTATTATTTTATTTATTTAATCAAATTATTATTTATCACGATAATATTTGATAACATTTATTATTATTTTAATGTTAATGAACTGAAAAAGAAAATATTTTTTTTTTAAATTATTATAAAAACAAAATTAAAGACTTACCTGATTAATTAGCAAATTCTAAAAATTTTGAAAGTGGATATTATTTAAACACTATTATACAAAACCTACAAAAATAAAACGATTTTTCACGAAACACTCATATTCTTACAACATAATAATGATATTTTATTTCATAAAAGAATTAAATGTTAAATTATACATTCATTATTGTACAGTCAAACTTCTCTTTGAGACTATTTGTCGATACGTTTCATTTTGAATGAAACAGTCCGATATTTCACTTCACCAATAATTTTAAATTAATAATACAAATTTAATTTTACATAAAGTTGCAACTAGTATCATAAAATCAAGCTTTTGTCATCGAATTTAGGAATTTTATAGATTTCAACACGATTTAATATTATACTTACCAATGTAAAGTTTTACTTTGTCAAATTAAATATTATTAAAATGATTTCTTTAAATTTTACATACTATATTAGATCAAACATTTACGGATTCGTCTAAATGGCCATAGAAATCTAGTGAAACGTACATTATTTATATAATACGTATTTCTATCCCCAGCTAGACATATACGTACATATTCTACTTGGATGCACCTTATAATTTCACCACCAGAGGCGTGCGTGTTAACTTTTCGCCGTCAATCAACCTACTAAAATTCGATTTAACATAATTATACTAAAAAAAATTATAAGCTTATATTTCGTAGATTTAAAATTACATATATAGGTAGTGTAATTTAAAAACAGTTGAATGTACTTGGTGACATCATAAAGATATGTTTTCCTTAATATTAGACGCCTTTAGAATAAACTTTTTCTTTTATCTTATATTTTTGATTAATGAATTTTTGCTAACATAATCATGGTCTTCTTAATGAAGTTTTACTGTACAATAATCAAATAATCATTGTTCTTAATTAATGACAATTATTTTAAAATATGTATTATTATGAAGAATTTCAATGTTACTCAGTTTTATTTGAAATAGATGTGTCATCTTTTTTCAAAATAAAAATCTAACGTACTCGCATCCTTTTTCAAATTTTAATATCAACTATTGTTATATGTAATTAGTTATATGTAATTCACAAGCTTAAAACTGAAGCGACGGAAGCTATATTTTTGAAAAATACTAATCTTATAATGCTTATCTGTTGCAATTTTAAATGAATTTGTATATAAATTAATTCAAAAACTACGTTTTTCTTTGATTTTATAAAACTATTTTTTAAATAAACTGTATTAACAATTAGATGTTACTTTGAAACGTCACTAACAGATGTCAGTGCAGGCAAAAATGATCCATTTGCAAGCCGCTTCGTTATTGAAATAGCACGCAATATGTCACTGATATGTCGCTGTTTCCCCTAAAGACTAATTCTGAAAGAATTAAATAATAAAATAAGACCGTGCGTAGCTTTTCTTTTTCGATTTTTTAAACTTTCTCCAGGGCTGCAAAAGGATTCTCCAGGGCTGTAATGGATCCGGTCTCTCAGCTTCAATTTTTTTTTGGAATAAGCAAAATTGCGAATTACGGTCATGAGTAATCTTTTGCTATCATGTTGTTGCTACCTGAGAGTTCTCGGTAAATTATTAGATTAATAAATTTTCGTTATAAATAAAGACAAATTTATTCAAAAAATACAAACTTCTTGGGTAACAATAAGCGAAAAGTGTCGATCTTTTTAAATGGATTTCGCAGACTAACTCTTACCAAGTTTTAACTCAATTGGTTACAAAATTATAACCGCTACTATGCTCACAGACTTCGATGTGAAAATAGATAAATTGAAATAAATTTAAGTAAAAAAATAGTTTTTTAAAGCAAACTTTTATATAAAAATGAACTAAAATCTATAAAATAACTTTTAAGTGAAGTTTGAAGTAATGTGCAACATAATTTATAAAAATTTGAGGCATTTAACCAAGTTTGGTAACTACTGCGGAGTAAAGCAGCTAGTCACATCTGAAACAAAAATAATTAATAATAACGCCTCAAGATTTTATAAATTATGTTGCACATTACTTCAAACTTCACTCAAAAGTTATTTTATAGATTTTAGTTAATTTTTAAATAAAAGTTTGCTTTAAAAAACTATTTTTTTACTTAACCCTTTCGCTACTAGTGGTACTTACAAGTCCAGTTTTTTTCTGCACGAAAAATACCAGAAATATGTACTGTTTAAATTTTCCTTGAAGTCGTACATTATTGGGATTTAAATACATCATTTTATCTATATCATAAGTTAAATACGAGAAAAAACTTAATTTATGGGAAAAAAAAATTTTGGACTCCAAAGTACCACTAGAGTAAATAAACACGATAGTTTTTCCGAATTCAGTTTATTTATATTAATGTTTAACATTTAATTTTTCATTAATCTAAATTATAAAAATTAAATAATAGAACAAACATTTTACCTAGCAAAAAATACCACTTCATTTTCTTAATTGTGACAATTTTTTTGAGCTTAATTACTCATTTTCAAATAAAATTGTTCTGTTATTTACCAATATGGAATACCATAAAGTAATGCTCAAATCAGTGAATATTATATAAATTAATTCAGTAGAACTCAAAGGAAAAAAAAAATTATTTTACATGATAATGTAGAAAACGGTTTTTTCTTTATTACAACAGAAGTATACTTCATATGCTACACATTTAGAAAATGATATTGAGTAGAGACCTAATGCACGGCAAATTTCGCATCTTCCTCTCAAATTATCAAATATCAAACTTTTTGACATCGGACGCCTCTATTATATTAACATCCTGTGATACTGAATAAACATATTTTTTAGTCGGATAAAGGTTTTCTAAAGTAAGTCATTGTTGTCTATCTCTAAAATACAATTTCGGTTTCGCATTGTTAAAAGCAATAAAAATTGGTGTATAAAACACTTAGTGGTACTTACCAGTCCACTTCGTATTTTTGTTAAAATTTTAAAAATTAAGTTGTCAATTTTGTTACTCTTGATATACTTAAAAATAACAAACCATATTTTAACAGAATAACACAAAAAACGGCAACAATATCGCCAAATTATCAAATAATAACAATTAAAAAAACGTTAGTACAATAACTTTTTTACACTTGTGCCCCTAACAAGTTTGAATTTTATTTATGTGTAGCTAGTACATACAATACTATTAAAAATTTCAGAAATAATATGTTAAATGATTCTACTTTTAAGTGTTTAAAAGTTTTTTGTATAAAATCTAATAGATATATTTTAAATATGTTAATAAAGTTACTGGTACTTGTAAGTACCACTAGTAGTCTACCGACAAAATACATTCGGTAGTTAAGGGGTTAAATTTATTGTATACTTTTTAATCTAATCACAATTAATTTAGAAAGTCAAACATAACTATGGAAACTAAAAATTGCAATGTGAAATCATGGGACAATATTTGACAGTTCGAAATGTCAAAAATTTACATAAGATTAAAAATCAGCAATTCTAGTTTTAAGGGAATTTAGGACAAAACTTATTATACAATATTGCATTGTCATCCAAGTTATACACATATTTAAAATTTGAAACCTCCAGCTCAATTAGAAGTTATCTAAATTTTGATTGCAAGATTTGATCTAACCAAACATACTAACATAGCAAGTTAAATAAAAGCTTTTAATAAAAATAGTCAAATTTTAGTAGTCCAGTGGTTGTTATGAAAAAATACATAAATAACAGTGTCATTGTTAAAAGTTAATCTTTTGGAAGCAGTTGTTCAAAATTGGTAGTGTTTTACATCGAATAAAATATTCTGGCAAAGTTGAAGTTTCAAAATAATTGAAGTATCATTATCATTAAAGTAATCAAATTCTTTTTTGAAATTTAACAGTAATCATTTCATCTTACTTTGTTTTAAAATGTTTAATAAGATTCAAATTTTACTATTACTAATATTATTATTAGGCTGTATTGTTTTGAATTATGGATGGGTATCTATTGGAGATGCTAGAAATAAAGGTAAAAATTACTGCACCTGTCTCAAAATGCAATACCTCAATAACAATATCCATTTTTTAAGATGATTTAACACATTGTTACATCGGAAATGATGATGGTCCCACCTTAAAAGTACCGGTAGGTGGTGAAATGACCGAACCCGAGACATGTGTTAAATATATGTGCGGTGAAGATTTACGGTTTACCGCTCACGGGTAAGTAATTAAATCTCAACTACGTAAAATCGGCTAAGAAACTTGTTCATTTATAGATGTGGTGTTAAAGGATATAGTATTGAAATATCTCCGGGAGACAAGGTAGACTGGATTTATGATAAGTCAAAACCATACCCCGATTGTTGTCCAAAGCTATTGTTACAAAAGAAAGGGAAGAAACCGCAGATATTCTAAAAAAATAGAAACCTATACCGTAACTTGTGATCTTTTTCAAGTGAATATTAAAATACAACAAAAATTTACTTTTTTTCTTTCTGCTGAAATAATTATTATACTCGTTTTGAGTATTATTTTGATTTTTTGTCAAGCTACGAATTCAAGTAATGGAGGCTATCCAAAACCGACAGAAGTTTTTTTTTTATTACTAAAAATAAACTTTTATCTTTGTTCTCTATCATATTTTCCAAAAAATCAAACTAATAAACTACTTTCTTTTTAATAAAACTTGTTTTAAAGTGACTGTAATGTAAGTGACCGACTAAAAGTTACATTTTTATCAAAAATACATCAAAAAAGTTCAACTCGTATTCAATTTAATTTGATTAAATTTTAGTGAATTTACTCATTAAATACGAAAATATCAAAAAAATGTTAATCCCAATTTCAAATCAATTGTAATATAAGTAATCATGGAATTACCCATACAGTGAAATCTTCCAACTCGAACATTTCGCATATCTTAACTAGGTTTTTCATGTATTTTAAATAGATGAATCACTAAAGTTTTTAAAAATGTTTATCTTTAAAAATTACCGCTTAATGTTACTGTCTCGTAAATATACGAACATTAACCATTATATTGAAACAAAATAATATCACGATTTTTACATGAGAATTCCACTCTAAATCATCGGGTAAAATTTTATCAAAATTCATTTAAAGAAGATCTGAAAACACACCTGTATATCGAAAATAGTTTGTTTTAAAAGTTGTTTACAATATTTTGTAAAGTTTTTAGCCAATTTTTTTACATCCATGTCACCAACATAATCATATGTAATTCTCTACTTATGTTAATTCAGTTCATTGGTGTAACATTAAAAACAAATTATTTAGTTTTAATTAGTTGTAAGTTCATTAACTAGTTAATTTTTATTTGTTCTAATAAGTTAACATATGTACATATAGTTATAAAAGCGACCAACTTTTTGGCCTGCCAATGCGGAACAATAATATAACAATCTTAAAACTTTATATTTAAAAAAAAAAATTAAGAAACTTAAAAAATTTCAAATTTTAAAAACAAAAAAACAAAAATGTATAACATTTTTAATAAAAAAATACAATTGGTGAGGAAAAAAAAAAGCTAAACACCGAATTAAATTTATTAATTATTCCCAGTTTACGAAACACGGGACTTCAGGAACGCATTAGACCTATTCCCGGACAATCTTACGTTAATAAAAATTTCAATGTGGGACACCAGCTTAATGTAAATTTACTTATAATTCAGTTGAAATTTATGTGATATCGCAAAATGTAATTAATGAGGGTTAATATAACTTTTTCATTTTGGAACACACACTAAAACAGCCGGTGATATGGACTCATAAATTTAATTTTTCCTCTCATCACAAAAATCTTTAACATTCTTAAATATTAAGGGAAATAAGAAATTTCTGTGTAATAATAACGTACTAAAGAAAATCACAAAACGCTAACTTACCTGCCAAATACTACTGTTATCAATGAAACACGAAATGAAAAAATAAAAAAAATATATGCAAATATTTTGTTAACAATAAGTGATCGAATACGTATGAGAAATTTTATATAAATTATATAGTACACATAATTTAAAAAGTTCAAATATTTTATTTAAAAATAAATATAAAACGGTATTTACAAAAGGTTTAAAAATTGATAACGAAATAGTATAAAAAGGAAATGCAATTCTTGGCCAATAACTCAATTCTTTGAGTGGATTCTCTACAATGAGGAGGATTACCAGTATATTTCTATTTCTCGTTACAATATTAGTAAGTATTATAACCATATATATTTTATGTAAACTAGAAGTATATACATAAAAATTAATTTTATTTTACCTTACTTTAGGGTGCAACAAATGCAGCCATACGAGAAATAAATCTCCCAGACATAATACGGGAAATAGAAGAACTCGAAGAAATTGTCAGTAGGTTATATAATGAAGCGAACAGTGATGTTCAACAAGTGATCAAAGACAACGTAGAATCAATCGAAGAAAATGCTGATGACATCTTGTTAGAATATGAAAATGTTGCATTGTCAGGTGCCAGTAGTGCAGCAAAATCTTCCAGTACCGCTAATAGTCAAACTGCAAATGACATCATTATTCCACATAAACGAGGACCGTTCCGACACCGTACGCTTGGTGTAAAGACCGATAGCTCCTCCAAGGCGATAAGCAGCAGTGACGCATATACAAGAACTCAAGCAGATACACTGCTAGGAAACAACGCCCTTGGTTATGCCGACAGCAATGCCCAATCATTATCATACAGTGCATCTGATGCGTCGTCTCGCAGCTCCTCAGACGCTGTTAGCTCCAGTGATGCATGGGCCCGAGCAAGATCCGATGCCTTAGCAAGGAGCAGAGCCTCTGGTGTAGCTATCAGCGATTCTGTCAGTGACAGTACTGCACGATCGGCAGCAGATTCACGATCATCTGCATATAGTGCATCTGATGCGTTGTCCCGAAGTTCCTCAGACGCTGTTAGCTCCAGTGATGCATATGCCCGAGCAAGATCCGACGCCTTAGCAAGAAGCAGAGCCTCTGGTGTCGCTGTTAGCGATGCCGCAAGTGACAGTAGCGCACGATCGGCAGCAGACTCTCGGTCATCTGCATATAGTGCATCTGATGCGTTGTCTCGAAGTTCCTCAGACGCTGTTAGCTCCAGTGATGCATATGCCCGAGCAAGATCCGACGCCTTAGCAAGAAGCAGAGCCTCTGGTGTCGCTGTTAGCGATGCCGCAAGTGACAGTAGCGCACGATCGGCAGCAGACTCTCGGTCATCTGCATATAGTGCATCTGATGCGTTGTCCCGAAGTTCCTCAGACGCTGTTAGCTCCAGTGATGCATATGCCCGAGCAAGATCCGACGCCTTAGCAAGAAGCAGAGCCTCTGGTGTCGCTGTTAGCGATGCCGCAAGTGACAGTAGCGCACGATCGGCAGCAGACTCTCGGTCATCTGCATATAGTGCATCTGATGCGTTGTCCCGAAGTTCCTCAGACGCTGTTAGCTCCAGTGATGCATATGCCCGAGCAAGATCCGACGCCTTAGCAAGAAGCAGAGCCTCTGGTGTCGCTGTTAGCGATGCCGCAAGTGACAGTAGCGCACGATCGGCAGCAGACTCTCGGTCATCTGCATATAGTGCATCTGATGCGTTGTCCCGAAGTTCCTCAGACGCTGTTAGCTCCAGTGATGCATATGCCCGAGCAAGATCCGACGCCTTAGCAAGAAGCAGAGCCTCTGGTGTCGCTGTTAGCGATGCCGCAAGTGACAGTAGCGCACGATCGGCAGCAGACTCTCGGTCATCTGCATATAGTGCATCTGATGCGTTGTCCCGAAGTTCCTCAGACGCTGTTAGCTCCAGTGATGCATATGCCCGAGCAAGATCCGACGCCTTAGCAAGAAGCAGAGCCTCTGGTGTCGCTGTTAGCGATGCCGCAAGTGACAGTAGCGCACGATCGGCAGCAGACTCTCGGTCATCTGCATATAGTGCATCTGATGCGTTGTCCCGAAGTTCCTCAGACGCTGTTAGCTCCAGTGATGCATATGCCCGAGCAAGATCCAACGCCTTAGCAAGAAGCAGAGCCTCTGGTGTCGCTGTTAGCGATGCCGCAAGTGACAGTAGCGCACGATCGGCAGCAGACTCTCGGTCATCTGCATATAGTGCATCTGATGCGTTGTCCCGAAGTTCCTCAGACGCTGTTAGCTCCAGTGATGCATATGCCCGAGCAAGATCCGACGCCTTAGCAAGAAGCAAAGCCTCTGGTGTCGCTGTTAGCGATGCCGCAAGTGACAGTAGCGCACGATCGGCAGCAGACTCTCGGTCATCTGCATATAGTGCATCTGATGCGTTGTCCCGAAGTTCCTCAGACGCTGTTAGCTCCAGTGATGCATATGCCCGAGCAAGGTCCGACGCCTTAGCAAGAAGCAGAGCCTCTGGTGTCGCTGTTAGCGATGCCGCAAGTGACAGTAGCGCACGATCGGCAGCAGACTCTCGGTCATCTGCATATAGTGCATCTGATGCGTTGTCCCGAAGTTCCTCAGACGCTGTTAGCTCCAGTGATGCATATGCCCGAGCAAGATCCGACGCCTTAGCAAGAAGCAGAGCCTCTGGTGTCGCTGTTAGCGATGCCGCAAGTGACAGTAGCGCACGATCGGCAGCAGACTCTCGGTCATCTGCATATAGTGCATCTGATGCGTTGTCCCGAAGTTCCTCAGACGCTGTTAGCTCCAGTGATGCATATGCCCGAGCAAGATCCGACGCCTTAGCAAGAAGCAGAGCCTCTGGTGTCGCTGTTAGCGATGCCGCAAGTGACAGTAGCGCACGATCGGCAGCAGACTCTCGGTCATCTGCATATAGTGCATCTGATGCGTTGTCCCGAAGTTCCTCAGACGCTGTTAGCTCCAGTGATGCATATGCCCGAGCAAGATCCGACGCCTTAGCAAGAAGCAGAGCCTCTGGTGTCGCTGTTAGCGATGCCGCAAGTGACAGTAGCGCACGATCGGCAGCAGACTCTCGGTCATCTGCATATAGTGCATCTGATGCGTTGTCCCGAAGTTCCTCAGACGCTGTTAGCTCCAGTGATGCATATGCCCGAGCAAGATCCGACACCTTAGCAAGAAGCAGAGCCTCTGGTGTCGCTGTTAGCGATGCCGCAAGTGACAGTAGCGCACGATCGGCAGCAGACTCTCGGTCATCTGCATATAGTGCATCTGATGCGTTGTCCCGAAGTTCCTCAGACGCTGTTAGCTCCAGTGATGCATATGCCCGAGCAAGATCCGACGCCTTAGCAAGAAGCAGAGCCTCTGGTGTCGCTGTTAGCGATGCCGCAAGTGACAGTAGCGCACGATCGGCAGCAGACTCTCGGTCATCTGCATATAGTGCATCTGATGCGTTGTCCCGAAGTTCCTCAGACGCTGTTAGCTCCAGTGATGCATATGCCCGAGCAAGATCCGACGCCTTAGCAAGAAGCAGAGCCTCTGGTGTCGCTGTTAGCGATGCCGCAAGTGACAGTAGCGCACGATCGGCAGCAGACTCTCGGTCATCTGCATATAGTGCATCTGATGCGTTGTCCCGAAGTTCCTCAGACGCTGTTAGCTCCAGTGATGCATATGCCCGAGCAAGATCCGACGCCTTAGCAAGAAGCAGAGCCTCTGGTGTCGCTGTTAGCGATGCCGCAAGTGACAGTAGCGCACGATCGGCAGCAGACTCTCGGTCATCTGCATATAGTGCATCTGATGCGTTGTCCCGAAGTTCCTCAGACGCTGTTAGCTCCAGTGATGCATATGCCCGATCAAGATCCGACGCCTTAGCAAGAAGCAGAGCCTCTGGTGTCGCTGTTAGCGATGCCGCAAGTGACAGTAGCGCACGATCGGCAGCAGACTCTCGGTCATCTGCATATAGTGCATCTGATGCGTTGTCCCGAAGTTCCTCAGACGCTGCTAGCTCCAGTGATGCATATGCCCGAGCAAGATCCGACGCCTTAGCAAGAAGCAGAGCCTCTGGTGTCGCTGTTAGCGATGCCGCAAGTGACAGTAGCGCACGATCGGCAGCAGACTCTCGGTCATCTGCATATAGTGCATCTGATGCGTTGTCCCGAAGTACCTCAGACACTGTTAGCTCCAGTGATGCATATGCCCGAGCAAGATCCGACGCCTTAGCAAGAAGCAGAGCCTCTGGTGTCGCTGTTAGCAATGCCGCAAGTGACAGTAGCGCACGATCGGCAGCAGACTCTCGGTCATCTGCATATAGTGCATCTGATGCGTTGTCCCGAAGTTCCTCAGACGCTGTTAGCTCCAGTGATGCATATGCCCGAGCAAGATCCGACGCCTTAGCAAGAAGCAGAGCCTCTGGTGTCGCTGTTAGCGATGCCGCAAGTGACAGTAGCGCACGATCGGCAGCAGACTCTCGGTCATCTGCATATAGTGCATCTGATGCGTTGTCTCGAAGTTCCTCAGACGCTGTTAGCTCCAGTGATGCATATGCCCGAGCAAGATCCGACGCCTTAGCAAGAAGCAGAGCCTCTGGTGTCCCTGTTAGCGATGCCGCAAGTGACAGTAGCGCACGATCGGCAGCAGACTCTCGGTCATCTGCATATAGTGCATCTGATGCGTTGTCCCGAAGTTCCTCAGACGCTGTTAGCTCCAGTGATGCATATGCCCGAGCAAGATCCGACGCCTTAGCAAGAAGCAGAGCCTCTGGTGTCGCTGTTAGCGATGCCGCAAGTGACAGTAGCGCACGATCGGCAGCAGACTCTCGGTCATCTGCATATAGTGCATCTGATGCGTTGTCCCGAAGTTCCTCAGACGCTGTTAGCTCCAGTGATGCATATGCCCGAGCAAGATCCGACGCCTTAGCAAGAAGCAGAGCCTCTGGTGTCGCTGTTAGCGATGCCGCAAGTGACAGTAGCGCACGATCGGCAGCAGACTCTCGGTCATCTGCATATAGTGCATCTAATGCGTTGTCCCGAAGTTCCTCAGACGCTGTTAGCTCCAGTGATGCATATGCCCGAGCAAGATCCGACGCCTTAGCAAGAAGCAGAGCCTCTGGTGTCGCTGTTAGCGATGCCGCAAGTGACAGTAGCGCACGATCGGCAGCAGACTCTCGGTCATCTGCATATAGTGCATCTGATGCGTTGTCCCGAAGTTCCTCAGACGCTGTTAGCTCCAGTGATGCATATGCCCGAGCAAGATCCGACGCCTTAGCAAGAAGCAGAGCCTCTGGTGTCGCTGTTAGCGATGCCGCAAGTGACAGTAGCGCACGATCGGCAGCAGACTCTCGGTCATCTGCATATAGTGCATCTGATGCGTTGTCCCGAAGTTCCTCAGACGCTGTTAGCTCCAGTGATGCATATGCCCGAGCAAGATCCGACGCCTTAGCAAGAAGCAGAGCCTCTGGTGTCGCTGTTAGCGATGCCGCAAGTGACAGTAGCGCACGATCGGCAGCAGACTCTCGGTCATCTGCATATAGTGCATCTGATGCGTTGTCCCGAAGTTCCTCAGACGCTGTTAGCTCCAGTGATGCATATGCCCGAGCAAGATCCGACGCCTTAGCAAGAAGCAGAGCCTCTGGTGTCGCTGTTAGCGATGCCGCAAGTGACAGTAGCGCACGATCGGCAGCAGACTCTCGGTCATCTGCATATAGTGCATCTGATGCGTTGTCCCGAAGTTCCTCAGACGCTGTTAGCTCCAGTGATGCATATGCCCGAGCAAGATCCGACGCCTTAGCAAGAAGCAGAGCCTCTGGTGTCGCTGTTAGCGATGCCGCAAGTGACAGTAGCGCACGATCGGCAGCAGACTCTCGGTCATCTGCATATAGTGCATCTGATGCGTTGTCCCGAAGTTCCTCAGACGCTGTTAGCTCCAGTGATGCATATGCCCGAGCAAGATCCGACGCCTTAGCAAGAAGCAGAGCCTCTGGTGTCGCTGTTAGCGATGCCGCAAGTGACAGTAGCGCACGATCGGCAGCAGACTCTCGGTCATCTGCATATAGTGCATCTGATGCGTTGTCCCGAAGTTCCTCAGACGCTGTTAGCTCCAGTGATGCATATGCCCGAGCAAGATCCGACGCCTTAGCAAGAAGCAGAGCCTCTGGTGTCGCTGTTAGCGATGCCGCAAGTGACAGTAGCGCACGATCGGCAGCAGACTCTCGGTCATCTGCATATAGTGCATCTGACGCGTTGTCCCGAAGTTCCTCAGACGCTGTTAGCTCCAGTGATGCATATGCCCGAGCAAGATCCGACGCCTTAGCAAGAAGCAGAGCCTCTGGTGTCGCTGTTAGCGATGCCGCAAGTGACAGTAGCGCACGATCGGCAGCAGACTCTCGGTCATCTGCATATAGTGCATCTGATGCGTTGTCCCGAAGTTCCTCAGACGCTGTTAGCTCCAGTGATGCATATGCCCGAGCAAGATCCGACGCCTTAGCAAGAAGCAGAGCCTCTGGTGTCGCTGTTAGCGATGCCGCAAGTGACAGTAGCGCACGATCGGCAGCAGACTCTCGGTCATCTGCATATAGTGCATCTGATGCGTTGTCCCGAAGTTCCTCAGACGCTGTTAGCTCCAGTGATGCATATGCCCGAGCAAGATCCGACGCCTTAGCAAGAAGCAGAGCCTCTGGTGTCGCTGTTAGCGATTCCGCAAGTGACAGTAGCGCACGATCGGCAGCAGACTCTCGGTCATCTGCATATAGTGCATCTGATGCGTTGTCCCGAAGTTCCTCAGACGCTGTTAGCTCCAGTGATGCATATGCCCGAGCAAGATCTGACGCCTTAGCAAGAAGCAGAGCCTCTGGTGTCGCTGTTAGCGATGCCGCAAGTGACAGTAGCGCACGATCGGCAGCAGACTCTCGGTCATCTGCATATAGTGCATCTGATGCGTTGTCCCGAAGTTCCTCAGACGCTGTTAGCTCCAGTGATGCATATGCCCGAGCAAGATCCGACGCCTTAGCAAGAAGCAGAGCCTCTGGTGTCGCTGTTAGCGATGCCGCAAGTGACAGTAGCGCACGATCGGCAGCAGACTCTCGGTCATCTGCATATAGTGCATCTGATGCGTTGTCCCGAAGTTCCTCAGACGCTGTTAGCTCCAGTGATGCATATGCCCGAGCAAGATCCGACGCCTTAGCAAGAAGCAGAGCCTCTGGTGTCGCTGTTAGCGATGCCGCAAGTGACAGTAGCGCACGATCGGCAGCAGACTCTCGGTCATCTGCATATAGTGCATCTGACGCGTTGTCCCGAAGTTCCTCAGACGCTGTTAGCTCCAGTGATGCATATGCCCGAGCAAGATCCGACGCCTTAGCAAGAAGCAGAGCCTCTGGTGTCGCTGTTAGCGATGCCGCAAGTGACAGTAGCGCACGATCGGCAGCAGACTCTCGGTCATCTGCATATAGTGCATCTGATGCGTTGTCCCGAAGTTCCTCAGACGCTGTTAGCTCCAGTGATGCATATACCCGAGCAAGATCCGACGCCTTAGCAAGAAGCAGAGCCTCTGGTGTCGCTGTTAGCGATGCCGCAAGTGACAGTAGCGCACGATCGGCAGCAGACTCTCGGTCATCTGCATATAGTGCATCTGATGCGTTGTCCCGAAGTTCCTCAGACGCTGTTAGCTCCAGTGATGCATATGCCCGAGTAAGATCCGACGCCTTAGCAAGAAGCAGAGCCTCTGGTGTCGCTGTTAGCGATGCCGCAAGTGACAGTAGCGCACGATCGGCAGCAGACTCTCGGTCATCTGCATATAGTGCATCTGATGCGTTGTCCCGAAGTTCCTCAGACGCTGTTAGCTCCAGTGATGCATATGCCCGAGTAAGATCCGACGCCTTAGCAAGAAGCAGAGCCTCTGGTGTCGCTGTTAGCGATGCCGCAAGTGACAGTAGCGCACGATCGGCAGCAGACTCTCGGTCATCTGCATATAGTGCATCTGATGCGTTGTCCCGAAGTTCCTCAGACGCTGTTAGCTCCAGTGATGCATATGCCCGAGCAAGATCCGACGCCTTAGCAAGAAGCAGAGCCTCTGGTGTCGCTGTTAGCGATGCCGCAAGTGACAGTAGCGCACGATCGGCAGCAGACTCTCGGTCATCTGCATATAGTGCATCTGATGCGTTGTCCCGAAGTTCCTCAGACGCTGTTAGCTCCAGTGATGCATATGCCCGAGCAAGATCCGACGCCTTAGCAAGAAGCAGAGCCTCTGGTGTCGCTGTTAGCGATGCCGCAAGTGACAGTAGCGCACGATCGGCAGCAGACTCTCGGTCATCTGCATATAGTGCATCTGATGCGTTGTCCCGAAGTTCCTCAGACGCTGTTAGCTCCAGTGATGCATATGCCCGAGCAAGATCCGACGCCTTAGCAAGAAGCAGAGCCTCTGGTGTCGCTGTTAGCGATGCCGCAAGTGACAGTAGCGCACGATCGGCAGCAGACTCTCGGTCATCTGCATATAGTGCATCTGATGCGTTGTCCCGAAGTTCCTCAGACGCTGTTAGCTCCAGTGATGCATATGCCCGAGCAAGATCCGACGCCTTAGCAAGAAGCAGAGCCTCTGGTGTCGCTGTTAGCGATGCCGCAAGTGACAGTAGCGCACGATCGGCAGCAGACTCTCGGTCATCTGCATATAGTGCATCTGATGCGTTGTCCCGAAGTTCCTCAGACGCTGTTAGCTCCAGTGATGCATATGCCCGAGCAAGATCCGACGCCTTAGCAAGAAGCAGAGCCTCTGGTGTCGCTGTTAGCGATGCCGCAAGTGACAGTAGCGCACGATCGGCAGCAGACTCTCGGTCATCTGCATATAGTGCATCTGATGCGTTGTCCCGAAGTTCCTCAGACGCTGTTAGCTCCAGTGATGCATATGCCCGAGCAAGATCCAACGCCTTAGCAAGAAGCAGAGCCTCTGGTGTCGCTGTTAGCGATGCCGCAAGTGACAGTAGCGCACGATCGGCAGCAGACTCTCGGTCATCTGCATATAGTGCATCTGATGCGTTGTCCCGAAGTTCCTCAGACGCTGTTAGCTCCAGTGATGCATATGCCCGAGCAAGATCCGACGCCTTAGCAAGAAGCAAAGCCTCTGGTGTCGCTGTTAGCGATGCCGCAAGTGACAGTAGCGCACGATCGGCAGCAGACTCTCGGTCATCTGCATATAGTGCATCTGATGCGTTGTCCCGA
Source organism: Brachynemurus nebulosus (assembly GCA_035578155.1). Taxonomy (NCBI): domain Eukaryota; kingdom Metazoa; phylum Arthropoda; class Insecta; order Neuroptera; family Myrmeleontidae; genus Brachynemurus; species Brachynemurus nebulosus. The sequence goes on from JAPWDM010000013.1 coordinate 16,133,870, forward strand.
AGTTCCTCAGACGCTGTTAGCTCCAGTGATGCATATGCCCGAGCAAGGTCCGACGCCTTAGCAAGAAGCAGAGCCTCTGGTGTCGCTGTTAGCGATGCCGCAAGTGACAGTAGCGCACGATCGGCAGCAGACTCTCGGTCATCTGCATATAGTGCATCTGATGCGTTGTCCCGAAGTTCCTCAGACGCTGTTAGCTCCAGTGATGCATATGCCCGAGCAAGATCCGACGCCTTAGCAAGAAGCAGAGCCTCTGGTGTCGCTGTTAGCGATGCCGCAAGTGACAGTAGCGCACGATCGGCAGCAGACTCTCGGTCATCTGCATATAGTGCATCTGATGCGTTGTCCCGAAGTTCCTCAGACGCTGTTAGCTCCAGTGATGCATATGCCCGAGCAAGATCCGACGCCTTAGCGAGAAGCAGAGCCTCTGGTGTCGCTGTTAGCGATGCCGCAAGTGACAGTAGCGCACGATCGGCAGCAGACTCTCGGTCATCTGCATATAGTGCATCTGATGCGTTGTCCCGAAGTTCCTCAGACGCTGTTAGCTCCAGTGATGCATATGCCCGAGCAAGATCCGACGCCTTAGCAAGAAGCAGAGCCTCTGGTGTCGCTGTTAGCGATGCCGCAAGTGACAGTAGCGCACGATCGGCAGCAGACTCTCGGTCATCTGCATATAGTGCATCTGATGCGTTGTCCCGAAGTTCCTCAGACGCTGTTAGCTCCAGTGATGCATATGCCCGAGCAAGATCCGACGCCTTAGCAAGAAGCAGAGCCTCTGGTGTCGCTGTTAGCGATGCCGCAAGTGACAGTAGCGCACGATCGGCAGCAGACTCTCGGTCATCTGCATATAGTGCATCTGATGCGTTGTCCCGAAGTTCCTCAGACGCTGTTAGCTCCAGTGATGCATATGCCCGAGCAAGATCCGACGCCTTAGCAAGAAGCAGAGCCTCTGGTGTCGCTGTTAGCGATGCCGCAAGTGACAGTAGCGCACGATCGGCAGCAGACTCTCGGTCATCTGCATATAGTGCATCTGATGCGTTGTCCCGAAGTTCCTCAGACGCTGTTAGCTCCAGTGATGCATATGCCCGAGCAAGATCCGACGCCTTAGCAAGAAGCAGAGCCTCTGGTGTCGCTGTTAGCGATGCCGCAAGTGACAGTAGCGCACGATCGGCAGCAGACTCTCGGTCATCTGCATATAGTGCATCTGATGCGTTGTCCCGAAGTTCCTCAGACGCTGTTAGCTCCAGTGATGCATATGCCCGAGCAAGATCCGACGCCTTAGCAAGAAGCAGAGCCTCTGGTGTCGCTGTTAGCGATGCCGCAAGTGACAGTAGCGCACGATCGGCAGCAGACTCTCGGTCATCTGCATATAGTGCATCTGATGCGTTGTCCCGAAGTTCCTCAGACGCTGTTAGCTCCAGTGATGCATATGCCCGAGCAAGATCCGACGCCTTAGCAAGAAGCAGAGCCTCTGGTGTCGCTGTTAGCGATGCCGCAAGTGACAGTAGCGCACGATCGGCAGCAGACTCTCGGTCATCTGCATATAGTGCATCTGATGCGTTGTCCCGAAGTTCCTCAGACGCTGTTAGCTCCAGTGATGCATATGCCCGAGCAAGATCCGACGCCTTAGCAAGAAGCAGAGCCTCTGGTGTCGCTGTTAGCGATGCCGCAAGTGACAGTAGCGCACGATCGGCAGCAGACTCTCGGTCATCTGCATATAGTGCATCTGATGCGTTGTCCCGAAGTTCCTCAGACGCTGTTAGCTCCAGTGATGCATATGCCCGAGCAAGATCCGACGCCTTAGCAAGAAGCAGAGCCTCTGGTGTCGCTGTTAGCGATGCCGCAAGTGACAGTAGCGCACGATCGGCAGCAGACTCTCGGTCATCTGCATATAGTGCATCTGATGCGTTGTCCCGAAGTTCCTCAGACGCTGTTAGCTCCAGTGATGCATATGCCCGAGCAAGATCCGACGCCTTAGCAAGAAGCAGAGCCTCTGGTGTCGCTGTTAGCGATGCCGCAAGTGACAGTAGCGCACGATCGGCAGCAGACTCTCGGTCATCTGCATATAGTGCATCTGATGCGTTGTCCCGAAGTTCCTCAGACGCTGTTAGCTCCAGTGATGCATATGCCCGAGCAAGATCCGACGCCTTAGCAAGAAGCAGAGCCTCTGGTGTCGCTGTTAGCGATGCCGCAAGTGACAGTAGCGCACGATCGGCAGCAGACTCTCGGTCATCTGCATATAGTGCATCTGATGCGTTGTCCCGAAGTTCCTCAGACGCTGTTAGCTCCAGTGATGCATATGCCCGAGCAAGATCCGACGCCTTAGCAAGAAGCAGAGCCTCTGGTGTCGCTGTTAGCGATGCCGCAAGTGACAGTAGCGCACGATCGGCAGCAGACTCTCGGTCATCTGCATATAGTGCATCTGATGCGTTGTCCCGAAGTTCCTCAGACGCTGTTAGCTCCAGTGATGCATATGCCCGAGCAAGATCCGACGCCTTAGCAAGAAGCAGAGCCTCTGGTGTCGCTGTTAGCGATGCCGCAAGTGACAGTAGCGCACGATCGGCAGCAGACTCTCGGTCATCTGCATATAGTGCATCTGATGCGTTGTCCCGAAGTTCCTCAGACGCTGTTAGCTCCAGTGATGCATATGCCCGAGCAAGATCCGACGCCTTAGCACGGAGTAAAGCCTCCGGTGTCGCAATTAGCGATTCTGCCAGTGGAAGTAGTGCACGATCTATAGTAGATTCACAGTCAGTATCGTCTAGTTCATCCGATTCAGTAGCTCTAGGATCTTCTAGCGCAATTAGTGCTGCTGACATCAATAATAGTAATATTGGTGCAGGATATCGTCGAATTTTGTACGGATCAAGGTCCGCTGCGGATTCGCAAGCCATTGCAGCAGCAAAATCTTATTCATCTGCAGATTCGTACAGTAGTGCTAAAGCTCGTGCTAGCAGTAAAGTATCAAGTGTTGCCAGAAAGGCAATTAGGGAGCTACAAGAAACATTAGATGATTATACCGATGCTATTCGATTCACTGTCCTTGACTCAAATGACGCAATCGAAGCTGCTGTGGATAATGCCAATAATTTAGATGCTTTGCAATCGGCAATCACTTTTAGCCAATCGCTAGAAGATATTGTTGGGCCCTTTATTGGTACACTTCAGGATTACTTCTCCTCAATTATCAACGAAATTTCGGATGCTTCCGTAGCCGTAATAAGTCATTTAAGCGGTTAATTATAAGACTGGCAAAGAAATTGGATTGCATTTATTTAGTTTTAAATTCAATGTAATTCATTTAAATTCTATTGAGAATTTCTAAAATATGATTTGTTTGAATAAATAAAGTTTGTATCAAGAAAATTTTTGGAATCAAATCCAAAATTAATTGAATAATCCTGATCCTAACTAATCTTAAAACGTGGCACAGAGGGAATAAAGCTGGATTTCGATTGCTTAAGCTACTCTTCATCGGGGAAAAACATAGCTCTCTCAGGGAAAAAATATATTTAACACAAAATAAATACAATTTTAACAGTTGACTATTTCAAATTTGGGTAAGATTAATAGAAAGCAATTACGTAATAAATTCAAATAGTATTAAATACTTTCGAATCAATTTCATCATAAAGAAAACTTCTAGAAAAAAGCATGTTATGAATTTTTTATATAAATGAAGTTTAATCTTCTAAACTTCAATAAATTTAACAGATTTTAGCGTCACTTTACGGTATTCCATATTTTCTAAGTATGTAATAATTGAGTTGCCTAGTATCAAAATCTACTAATTCCACTTTATAAAGATCGTAGGAAATCGCAAAAAACCATAACTCAGTTCAAAATTAATTTTTCGATTAAAAAGTCATAATTATATTAACTAACAAGGTAAAAAAGATGATTAGTACTATTATCAAAAAACAAAATTATCGTTTTACCCCTTTTATAATCAAAATTATTTGAATTTATTAGGTTTTGATAGTAACATTTATATAAAGTGTGTTTTAAAACAGAAATTATAAGGAAAATTTATTAAAAAAAAAACTTGATTCAGCAATATTGGATGTATCAGGGTTAGACGATACAATTTGTTTTGTAATATTGTAAACTGTGCTTACTTAGTAATTCATTTACATCTACGATTTCATTATTGAAAATTTTAGATAAATACTAAAATACAAATTTTCCGTGAAAACATAATTTTATACTTCGTACGTCCCGCATGTCAGTGAAAAAATTAAAATTTGAACGGTTAAAATCTAAAATATAGGTTATGTATGGGTATTTAGCTTGATTTGTAAAGTTTTCAAGGTAATTTTAACAGCATTTGAAAATTATGTTATATATCAGTTGCAGATTTCTTTAGTAAGCAGTTAAAATTACAACAAAAAATGTTAAGGGGCATATCGCGCGTTTTCTGTCTCAACCTCGTATCTGAAAAATCCCAATTTTTTGACACAAAAACAAAACGTATTTAAATCTGTATCTTCATCACTATGAACTTAAGATTTATGCTAATTACATCCATTGATGTTGGCTACCTATATATATATAAATATATATAGATAAGTATATGCATAAATACAGTATTTAATATGATTTTTGTGTGTCCTAAAACATGTAGTTTTTAATATACGAGGTTGAGACAGAAAACGCGCGATATGCCTTGTTGCATTTAAAAATTAATGGCCCTAAAAAATCAAAAAATTCGAAAAGTGCATTTAGTAGATTTTGATACTAGGCGACACAATTGTTATTATTCAAGAAGAAATTACGACACGAGTATCATGTAATGTATCCAAATCGGTAATACTCATTAGACACGAGTAAAAATTACTATACATTTTTTACAACTTTTTCCATTTTGATCAAAATAAAACTGAATTCAGAATTTAGCTACCTCTGTTGATGTAATCTGAACAAATTTCATATCAATAGGTAGCCCTTAAAAAAGAGCAATACTGTCAATTTAAACTTTTGCTCTATCTCTTATCATTTTTTAGATATTTGGAAAAATCAGTTTTTACCACAATTTTTGAAGGGCGATTTCACCCCTTCAAACCGTTTTTCCGTAGGTAAAAAAAATACGGGCCCCTTATTTTTTAGTGTTCTGTAACATATTCAAATTTCATCAAAATCGATAGGTCCGGCCTCGGGACCTGTACTTGTGAGAATTATGCGTTTGAAAATTAGAACTACTAAATCAAAGAGAATAACACTATATACCGGATGTCCGGTTCGGTATCAGGAAATTTTCATTTTTTCGAAGTATTTATGAGAAATTCGTCTATTTTTCTGAGTTCAATGTCAAATTTAATAATTTTACTTAATTATTATTGGAGGTATGTATAATTAACGTTTATTTTTATTTGAAAATAATTACTTATTTTATTATAACAGTAAATTAATTAGAAAATTAGAATACATTTTATCTGTTGCAGAAAAATGGGAGCACACTTGTCAGAAATTAGAATCAGTGCTAGAATGATTATAATAATATGAATCAGAATCAATCATATTATCAATAGTTTTCTCTCTCTAAAAAATTTTTTTTACGTAATTTTTTTGTTTTTTTTGTATATCAATAGTATTTACTGAATACTACTAATACAAAATTTGTACATATAACTTACCTATTATATATTCTACATACCGTGTCTATTATTTTCATTAATTTTGCTTTTCATAGTGACGCCGACATTTGATAAAAAAAAATAGTATCAGCCACCAGAACCCTTGTGGTCAATTTTTGTTAAAAATTAGGGCATCATTTTGGAATATAGTTGAAATTTCTCAAAATTACAAAAAGGATAAAAAAAATAAGACGAGATATTATAATATTCAGTTGAATTTTATTTAGGAAGTTAAATCACATACAAAAATTGTGATTAAATTTATCAGTAATAATCTTATTTATAATAATTTAGAACATTAAAAAAATAAATTACAAGAGAGCTTTTAAAATTAATTAAATAAATATTAAATTTAATTTTTTTTAAACATTACCATGGATTTTTTGCATATCGTTTGGTTCCATATTAAAATATATTATTGTTAGCTTTTTTTATTGACGAATTTCCGAAAATCGGAAAATTCAGCCATTTTATTCCTTAAACTTTTAATACATTTTTTATATTCTCATTAAAATTTCTAAAAATTATAGCTCACTTTTTTATTTAAACATTAACAGTGCAATACTTTCAAAACAAAAATTTCACAAAAGGTGGTTTGGTACTTTTTATATTAAATTGTTTCTTATTAAATGGTGTACATATTATTTTGATCAATTTATATACAGAATTTTTGTACAATATGTCGAACAAAACAAAATTAAAAAGGAAAGAAAAACGATAAATGCGAAACGGGAATCGTCAACTGTCAAATATAGTATTTTCGCCTATTCATAGATGTCATCAGTAATACTCTTCATATAGAGTCCCTATAATAAATAGAATCGTGACATGTGTGCTGAACGCTGATTGGTTTCGGCATTTTCTGTTCAAAATTTGCGTAAAATATATTGGAAGTAAATTAAATATTAACAAAAATCATTTAGTTTAACCTAGAAATAATAATTAAATAAAATTTTTAATTGTTCATTAATTTTGTAACTTATTAAAGATAATTATGTACTCAATGTAATATTTACTCAAACAATTAATTTTGAAACTTCTCGCTCTATTTTGGAAAGAAAATGGATGACATGTCACGACTCTATTTATTATAGGGACTCTATCTTCATAATCTGTTAAATTCGTTAAAATTGCTGAATGTTATCTGTGTTTCGAAATGAATACAAATCATAAAGTTGCTATTTTAAAGAATTTAAACTTTTCGCCATTACTAAACATGCCAATTTTCAATTTGTATTTTATTTTTAAATGTGAAAGTGCTTAACGATTTAACATATTTGATAGAGATTATGAAGACCGACTCTTGATGGCTGACATCCAAGATGGCTGACACTAATTGACAATATTATTAAATTAATTTTTAGTTATATTTAAAAATAACGCTGTAATTATCAGAGTGTCATTTAAATATTACCGTACGATACAAAATTAATTAAAGGATTTTAAATTTCCTAGGTATGGCTGAGTGTTTACAATGCCATCTCTCGTTCGATTCCCGAGCAAACTTCAAAATGCAGTTTGTGTTTGTCATAAATAAAATAATAATAAAAATGGATTTGCAGAGAATGATTTTACTAATTTTTTTTTTTAAATTTTATTTATATTATTATTTTAATTATGCTATAATTAATGAAAAATATTTCTTTTTACAAAAATTTCCCCCTTTTAGTTTTACTGGCCTTTAAGAAATTTTTCACTAAATTCTACAAAATTATTCTGATGGATTAACATGATAATATTTATATACAGTAAAAAATTGTTCTACTCTACGAATCCATTCAAAATAAAAGTGCGTTTAAAATTTAATTTAAATAAATTAAAAAATTAACATATATTTGGTATTTATACTTGTTTATTTTATATTTAGAACTATAAGTAATTTTAAAAGTATAAATACTGATAAAAATGAATTAACTGACATTTATGTTATAGGTTATGTTTTTTTTTTTTATTTCTTCTTTCGCGCCAACAGAAGAATTTATTATAAAAAACGTAACCATTTTGAAAAAATGTCAGTAATAGGAATAATAAAAAATAGTTGATTTTTGTGGATGTATATAAATAATTGAATTTTATCTGAGCAACTCTTTTTTTACTTGAGTGATTCAAGTGTCAAAATTATTGCTTTTGATTTGTCAATGACATGAAATAATGTTCTCTTTTGAGGTTAAAAAGTTTTTGACAGTTCAGTTTGTTGTTTTAACACGTTCACTGCCATTTTACATGGACCCGCGATACACAAATCAATGTCGTGTTAAGTTCTACCCAAGCAAATACATGAAAATTCGGAAAATTATGATAAAATACTGACAAATGAATTATTTTCACGTCTATCATTTAAATAAAGCAATTTCACTAAAAAACAATTTAGGCGTTATAGATGATTCTCTAGATTTTTTAATTCCAATCCGTTATTTTTTGAGATTTTTGTCGTTGAATTGACGGCGCCGGTCATTGACGAGAGACTTCGACTTGGAATGGTTTTTTCGACGGGCGAACTTGGGATACTGCTCGGTAATGAGACCGTTTCGTTACGTTTACTCTTGTTTGATAGTTGAACGTTTAGTTTGTTTAGTTGAGGGACAGATGTCGTTGTTGTGGTATCTTGTACCGTCATCGGGTCATCGCCTTCTTCGTCCATGTCATTCTCCTGTTCGTGGGAATCAGACGTGGGAGTTAGAGAATTTGCGGCAGCAATTTCTAACCAATGTTTCTTATTGTTACGTACACCTTCGACTAGTGGCTCCAGTTTATCCGACAGGACTGCAAAAGCCTGCAAAAAATTCAATGTAAGTACCGTAAAACGAGGTTAATTAGAATGACTGCGTAGATGGGACGTATATAAACTTTATTTTACTATTCGCTAATTACCTCGTATATTGGTAAGCAAATATTATCGATAAACGCCACCTGCATCAAGGGTAATTGATCCTCCTTCTCACGATTCATCAAATCCTAGAAGGAAAAAAACGAGAAATTCAAAATGGCTGCCACACTAAAAACCTAAATTGATCACTTACAATTGGTGTTATATTTAGTTCTTGTCGTTCGATATCACCCTGTTCAAAAAATTCGGATGAAACCAATTCAGCCACACGTCGTTCAACTGGCCACGGTTTTGTAATTGCTGCCAAATCGCACACGGTCATTAACATGGCCCGAAGAAGTTCCCGATTTTCTTCGGATGCCCACACGGCTGGATCATGGCCACTTTCGACAACGTCTTGTACGATATTAAAGAATTGTCCACGTTTTCTGGAAGATAAGTTAAACGTAAGTTTCCTCGGAAATGTTTGAGAAAGTTTGGATTTACCTGAAGTAAACGGCCAAATCTGTGGATAAAATGGCGTCTTCGAGAACTTTGACAACTCGTGAGTATTCATCGGGGGAAATGTTTGCCAAAATTTGATTGCCGGGTGAATTTAGAATCATTAAACACTGGTCGAAGTGATGATGTTCCATAGTGGAAGTTGAATACAGTTGCGCTAATGGAGATGAAGCCCTGGTAGATCAAGAAAAATCATGATATTAATAAAAATATATCACAATTTCGATATCGAAAACTTTTGAAAATGAATTCTCGTAAACGGTGCGTCACGGTGGTAATAATAATTTCAAATATACTGAAGGTTGATGAATACATGAAAACGACAAAATTTTGATAAAATATCTAATTTTACTCACTTGATTTGAAATGAATTATTGGTCCCACGATGGTCTAAATCATGACAGAGGCAGGCAATCATTAACGCCAAACATTCCATTTCACCGAAAATTTTCCACCACTGCGTTGCCTAAAAAACATTCTCAATATAATCTCAAATTTTGAGCACAACTGTCAAACAGATTTCCCACGATACTCACCGTTAAAATGGCAAACATCATTTGTGCGACATTGAACGCGTGACGCCAATTGTGATAGGTCACTTGTCGATAATTCTTTTTGACGCTCAACAACCACCGACACAACACTGTTCGATCCACATGGAATCGTTCCAGCAAATCCAAATCCAAAAACATTCGTAAACATGCCTGCAACAATCCAAAGATATTGCACATTTAGCAAAAATTGGATAGAAAACGTTAAAAAAAAACTCACTTTTAGAGTGTCATCATCATCCAATTGAATATCATCAAATTTGAAATCGTGAAGAGCATAATGTGCTGCAGAGGGCACTCTCATTTCCTAGAAAAAACACCAAAAATTTTCGTTAGTCTTTCTGTTTTAGCGCTAGTTACTAGCGGAACTTACTCGAAGTCGAATTGCATCTTCTAGCGACGCTGACGCATGATACGATAACACCTCCAACGTTACGCTCTGTTTTGCAATTGCTATCACAGCTTTTTCATACATATGTGTATTGTGGATACCCATGCCACAAAATATCGCGAAAGCTTCCACAAAATTTTCGTCGTTTTTCGTAAATGGTAAATCGTCAAACTTATTTATTAACTGTAAATAAAGTGATTCCGTTAGATAATCTGAGTGTATGATCGTTCAGGAAGTTAAGACTTACCTGAATAACTCCAATTATTTGTCCACAGGAATTTTTGATGGCCATACATAAAATACTTTTATGTTTGAACCCGGTTCCTTCATCCACACTAGGATCAAATCTTGGATCTTCATACGCGTTAGGAATATTGACCGTCTGTACACCAGAAAATCACTTTATTCAATGAAATTTAAAACGGCAAATTTAAAACGGAAGCTATACAAACCTCGCCAGTTGTTGCGACATAGCCCGTAATACCAATATTGATGGGAAATCGACTCTCAAATGGACTAGTTCTCGAATCACAATCCATAGAGTTGAGATCAGTTGCTGCAAAATCGAATACGCGAGAGAAACTTCCCTTGGATGGTTGATGTACTAATAACACCTGAACAACAAATCCAAATTTATATTTCACATTCCAAAAAAAAAAAAAAAAATGTTTTATCTACAAACGTACCTGAACCCGTTGACACTGTATTAACGATTGCGTATGCGTCAATATTCGAAAGACCATATGTTCAATCGTACTCTGCTCTTCAAATATCATCCGCGCCAAATCCAACAACACTTGATTTCTGCGCACTTCCAATTGACTACGTTCATATAATTGAGCATTTCGTAGACCGATGCCACAAAATTGTAAATAACTTGAAAATATTTTTTCATCTGCTGCCGTAAAACATGAATCACCCTGTTTATTTATCACCTAAACACAAAAACATTGTGGAATAGAGTATAAATTTTTATTTATTATTGAAAATGTGTGGTGTAGAGTATAAAATAGTCTCAGTACCTGAGCGACACCAATTACATCACCGTTGGTGTCTTTGATCGGCATTGCCAACAATGCCTTAGTTCGGTACCCTGTTCGAATGTCTATATCGTGGTTGAATCGTTCATCCTGGAACCAAAAAAACCTTACATTATTTTTTTATTTTTTTAAATAAAATATATACGTTTTGAATGGGTGTTGAATATATATTAACACAATTACATTTATGTCATATCGTTTGCCTATCCTCTCCAAAAATCATTCATATATGTAGTCATATTATGTAGTTTGTATTTTATGGTATTTTAACATTTTATTCAAATACTTAGTATCCAATGGTTTTATGATAAAAATTCATCATTGTAGCTTGAATAAATCATATTATCAATTGTTTTACGACTATTCAGAACAATTTTATTGCAATCGCAATAAATTTTATAACACTATCACCAATTGCCAATGAACCGAACGAGAATATATGATAATTAGTCTAATGCAAAATTTTTGATAAAAAATTATATAAAAAAACAGTAATTATAATGTAAATAAAAGTTTGTTTTAATTTATAAAGAAAAAGAAAATATTTATTCGTTTGTGTTCTATACTTTTACCGCTAATTTTTCAATCACCATGTTGTCTTCAAATTTCAAAAAAATTGTATGGAATAATATAACGTCTAGTAGTTATAATCTGGATAAATTAAACTAAACAAACCAGACAATATAATTGTTTGTCTTTATCCAACTGTTTGAATTTGTTTATTATTTTAAATTAGTAGTTCATTACCTAGCAACGTAACGATACGTTTATACAGTCCAATTTTTATAATTTGTTTTTTTCTAGTTCAATGGTACTCGATTAGACGTAATTTTTAACTACTCGTACTTATTATACGTAGTGTGTACTCGATTAAACGTAGACTATCACATTTTTTAAGGGTCACTTTTTTTTTTAATTGTACCCCCACCCAAAAACGTCGAGGTTAATTAAATCGTTTTGAAAATTGACGCAAATATTGCTACTAACTGAAGAAAACACACAGAAACGTTAAACAATTACTATGAAAATTTTTTTATTTTTATGCGACAAAATGTAAGCCAAAAAAATATTAATGGTTCAACACTGACTGTCGCCCCTCTGCCGTCTTTGCAATTCATTTTTATTCTTACACGGAAAAAGACGCTTTTTTGTAATTTTTTCGTCTTATTATTATTAATGTCGATAGTATAACAATTCGTGCCAACAAAACTGACCCCCATCATCTCAACAAAAAAAAAAAAAAAAAAAATCAGAAGATAAACATAATGGCCGTGAACTTGCTATATAGTTAAAATATGAGTCTTTATGTGTATTATAACAAAGAACATTATAATTTTGATTTTTTTTTGTGTGTAATTCATTCATATGAATGAATGTTAAAATGTAAAGAATATATTAAAACTGAAAAAAAATATGTAAAATGGCTTTGTGTCGTAGAACAATCTCGAATTGATTTAAAAATAAAAGAACCAACAACCAAGGTTTGAGGTTATGTATGTTCGGTAAAGTTTTAGAATTATGTATAAAGTCAAACTTTGTATAGAATAACTGAACTAAATTTGTTTTAAAAATGAATGAAGTCTTTGATTACTTTTTGAAATTTTTATATAATTCTCAAAAGTGTATTATATCAACATGATGACATAAATACATAAATCTAGTCTGTAGAGATTCTGGTAGAGATTAATTTTTAATAAAAAAAAATTCAGCTGGATAAAAATTTGATTAAAGTAATTTTATTTTTTTCTGCCAAGGATTAGTTCGTTCGTTATTTGTCAGTTCGCTGATCTGTTAGACTGAGAGTTGAAGTACCGCAAATCAAATTATAATATTTGATGTGTGAAAAAAAAAGATTTCTTAATTATTTTCATCCCTGCTTCATAGAGTTTTCTATCGCCTATAAACGCGAAAATAAGTTTGTTTGTTTGTTGTTTTGCACAAGCATAGCTACAAAGAGTTTGTTGGAGGCACAGAGCAGGGTATAAGTTACGTCTTACCCCGGGAAAACATTTGATTGAGTCAATGAAATAAAGGCAGTTGACTATTTAAAATAACGAATCACTGTCTTCCCACCTTACATAATTATTTCAATTTGATTGGTTAAGGAGTTACAGCACTTTGGAAAATAATTTTTTCCCGTTTGTTAACATTTCTAGAATGACATTCAAAAAGAATAATGACTGGGGAAAGATTTTGATAATCGTGTTAAATGCGATTTCTGAAACGACTTCGAGTGTTTGAAAACGTTTAAAAACGTCGCGCATAGCATTTTGGAATCTCTCAGTTAGGCATATTTCCATAAATGAGTCACTGATGGCGTTAATTACAATTATAAACATGTTTTGAAACTTTTTTCTCGAAACTACGTTTTCCAAAACGGTGCGCAAAATAACTGCAGCAATTTTCAATCGATTGACTTGAAATGTCATCTGTAGCTTCTTAGATGAATTATCTAGGGCGGTACATAAGATTTTTGAAGTTGGTTAACAAATAAATTTATTTATAAATAAATTAAAGTTGATTTTTTCATCACTTTTCTAATTTTTTTTTAAACTAATATCATTTAGCGAAAAATCAATATTTTTTTTTGTACTGCTATAGTAAAACTAATGTAAATAATAAAAAAAAATTACGTTCTAATTTTTATGTTTTGGGTACTGTCTAAAAAAAGCGTCAGCGTCATTTTGTTTATTAAATTGAAGGAAAATTTTCGTTGTGTACGGGAAAAAAATTTTCCAATAAAACCCACTTTTTTGGCATTTCAAAGTGATGTAACGCCTCAAGCTATTGAAACAAGAAAGCAAAACATATAAACGCACTCACTTTCGTATTAATAAAATCAACTCAACAATTATGTCGCCTAGTATCAAAATCTACTAAATGCACTTTTCGAATTTTTTGACTTTTTAGGGCCATTAATTTTTAAATGCAACAAGGCATATGCCCCTTAACATTTTTTGTTATAATTTTAACTGCTTACTAAAGAAATCTGCAACTGAAATATAACATAATTTTCAAATCCTGTTAAAATTACCTTGAAAACTTTACAAATCAAGCTAAATACCCATACATAACCTATGTTTTAGATTTTAACCGTTCAAATTTTAATTTTTTCACTGACACGCGGGACGTACGAAGTATAAAATTATGTTTTCACGGAAAATTTGTATTTTAGTATTTATCTAAAATTTTAAATAATGAAATCGTAGATGTAAATGAATTACTAAGTAAGCACTTTAGTTTTAAGTGACAAAATGAAAATAGTTTACAATATTACAAAACAAATTGTATCGTCTAACCCTGATACATCCAATATTGCTGAATCAAGTTTTTTTTTCTAATAAATTTCCCTTATAATTTCTGTTTTAAAACGCACTTTATATAAATGTTACTATCAAAACCTAATAAATTCAAATAATTTTGATTAAAAAAGGGGTAAAACGATAATTTTGTTTTTTGATAATAGTACTAATCATCTTTTTTACCTTGTTAGTTAATATAATTATGACTTTTCAATCGAAAAATTAATTTTGAACTGAGTTATGGTTTTTTGCGATTTCCCATGATCTTTATAAAGTGGAATTAGTAGATTTTGATACTAGGCAACTCAATTATGCGTTGCAAAACGGATCCCCCTATTACCATTCTGTTAAATGAAAACCCTACACTGTCAAACGACATTATAAATAAATTTTCACGATGTAATTTGATAACAATTAAAACGATTACATTTTCTACAACAGTCAGAGTTTTAAACAACTATATACAACACGACAGTTGGACATCACACAAAACGGATGAAGAAATTGAATGTACGAACATAACATAATTTGATGACGTGTGCCCGCGACCATATGGAGGTGTGGCAGTTTCCTGTTACATCCATCCATCCGTTTGTCCGTGTGTCTATCTGTATGTCCGTCTGTTGTTTTATGTATTAGTGTCTGTTCGCCCCATAGAACACTAGAAGCCAACTAACATAAAAAAAGTGAAATTCGCTTGGAGTCCTTTGTAACCCAGTCACAGCTTAAGGCATTAGTCCGTCAGTAGTCGTCGTCGAGTCAACATACCATTGTATTAACAATATACCCCATTGTTACATGTACACGTTGAACATCTCTCTCTGGTAATACGTGTATTGTGTTTGTATGCGTGTATACACATACTACTACAAAAAACCAAACTAATACACTGCAACCAGTGTGTATGTACACAAACAGACTACGTCACAAACTCATTACAAGTGGAACAGAGGCAAAGCCAATCTAGTTTGTCCCCTTGGTTCGCCCGCCATTATCATCTTAACTTGGTGTGTACGCTTCTTATCTTTTAATTTTAATCGTTTGTACTTATGATGGCTTCTTCATTTACTGTTGTTGAATGTCTTAGACATCAATTTCAATGTTTAGTCAGTCGTTTGAAAGCCCCGCATATGTACATCGGCTGTATATATTTATCTTGGATGGTAATCATTGTCGCCAGTGTGTTTGAGAGAACGTACAGTTGGTGAAATTTAATGGGAAGGTAACAATTTTGCCCCGAAAATGTAAGGTTGGGCGGGGTAAAAAAAAGACATATTAAACTCAACAGTGTTAAATTCAAAAAATAAAAAATATTACAATAAAAAAACATTAGTATTTTAAGCTGTCTGGGCCAAAAAATTATTGGACCTCCTGATTAGTGGACCTCCTGAATCGCATCCAAATCACTATGCTACATTGTTTTTGTCAGTTTGAAATAAAGTTTAGGATTGTTTCTTGTGATCTTGTCTATCAGAAGTCAAATTGGAAAATTTTCTGACTTTGTGATAATTAATATCATTTAATACTATTATTTATTAAAACATGTCCCTAATTTTCTGTCTAATCCAATACTTAAAGCTCAATTAATGCCAAATTATACATTTTTTCAACATTTTATGACCTTAATTTTATTTATTTTCTTGAAAAATAAAATATTATTACAACTAATTGTAAATAGTACAATTGCCAAATATAAAATTACTAAACATTTCTCATTTATGTCACATCAAGGCGCCACTATCGATCTCATTGTTGACGACCATAGTTCATGCCTGGTCCCTATTTGATATCTTTTACTAATGAAAATCTAAATTTCTCTTAATCTCACACGTCTTTAATTTTATCAAAACAGGGTTCTGCAAAATCTATATTAAAACAACTTACACAATTAAACTACACTGATTTCTCGTTGTAAGCAACATCAAAATTGAAATAGAATCATATGCCTTATTCTTTTTATGTATATGTGAATTTTATTATTTAAAAAGAGTAATATATATGATTCTACTTCAAGTTGCTTACAACGAGAAATCAATGTAATTAACTAGTGAGTGAATTTTTATTATCAAATCGTTAAAATTTTCCAAAAAAAGTGTGACTATTCCATGAATTCCTTTTGTTAAGGCGTAATTTCGGCTAAAAAATCTAATTCAACATTTCACCCTGATTTTCCTAAATGCCTTCACTATAAATTGTTCAAGCTTGATATCTACTTAACCCTAGAATCATACATACTCGTCAAAACGACGAACGAACTTCTCTACCTGCTCCAATAATGTGACTTGTCGGTACCTGCTCGTTGTGAAACTTCTGTTATCTAATTTATTTGTTATTATAACACATAACACATATAAATTTTATTTATAGCTATTGTCGTTTTTTTTATACTAAAATAGTGTGCGTCAAAAGGACGACGATGTATGATTAACCTATATTTTTTTTTAAAGATTTTGTACTCCACATATAAAAGTTTTCCTAATTTTTCTAAAATCTATTAAAGATATGGATGTTATAATTAATTTATTCAATGATTATGATAATGTGAAAGATGATTACAGCTGTTTGACTTATAGAGACGACATAATACTGAAGTTTGAATATATTGAATCGAAAACTAAAGAATGTGTTTCGAATGACTTAATAAAAGATTAGCAATTTATTTTGTGGAAAATATTTTAATTTTTATTATTTTTTGAGATCTTATTCGAAAAATTACTAACAAATTTTAGAAAATTTACAAATGTGCCTAATGGGGAAATAACTACATATCTATAGGAATATTTATGACTGAGAAATTTCACATTCTGTAAAGTCACACATGTCCACTGATTCATAATAGTTCATAAATTAATTATTACAATTGATGTATTTATATATTTTTTAATTTTTATAATGAAAATATGCTTTGATAAAAAGATTAAAAAAAATTAATAAATATTTACATTAAGAAATTTTTCCAAATCCAATTTTTTTAAATATTTTGTTCGCTTTTGTAGTATTGTTATGTAAAAAAAATGTTTTTTGTCAATAAACTCTAAAACTCCCCGTAAAAAGTCCATTCGTCGAAACGACGCCGATGTATGATTAACTTGACTCGTAGACCAACGTATGATTCTAGGGTTAACATCACATCCGATAATGTATACAGGAGCTAGGCAAATAGAGCGATGTCTTCTTCAACGACAAGACACTAAGACGACAGAGAATGCCAAGGGACGTCGAGGGGCCAGACGGAAGGAAGGAGAAATGACAAACATCAGACACATAACCTCTGGCTAAATTATTTCTAATATACACTGTAAAGATTCCTATATTAAGTTTGGACGAAATATCTTGTAAGTGCTGTAGTTGAAGTCTGATTATATCTAGACTGTTTATCATCGAAACTTTTCGGGTTCAACTGTATTTTCTCGCTTTCGGAAATTATTTAATTAAGTTAGATCGTAACATAAATATTTTTGGGGAAAAATTAGCAACTGACTTCTGTTGTAATCTGATTATCCAACAACTAATTAAGTATAGAGGAAAAAGAAAGTTTTAAAACTTTATAAAATATTTTATTTCTTCCAGACAACTCCGACAGATCCGTGGGTAGGGTGGGTGTTTTTAATGATGATGTCAGAGTAATAATGTTATTGTCTACTTCCGAAATAAACATATTTTGATCAAGGATTAATTAGGAAACTGAATAATTCACTTTCCACGAAGCAATGATGCGAGTGATGACATGTTTGAAAATATTGTCTCGCATCATCTCTCTTATAACAAAGACGTATTTTTTTTTAATGATTTAAGGAGTTGTGTGAGTGTTTAAGGCGAATTATACTACTATGAAAGTTTTAAAAAAATCAACTTTTCTTTTACTTTAAGGTAGTATTTTAGCTCAGAATTTTGTTCAGTTTCTGAAAGTATAGAACTTTAATAATATATTCCTAAAGCGAATTACACTACTTGTAGTTTAGTCTAAAATTTTAAAAAATTCAATATTTTTATTTTTTTAGTTTTTGAAAGTAAAAATCTTTAAAAATATGCTCCTAAAAGTAAATTTAAAAATTTTAAAAATTTAAAAAGTTACAGTCATTTTAATACAGTAGGTTTAGGTATCAAATATTTTACTTTAAACATTTTGATGCAATTTTCTCGAAACTACATTTTTCAAGCGGATCGACATGATATCTCTAGTTCTGTTTACCCAATCGACTTCAAATTTGGCATGTACCTCCAGTACATATTACTTATTGCGAAATTTTAATTTTTACTATTTTTAAAAAATAAACAAGTTTGAAAAATCAAAAAACGTTCTTTTTTAAGCAGCTGCCATTTTTAGATTTTTAAACTTTTCGGCAATAACCTTTCTAAACCCGAACTATTTTCTGCTTTTTGTTTCAGATGAACACAAACGCCAAAATCATATTAACCAGAACACATCACTTATTTTCCCTACGCCAAATTTAAATAGCTATAAGTCCATGAATTTTCATTTTTTTTGTACGGAATTTTTTTGTAGGTACCTAGTAAAAATATTAACAGCTTTTTTTTTATTAAGCCCAAGAAAAAGCTGAAATTATTGCTTCTATCAGACAATAATGACTGTTATAAACCAGAATAATGCATAATTCTTTGCAAGAAATCGATTTCGCAAATGTGATTTAATATTTAATATTAAATCTATTAAATCGCAAGTGACATTGATTACGGTAGCGTATCCCCTTAATCAAATACACTATTTCACACAAAAGCACTGGATGATCTAGATTTTATTCAACTATATAAACACAGACGAAAGCAACCATTTAAAAACCAAGCGCGTTTGACGGTGTAAAACAGTGGGTGGCCATTTTGAAAAGGATGTACGTAATGGGGGGGGGGGGGCGGGGGTAGAAATCGATCGAAGGAAGCGTAAAGAAAATGATTAATATTTTATTCTTAATAAACTGATAACAGATATTTCGTTATAAGCACGAATTGTGATAATTAATAGCGTTTCGATCAATTATAACATCACCGAAAAATATACCGGGTGTTTCGTGTGGAAAATATCTATTGTTTAGTGAGAATTTAACTGAAAGCGAGGAATTTTTCGTAGCCTACCAAATAGATTGAAAATTTCGAAACTATTTACAAATGTGTAGTACCAACAGATTTTTCACAAGGTTTTTTTTTACAGTTTATTTGAAGAACACCCTATACACTGTACAAATTTTGTCATTAGCACATTAAGGGTGGGTATAACCACAATTACCAGCGGGAATCTTGTTTTAATACTCGTGCAAATCGATTCCGTGTTAATTTATTAACTTGTCGCCACCATGCGGTTCTTTATTGTACTATTTGGTGGTTTGCGTTTTATTAAGATTTAGGTTAATTTATGTTTAAAGACACATTTCCAATAATTATGTCTATAGAAATCTTATATGTAATTGACTTGAAATTTTTTTACGTATTATCAGGCATTCCTTTAAATATCAAGAAAAAATTTATTCTCAAAGTGGGGGTCGTAACCTCCAGGAGGCTTGCGAAAAATATCTGGGGGGTCGTAGACAAAATTGATTATAGATTACAAATCTATTCTTTACACATTTCTACACATCTTCTACACAATTGCGTTTTTTGAACTTTTTAAGTGTTAAAAGGGGGTTGCGGACCAAGAAGATTGAGAGCAACTGCTACACGTGGTGTTAATGTCAATGCCTAAGAAAAAATTTTTTACGGCACACACCAAACAGCTTCAGCGGGTGGCCAAAAATTAGAAAATCAAACGTAATTTTGAAGAAAACCAATTTTCTGGGTCACTAAGCTTAGAATTACACCCCGATTGACAAAACAAAAAAATAAAAAATTGGTTTTCGGGGCTGCATTTTAAAAGCTGGTAATTGCGCGATTTTTTTAAACCAATTTTGACGAACACTGGTCCAACCGTTTCCCAGATATTTCAGAATTTACAGAACAAAAAATATCTTGAAAACTTACGTTGAAAGCTGATAATTGAGAAATATTCGTAACTAGGTTTAATGAACGTTAGTCCAACCGTCTCTAGTATATTTTAGGATTTCCAGGATAAACAAAAATTAAAAATCTTAAAAATCCACGGCAAAAAATCACCAAAAAAAATTCCTGGAATTTCGTATTCAAAATTTCATTATAATTTAGAATAAGTTCTAAACTTCTTTCAGCTCAAACACAGACAAGAAATAAAAATATTTTTGCCATTTAAGAAGTGCATCTTATACCCAAAATTGAGTCCAAATTCAAACGAATATTATAATTATTCCCATTATTATTATTAACTAAACATAAATAATTAGTTTTGTTTCAAAAAAGTTTCTTTCCAATTTAATTT
The DNA here is from genome assembly GCA_035578155.1 of Brachynemurus nebulosus. Classification (NCBI taxonomy): domain Eukaryota; kingdom Metazoa; phylum Arthropoda; class Insecta; order Neuroptera; family Myrmeleontidae; genus Brachynemurus; species Brachynemurus nebulosus. The sequence continues at coordinate 16,154,452 of JAPWDM010000013.1, forward strand.
CACAGCAGCAAACTTTCCTGGCTCACACGCCTCAAACCACAAATACAACTGCAACAACGTTGATTTATTTTTGTCTACAGAATAAAATGTAAATTTTGTTTTCGTGTACACCCCACCCTCATATGACACGCTTCAAATAAACATACTTTGATTTAATATAATCCAAAAGAATTGTTACAATTTCATAGAAAACAATTTGAAATATGTTTTCATTTTGTAGTAATCAAACTGAGAGTAAATTCGTTTAATTGTGGCTTATAAAATTACATATTTTTTTGGGATCGTGTTACACCGGGCTCACTTGTACACGGCACACTATGGTGCTGATTGTTCTATGTAGGTGATGTTGTTGTATTTATCGGGTTGCATTCTATTTATCTTCAAAAAAACACAATATGCAATGAATTTAAATAAGAAATTAATTTCTTTTTCTGATTATGTAACACTGTAGTACAGTGAAATTTCGTTAAACAGTTCGTCAAAAAAAAAAAAATTCATTAAAATTTAAATTGTATTCCAGAAGACGGTTTAATGTGTTGATAACTAACAATAATACCAACTAAAGATACAAAATTTTAATTCTTAAAGCACAATATTCTTTGATGTAAATTTAAGCACGAATAATTGTGACTTTATGGAAATGAGGTGCGCAGTGACCATCCAACAAAACGATTGTCTACTAATATTACTAATACTTGTTTTAATAAATTTATTTTTAAAGTTTGTTCGTCAAATCAAAATAGAAAGGACCTAAAAGACATGAACTTATTTATTTTCGAATCGTTGTCTTGTGGGGAAAGGGGGGCGAGTCCGGTAACAAGAAAACGTCTAGAGTCCCTAAGTTGGTTAATCCGTTCTATCGACACTTTTTTAAGCATTAGAGAAATGTTTACAAGCAATTCTTTAACTTTGAATAGATTTCTTGTAGCCCGGAATCATTTCCGCCACTAATTGGAATAATATTTGGTCGTGTAATATGAAATATCGCTTTTCAATCACTTGATCGAGAATGCAATTCAGATAAGTATCGACACTCGGGACCAGATTATCGCATAGATAAATGAGACAAATGGCTAGAGTCCGGTTTTTAAAGGGTCCTTGTGGAGAAGAAACGGGACCCAGTAAGAAGAAAATGTCTAGGACCTCCAAATGAGTGGGTTAATCCATTTCTGAACAGAGCTGATCCGTGCGGAACAGAACTGAATATAGGCTACTTTTTACATCGAGAAAATATTTAATTCGTGTGGGATGAATTTTCAAAAAAAAAGATATATTGAAGTTTGGTCTACAATAAACAATTCTGCGCAAGCTAGGAGTCAAATTATTCGGGTCAAACAGAAAAACGGCGGACATACGGAAAAACTCGATGATAACGAGTGAATTTACAAACAAAAATTTATTGTATTGTCTTCTAAATGTATTTTTTCATGTTGCTACAATTTACAATTTATTTTAAATCTCATTTGTGGAAAAAAATGCTATTAAACTGACGATAACGCCTTCAACGACACAAATACCCATTATTTTTCTCTATAGAAAATTTATCTATCATTTATATTACCCAAACTATCCCCTATACATATATATCCTTTTCACGTACACATGTGGGTTAAGTTTTCGCCACAGTTATCCAATTTTTTTTTTTGGGAATCGGTAAAAAGATAAAAAAAAAATTGAACATAAAAAAATAAAAATAAAATCAGATAACCAAATGAAAATTTATTGCAAAATTGGATTTACACACACAAAAAAGTGACACTTTTCGTAATAAATATTTTTATATTTTTGTTTTTATGATGGATTTTTCGGGGACCAGGTGTTTGCTTGGACCGTGCGTGAATAAAATTTTTAATGGTGGCATTTAATTCTGATAGAGTAAATCTCGAGTCTGTGAATTTGTGAATTTCAAATATTGTGTCAAATCTATTGACGTAAATCGAAACAAATGACGCAGGTCAGGCTTGACATAACTCAAGGACTGTCTGTATTTAGGAGTTATTCCTTTTTGTTGGAAGGGACCACAGACCTACCACAAATTTTGAAATATCGGAGAAAAAATCAGAACGAAAAAATGAGTTTAAAAACAGATAAGCAATTTAAAATTTAATAGTTTAATCAGAGCTGGGTTTACTTCGATAGTCTTGATACGTTCAATTGCGGAAACCTTTAGCACGAACCTCAAGGGTTCTGAATCGAGGGACTCAAATGTGAGTTAAAAAATCTGAACAATACAATACAACTGTTTGTCTTTACCTACAAGTTTGAATTTGTTTATTAAGCTAAATTTCGCTTGCTGATTGGTTTAGAAGCGGAAACAAAAGAACTTTTAGTCCCTTATTATTAAGGACTAACAGTGAATCCTTCTTACCTTATAAGCATCTGGTATGTTGACCGATTCACCACTCTCGGCCACATAGCCGACAATCCCTGTGCCCCATGGTATTCGAATCTCCTCCTTCTGCTCCATCTCCATAAGCGTTGATTTCGAACACACGTCAAACAATTTCGAGACTAGATAGCGTGGCGGGGGTTGCGGTGACGGGGACGTTGGATGTTGAACACTTTTATTATTATTACTACTATTATTAGTTCTATTATTTGTATCACTATTGTCACTATTGTTCGACACAACTAGCGCACTCTGTTGTTGCTGGGGTTGCTGCTGTTGTTGTAAAGTGTCATTATTATTATTTGTGTGAAAATTTGTATTTTTTTGGAATTGTAATGTATTATTGTTCAAATGGTGATGATTATTGTTATTATTATTATTTTGTACTCTTTTATTATCGGTGGCCACGAGATCGCCGGATCTTACACCCCCGACTGTTGTTGTAGTGGGTTGCTGTGTCGTCGTTGTGGTCTGATGATGTGGACGGTCGTGCGGCGCTATTAAACGATCCAAAATTTCATCGTTCTCGATTTGCGTGGTGTGATGATGTGGGTGGTACGGGTGTACGGAGTACGGCGCGTATGTTGTCGTATGATGATTCGGTTGTTGCGTTGGTAAATGCAATACATTATTTGGCGTTACTAAACTTAATGGCAGATCTGCTGGACTCGGTGACCGGGGAGGTGGTAGTAGCGGTTGCGTTTGTTGACTAGGAGGTGTGGGTGTATGACCACCGCCTCGCTCACCCTGAACAAGGAATAGGGAGCCTCGATCGGCGTGTAGGAGCATCGAAACATTTTGGAGAATTTTGTGACATAACGAACGTACGTCCAATTCGTTACAGATATCTTTCACCTGCACAGAAAGAATAAATTTAACTATACAATGATACTCATCATTGGTGTCATTTCATAATTTTAAAGGGGGGTTCTTTTCGAAATCGAAAATATTACTAATAGAAATATCTGATATTCGATAGTGTTTCATTTTCATAAAAATAAAACTTAAATCTGACTACAAAAAAGCAGGAAACCAGCCTTTGCGCACAATAAACTAACCCCCCCCCCCCGCCTTCTTAAGGTTCAAATACTTGATTTCGCTTCACCGTAACCGGCGCAAAACTTACCAATTCAAAGATTAACTCCTTTTCATCCAAATGTCGCAATTCATTTCGCGACCGTCGTTGCGGACGATTCGAGAACTGACCCCCGTTTTGGGTACTACCCAAATCATTTTGACTGCTGACGGATAAAAATGTCGGTGTACCATCGATGGTGTTTACAATTGGTTTTAACAGGCCACCCCGCTCGAATTCGTGGGCGGAAATTTTTCGTACAGGTGTTGTTGCGCCGGAGCCACCCCTCGAGGGGGGACCGTGCGTTGGGGATGATAATTCAACGCTACTCGATGTTGGTGTCGCATGTGCCACTAACCACTGATCGACAATTTGACGTGTGGCTTTCCTGGAACAGATTGAAACAAAAAATTAATTAAGCGTTTCTTGTTTGGAGTGGAAAAATTATCAGGAAAATGAGAACAAAAAAAAAGAGAGTAATTTCCATTAAGACAACAAATTAATTAAATTAATCGTTGTAAAAAAATTTTCCTGCCGAGGACGATGTATAAGGAAAACTTGCCGCTGACATTTCCTGTGACAAACTAGCTATTATAAGAACATTGATCTTCGTGTTTGTAATCCTACATGTAAATTTTATTGTTGGTGCACATTGGTTTGTGAGCCGACAGGGTGTTACAGAACGAACACTCAAGTTCAAAAGTGAAAAATGAACAGGTTTTCCTAATCACTTTTTCATTAAATATAATATTAGATTAGGAGAAATACAATTTCCAAAACTTGGATGAAAAAGGTCAAAAAAAACCTTGTTCTGAGCTTAAATTTTTACCACCCTTCCAGAATCTCCTAGGTTTCTAAAGTTAAAATTAATAGGTATATAATGAACACATTTCTAAGGACACTTATCCTAAATGGAACAAGTTCCTCATGTAACATTCTGTACCGGAATAAATCCGGGAATGATGGAGGCAATAAATACAGACACTGTACACGAACGAACGTTGCCTCATCATATCATTGGCTAAAGGGGAAATATATACCTACAAACCGACTGAAGCGGTACGGATTGAGGGTTTATGGGAAATGGTGTCAGGTGTGGGGTTGCGAAGGGGATGATAATGAAAGAGACAACAACTAAATGTAATATTATATCATATACAGATCAGATATTCTATTTTTAGTTTTCATTCCGTCTCTCTCTTACGTCGCCATTAAACCATACAACTATCAGACAGAGACAGGAATATTAGGTATATTATGTACCTAATATTACTCTAGTCGCTTATAATACGACATGTAAACATGTAATATTCCACTAGAATCAAACTATAAGCACCTCGTCCATTTCTCCGAATATAGAAATGCACTCACTGCCCTGTACGTAAGACAAAGACACACATATGGTGCAATATGATTATTTTCTATACGATTTGATGTGATACTAAAATGAGATAACGAATATACACGTAATATAAAGTCATCGACCTAACGAGTATGAAGAAGTTAATGGCGCATTCACACATACAACATTCAATTACCGTTAATATAGTAACGTCGTTTGATAGTGAGAGTGTGGATGTAGCATTACACATCAAAAAAAAAAAAAAATGGTGAGAAAACTATCGCAAAATTTATGGATTTTGTGTATATAACAGTGTTTGATTAATTATACTTTAATTTTTGTGTGTGTGCTGATAAAATTAGGGAGCACGGGAGAAGCGGACGAAAGAGGGGCAGGGGGGGGGGCGTTAGGTGCACGTATAAGTAAAGCGCATCTCGTTTGATAATATGTGAACGCTAATGAGTTTTTAATTTCGAGGCAAAAAAAAAATTAAACAAAATGTTCTGCATCAGTATTTGCCGCGTCAGGTGTAAACACTAAAATTAATCTAAACTACTAAACCATTTTTTACGTGATTTTTTTTGTTATGCGGTTTTAAGAAAAATGGTCATTAAAATGCATAATGTGAATCAAAATCGAAGGAAAGTAAGAAACTTAAACATTAACTATAATAATTTTCTTTAATAAAAATACTTCTTAATGGTTTTTAAACATGTAATCAGTACATAGCATAAGAATATAAGTGATTGCATCATTTAGTTTTTTTTTTTTATATATGTACCTATATTTCACAATTTTCATAATATTATAAAAATGCAATAAAATGTTCCCACGTGTAAATTAATGCTTTATATTGTTTAGAAAAGCAACATCTAAGCTTTCGAGCGTTTTAAGTTATGTATTTTCGATAAAAAAATTTTTATGCGGTCCCGATCCACCGCATAAAAAAAGGTTCAGCTGTATTAATATTGTAAAGAGAGTTGTGTGGTCTAAATCGGCGAAAAATTTAGTTATTTAGATTGTATTTTGTTTACGGTGACTAAATTGTTAGACAAAAAGCCCAGAAAAGCAAGAAAAAAGTTCAAAAATAAATTCTAAACTTTTCTTTATCAAATAAATATTGGAGATAGAAATATATTCTTTTTATACAAAAGTAGTACAAAAACCTCATCATTACACTTCACATTAGCAATGACATCAAAAATTTTCACAATCATTTTCCGACGAGGTCAATGGCACTCGATAAAACGGGGAGAGTATCCACTAATGATTGACAATAACCATGTCATTTGTTAACGGAAATCGCATTGTTAAGATGAAATTTCTTATCGTCTTGTGTCTTGTATTGCGAACAGCCACTTATAACCTCATTTTTTCTGCGTCATCCTCTTCCTAAAACTATTAAATTTTCTACAACAAGAGACAAACAAGAGACAATAAAATTTAATATTGTTTTGAGGAAGTTCAAAAAAAAAAGTTTTTGATGTGATTTTATTGTTTTGTATAAAATGCGAAAAAAATGTTTTTTTTATAAGAATTTGTACTTATTTAAATGGCGCTGACTTCCTTCCAGGGCATTCGCCTGTATGGAGAGAGAATCGACTTGAAAGTATAACAGACAGAAGAGATTAAACTTGGTGGTGACAGAAGAAAATAGGATTTATTTGAGTTATATTGTAAAAAAAAAATTCAATACGACGGAAAAAATTGTTTAAGGGGAGATTCGCTAAAAAAAAAAGAAATCCATTTTCCCCCCTTCATAATTAGATTCCCTAAGGTTTTAGAAGTATTCTCCTAAAATTTGATTTTAAAAAAATGAAAAATCAAAAAGTTATGGGCATTTTAGTGCACGCACTTTACTATAATTCAATTAAAAAAAAAACATGCTATTTTCTCGAAAGTACGTTTTTCGACATGGTTTCTCATGTATCTCAAAAAGTATTTGAGATATCGACATAAATCAAAGTGCATATTATTCCTCGATACCGTCATTTTGGCAGGAACTAGCGTCTTTTGGTTCCGTAGTATATTTTCAAAATGGCGGAAAATTGTGAGGAAATAAACTTTGGTGAACGTACATACATAAGTGTTTGGTCCGAATCGAACCGAATTATTACGTAACTGTTCCTCATAGTAACACATTTGGAAGCAACATTATATACTATAGTGTCTTATATTTCATCCCTGTAGAAAACTGTGGAACCCTGACTTAATGTGTGACCAGCACGACATTGGCGGTTCTTTTCATTATTATATTGAAACGAAATTTTACATTAACGACATCTGCTGGTAAACCGTAGTATTAGGAAGGACTCTTGAATTTTTATTTAGGTTTCTAAAAAGAATTTAATATGGTAACTACAAGGATTTTATAATATTTTACAATATTTAAGAATTTATTATTTCTTGCGCTATATAAAAAGGAGGCCAACTTCTGCCTCTTTTCCTGGAAGCTTAAGTAGAGATATTTGCTATTATGGAAAATTATATATTGGAAAAATATTTTTATGGATTGTAATAAAAATTTTTCTTTTATTGAAAATTTATTTATAATCGTAAATACCTCCCGCTTAGTAAGTATAAATAGGTTAAAAAAACAAATCAACATATTTTTGTAATATAATAGGTACAGTGGAAATGGAAAATCATGGAAAAATTCCAGGAAAATGTAAAAAAAAAAAAAAAACAATATAAAATTATATAAACAACTTGTTTTATTTGAAATTTAATATCGAACAAACGAATTAAACACAGATCGAATTTTATTCAAAATAAAAATAAAATAAAAAATTTGTTATTTTTTTTTTATTAAAACATGTCAATCGGAAATTATTACCTGCAAACTATTTTAAATACAATAAATTATAAATCATGACCCCCCCCCCCTTCATTTCCACCGCCAAATCTAAATTTTATCGTTTGTTTTTAATTTGCTTTAGTTTAGCTGTAAATGACTATTTAAATATTTTATAGACTTTTCAACAAAAAAAAATTCGATAGAATTTTTTGTCAAAAGCACTAAAAAACAAATCGGCAAGTGTGCGTTAAACACGCATTCAGTCGGGATTTCGTAGTTCAGTGACTACAGTTTCTCACAATTTAGAGTTCTAGCTTTTATTATATGATTTTATTAGGTTTATAAAATTTTTCAGTATTTCAAAAATCGTTAGTAAAATGATAGACGGTAGAAACTGGAGGCTAATTTACCAACTTTTACCAAAATTAGGAATGGAAGACCATTAGGAAAGAGACCTCTGTCGAATTAATCAAATTTCTAAACGGAATTACGTCATTTTGATATAAAAAATGAAAACTTCACACAAAATTCATCCTAATTAATCCAATCACCCTAATTTGGACAACTTTCATCAAGCTTAATTTAAGAAAACGGAAAATTTTTAAGTTTATGACGTCTAAAATGTTTCAATGCCCTAAATTTGCTCCAAATTTGAGAGCTAGATGCAAACCATGAATATGAATTTTAACCCGGAGACTTTTATTTACAACATAATTTTAGTAATAACTGAAGAGTAGTTAAAAATAGCAAAATTTATTCAAGATAAAACGATTCCCGGAAGAGATAAATCGTAGAAAAATCATCTATTCAAAAAAAGATTTATATCAAAAAATTTTTAATTATTGAGTGTTTAAAAAATTGCACGGCGCCATCTCACCAGGTTCACCGCCATTTTCTATTGTATTTGTAGTGTTTACAATTTTATTTTTTTTTTTTACTACAGGTAATTACTATCAAATCATTATTGTGTCATGTACAACAACAATATAACAAAAGAATTTTTTTTTTCGAAAAAAAAAAAACTAATTACACCCAATTGTTAAAAATTCACAAAAAAAGCAGGCGCCAATATGAACCGTCTCATTAATTGTTTGGGAAATTTTCCAACCGTGCGAAATATCAAAGAGAATTACAAAAAAAAATCATTTGTAACATTGACAATACTGTTTACCACTATTTACTGACGACACGGTTTAATTCAATAAATCATTAACTGTATATAGTAAAAGTACCGTAAAATCAGCCAAAATTGATTAAATATTCGATTTACTAAAATTTGAATCAAATGAACATGAAGTTAATTTCGGTACATTTAACTGTTTTAATCAAAATAAAATGATAAAAATATCTGAAAAGATAAATTCAGATAAAAAAGTAATAAGTTAAGATTTCAACGAATTAATAACTTCGTATACCACTGTTGTTCACACGTTGTTATTGATTCCAAGTAATACCTAGCAAATAAAACGTAGTAAAATGGAAATTCCGGGCAGTTAGTCTAGTTACTACATGTTTATGTTAAAATACAATGTTTTTACTGTTTATACTCGTCGTAAATGGGAAATGTTACCAGTACTGTAACTTTACCTAATCGACAATAACCATTACTCAAATAAAGTATATCCCGTTTCAAATACAATTGATCATGAATCATCGTTAAAAAGTTAAATAATTCTTATATTCGAAACAAATCAATCCTCTATTCTTTTCTAAAAACATAGTGCAAATTTAAAATTTACGTATATGTGCAATTATGAAAGAGATAAAGCCAAGAAAACGGAAATTATTTAAATTCATAGATGATAGATCACGGTTAAATTTAAGTGAAATGGATCATATTTGATAATCATGGTGGCCACAGATTTTTAAACATACTTAAAAGATTATGTAATTTTTCGTATGTTTTATAATTTCTGAAATGCCAGTTAAAGTTTGCACTCACTGAAAACACTAATTTACCACATGAACTGAAAATAAATTTAATGATTTAAAGAAATCAGTAGTTTTTTCGGACATAATGAGCTATTAAATTTTAATTTTTTAATACAAAGCGTGTTCTGGCAAATTTAGTTGATTTTACGGTACTGGTTTTAGATTTTGTCGACACAATTCAATTGTTATAGTCATTTCCGAAACAACTCAATAAAAATAATAATAATAATAATAAAAAAATGCAATTTACAGTCATGCACCGCTTAACAACTTTTTGAGAAATATTTTGTTATGTAATTTCTGTTGTTATTGAAATACATAGTTGAAAAGTTGAAATGCAATTATTTCATAATTTTTTTTTTTTTTTTACCGTAACTTTTTACTGTTTACCATTTTTAGCGAAAATATACGTTTTGAGGTCCCCCCGAGTCCAAATTAGTAATTTACAAAAAATACCTATCTGCCTGTTTGGTAGAACAGTGAGTCCCAAAAGTGGCGTTCGCGAAAGCTTTTTGAGGGGATCGCAAAAACAACTGATAGGAGACTACAATATTCTTTTTCTACATACTTCTTTATAAACAAATATGGAATACCATAAAGTAACGCTCAAATCTATTAATATTATACTTCTTTATATTTCGGAGGTCTTTTGAAATTTTTAAGTACAAAAGGGAGTCGCGGACCAAAAAGTTTGAGAACCACTGCGTTAGGAGAGCTATTTTGATCTCTAACTATGTAACCACTTAAGAGATTTTGATGAAATTTGGTGCGGGGATGAAATTTACCAAGATACACAACCTGCTGCGAAATCAATACACTCAAAAAATTGTTATGGACCGGACCTTACCTTATCCGATCTTAAATTCTTTAAATGCCCCCAAAAATTATTTTTAATGCCCCGATTTCGATTAAATTTCAATCATATAACCTTACAAAACAATCTGTATATGCCCCAAATAAATATTTTTACAATCGTCGCCTTAATGTACTCAAATCGCAATTTTCGACAAAGCAATAACATAATTTATGTAACAACACTAATGAATTATTTTTACACAAGTTATTTTTAAAAATTTGAGTAGGTACGCGTGCACGGAATATAATCACAACAAAACGTAAATTGAAAATGAAATTTTCTTTTTATTTTTAGAAAAAGAAACTCGTCACTTTTGATTATGTTTCCGGTAAAATAACCTTCAAACTTTTTGACACGTGTGTCACACAACGCATACGATTTGAATTTTATTAATGTTCGTTCGTAAACAGATAGTAGAGGAAATATTGATCAATTCATTTTTCCCATCTATAATAAAATTAAAAATCAGTTTTCCCGAAATAATTTCCTAAAAAAAAAGAAGTGTATTTTTTACGGAAATCTTTTTTATAAAACCACATACAGTATACCTACATTGAAAAGGAAAATCCAAGATTAAAATAAAATGTTGTAATGTCCATTTTCCCCTACATCAGAATGGAAAAATTTGATGTTTTTGGTGTGACATATGTTACCACTGTAGGTTTTCCTTTATATGGTAAACAGACACTACCGGTAACAGTTGACTTTTTACGGTCTTCAACCGTACGTTAGTCTTCTCATACAACATTTTGAGATACACTGTGTATCTCAAAAAATTTGTCACAACACTGGATTTGTCACGTGTTATCGGTAGACGAAAATGATATGGTAAACGCATCGAAATCATCTACAGACTCACACACACACACATCCTGTACACCCAACATCGCAGAGGAGCCATTATAGTGTCCAGCACAGTAGCTTGCTTTGAACTCAGTAGCGAAATTAAAAACTTTTGAAACACTTTGTACGGTATCATAAAAGTATATGCGGAAAATCAGGTGAAAAAAAAAATGAGAAAGACGAAACAGGGGTGATGACGACAAATCAATGACAGATCAACAAACGTCATCTGATTTCTCATTTTTTTCTCAGTTTTCCCCCCAAATAACCCATATTTTATCGACGTTTGCTACGATGCTTTTCTTTCCTCCAAAAACATAATATTTACATACATTAAAACAGACCGAAAGCCATAAATTTTCTATCAAACCTTTTTTCTTTCATTTGAATAAATTCGATTCGTAAAATTTACCAGAAATTGTCTTTGATACAATTTTGGAGATTTTCTATTATACGAAATTTCGAACAAATTTTTCCGAATGGGAAAATATTCTGTTACGTTTGTTTTTTAAAGTTTACGTAAATTAGCTTGTTGGACATAGAGTAAGTCAAGGTTCGTTAGATTTTGGGAGAAAATACAGGATCTTTGAGTACATTTTTTATGGTTTATCATTAAAAACAGATTAGAAATATATTCGACATTAAAAAACTAATATTTAAAAATTACTAGGGACACCCGTTCATTTTGTTCCACAATATGAAAAAGAACTTCCACAAAAATTTTAGATTTTAAAAAAAATGTTTTAGAGGTTCCCTACCAAGCTTTGCATTTTCAAAATAATCGAAGATTTTTCAAAATTTCTATAAAACTTCATCAAGTTTTTTTGAGCACCAAAGTGACATTGATTATGAATTAAATAATAAATTAGAACACTAACTTTTAATTCCATAGCACTAACTCATAGCTCATTAAATAGATGTTCCCAGACATGCGCTTTGCAGTGTCATCCAGGCTCTGGGTACATCTGTTTAATGAGCTATGAGTGAGTGATATGTAATTAAAAGTTAATATATATAGTGTCCTAATTTATTATTTAATTCATAATCAATGTCACTTTGGTGCTCACCAACTTGATGAAATTTTATAGAAATTTTGAAAAATCTTCGATTATTTTGAAAATTCAAAACTTGGTAGCGACCCCTAACATTTAAAACATTTTTTAAAAATCCAAAATTTTTATGGAAGTCTTTTTTCATATTGTGGAACAAAATGAGCGGGTGCCCCTAGTAATTTTTAAATATTAGTTTTTTAAGGACCACCCTACTGTACCTGTGTTACTTGAGGGTCTACTACAGTTTCCTATTATCTCCTTTCAATCTTAGAAGTTCAATATTTTCGCAAACGAAGCTTGTTGAAAATGAAAAGTGGTTAAAGGAATGCAAATTTTATTTTACCTGACATAAAATTTTGAAAATCGTTTTGAATCCGATATCTAAAATGTGGTTCCGTTACGCGTAGTAGCACTTTGAAGTCTCTCAGCTTAGTCGATATTTTTTTTTTTTTAATTACAGGTCACTTATATTTCCATAAATAATTCACAGATGACGTTAACAATCGACATAAAGACACAAAACACAAAATGTATTTTGAAACTTGACATACCTACGTTTTTCTCGAAACTACGTTTTCCAAAACGGTGGGCAAGATAACACCAGCAACTTTCCTCCGATTAACTCGAAATTTTACCACGTAGCTTCTTAGATTGATTATTTATAGGGTGGTATACACGATTTTTGAAATTAGTTAAGAAATAATATTTTTATATGTAGACAAAGTTTTCATCGATTTACCACTTTGGTAAAATTAACATAAATAATGTAAATTTTTACTGTTCTGCCTGCTTTTAAAAATTTTATGCTGCCCACCACATGAATCCCTTCGAACGAAAACGTCAGCGTTGCGCCTACGCCCCTGTCGCGCCGCCTATGTCTTTTGTGAAGAATGCCATAATTCAATACAACAAAACCTTTTAAATCTAAAGGATGTAGGATGTACTTCTAAAAGGTAGGACGAACAGAACAATAAGGCTTCAGAGACTTTGCTCCGGAACCCTAAAAAGTATTTTCAATTATTCTCACGACAACACTTCTAAAAATACTTTGGGTAAAAAAAAAAAGAAAATTAAAAAAGAAATAAAATCAACTATTTTTTGGTAAATTACTTTTTCTTACAAAAAAAATACTCATTAAAAAAATTACATAATTTTTTATTGTTTATAAACATTTTAAACTAGCCCTGACAAGGGGCGGGGGGTGGCGGGGGGTACAAGAATAAAATTACTTTTAATAAAACAGTCAAAATATGTTTCGGTATTCTTAATTTTTTTAAATCTTTTGTTTTTGTTGCTTTCTTTTGTTCTGGAATAAATGTAATTTGACAAATTAAATGACTTAAATCAAATTTAATTAGATTGCGAAGAAAATAATGAGATTACGGAAACATGACAACAACGCTTGCTGTCTGTCTGTCCGTCCGTCTGTTGGTTTTTGATGTGAAATAAAAAGCAAATAATAATTTCTCACTCGCTCATTCGCTCATTATTTGATGTTTGACGCATTTTATTTATTAATAACGTCGCTAGCTAGCGCCACAACTGTCAGCGGACGAAGTAAGAAGTATAAAATGTGTAAAAAGAAATAGGTGAATGTGATTAAATAAAATATAACCATCATTGTTTTCCGTTGGGAGGTTTGAGATGTATGTATTGTGTTTGTTTACACTGTTTACCCCATTCTGTGTTTACATTCCCCCCCCCCCCCCCCTCAACTGTATGCAAGCTGATCTGGAAGCGTCGGTGTTCGAACGAATGTAAACGTTATACTATTAATTTGATGGAAACATTTTATATATACTTATTAAATTTTGTAGATAAAACAATGTTTATTAAATGTATTAAGTAAAGTCGATGTTAAATTAATATTACTACATTACATTACATTATGATGTGTGTGGAGAATGGAGAAAATGGTGGGGGACACGAATTTAGAAGATATGAAAATATACAAGTTATCTTCCTAGTAGAGATGATCGATATATCGATAACTGTTATTTTATAACTAGTACAGAAAGATAACAGTTATCGTCAATAACTGAAATACCCAGTAACTGGTTACTTAAATAACTCCTTTGAAAATATCGATAACATACGTTAATATTAATATATTCGAAAGCAAGGATCACTATTTTAACCACCTACGGAGAATTTCAAAATAATAATGCCCCAGGCAAGTTACACATTTTCTACTGTAGCACACTTCCTCACAGATTTTTAAAAAACCCTTAAAAATGAACTATTGTCTATTGTATAGTTATCTATTTGTATTTGTAATTTTGTATCCATAAAATTGTTAAAATTGTGTATATAAAGCCTTAATCCTTGTATAGACAAGTATTTGAACAGATATTGCAGTACAATAAAGCAAAAAATGTTCTTTAATATCAGTCAGTATTATAGATCTGTGCATATTTCACTAACAGAACCGTTTATACGCATATCGAATATCTTACAATATGTTAAAATATCCAAATACCATACCAGTTATTATAATAACTGTTATAAATAACAGTTATTTTTCAGTAACTGTTATTGCAACAACAGTTATTAGAAAATAACCGTTTAACTCATCTCTATTTCCTAGAGAAACTCAAACGATATTCATTTTGGAACTGTGAAAGAAAAAGCTGTTTCAAATCGGCTACGAAATTCAAACACATGGCCTACTAGACTACATACCAGTGGCATAACACGCTTAGTCTACCTACTTGGCTATTGGTTAGATTTTGTTAATATTTCTTTAAGAGTCCTAGTGCTTCAATTAACGCCCTAAAATCCTAAGGTCAAAGACCGCTGAAATTTTGAACAAAAACACTTATAATATGCTACACTAAGCTGACCAGCCTAATCCCATGGGATCCATCGTTTGTTCAATACTGCTAGAAATCGGTTTTTTTTTAGAAGTATATTTACTTTCCCTCGCTTTCTAGGACATTTAATTGTTCTAAATTCACAATTTTATTCGAGAAGGTAGAAACTGCACTCAATTTTACACATTTTAAAGGAAAAAAAACTTATTTGTAGTAAAATTCCTACAAATTACAAATTTCATGGGATAATCTTTTTTGATTAGAGCTGAAAATTTTTCGAGATATTTGCAAAAAATAAAGGTTTTTGCGAATTTTGGACAAATAACAGGATTTCGACACATTTTTCAATGAAATGCACACTGGTTTTTAGTTACAAAAATTTCTAATTTCAATTAAATGAAATTTTTAGTTTAACCAAATTTGATTCCAACAAAATTCGGGGTTGGGAAATAATTTTGAAGCTCTTAAAAAAAGTTGGATATCATGTACCTACTATTTGGATCGTTTAAATTAACAATTTTTATGGTGTAACTATGACATTACATTGGAACAAAATTATTTTTTCTTATTTGATACTCAGATTTCATTATAACAACTCAATTTTTTCTCTCTTAATAACTTTATTTTTTGAAGAAACGAAATTTTTCTTCAGCTAAGTAAAACGACACCACATTTTTCATCACCTTGGAAAACGGAGACGAGAAGAAATACTTTGGCATTTTCTTTTTTTTTGCTTTTTAATGGAGACATCACGATAAAATGTAATATACAATTTTTTTTTAGGTACTAGTGAAAAATTATTTCGCGTCTAAATATTTATTTCTGTTTGATGTGATCGGTTGTCCTTATTCATTTTGTTGTTTCCATCTTCGTCCCTCTTTCCCGCATGTTGTAAATAATAAATCTAATTTTAAATTTTCGAATGCCAATGTTCATCTTGTAAATGTAAAAAAGGAGGTATAATTTGATATCTCTTTGAAATTTAATCTTAAATAAAAGGTATGCCAACTACAGTACAACTTCAATTATTTCATCAAATTTACAGTGGCGCACGAGCCGTAAGAGCAACAGATGCACTGCTTCCCTTAATATATTATACATATAGTACTTGTAATATGAAATAGTATAGTTTACCTTAAAAAATAATCCTGTACAAAGTCCGGATGTTCATCGAGCCATGTTTCCATGCGCGCATATTCCGGATCGTAGCTGTGCTGCTGTACGTGTGAACGATGATTGTTGAATGTTGCCGCGGAGGCCTTGTTGCCAAGTGGTTCGATCGTACCAGCGGTACCACCAGATGGCGCCGTGTCACCACCGCCACCGCCAGATGGTACTGTTTCGACGGTCATGCGCGGCTCGTCTATGCTGCGCAAATGCAGGCCTGCAACAACAAAAGAGACCAAAAATAAATAAATTGAATTTTTCGGAAAAATTTTTTTGTGGATTTTGTAAGTTGCGAAAGTTAACGATAAATTTGGAAAACAAGTCAGAAAGGAAACTTTCGGGTGATAGAAGAAATTTTTGATTGTTTTTCCGTCCCCCACTGTTTATCTTTTGTTTATTTTTAACAAAAGTTATTCTGAAATATTGCTGTGCTCTAAAATTTGACATATTTCATAAAATTTTATTAGAATTGCAATATTATTAATACAACATGTAGCAATGGTTACCTAAATAACTCAAAAGTATTTAAAATGTAATAATATTATTTTTAAAAATAAATTTCTTATGACTCAATTCTATAAATTTTACACAGATTATTAAAGTATTTGGCATTCAAACCATTTAAATTGGATATTTTACAGAGCAAATTTATCTACTTTGGCGATTAAAGTCTTGAAAATTGAAAACATGAGTGGATGAAGGTGTTATGCAACATTTTTTTTATTTTATAATTTTACAGTAGAAGCGTTTAAAAGTTTTTATTTACATTATACTTCCCATGCAAAAGCACGTCATGTTTATTATTGAATTTCTACAAAACTATTAGACCTAACGAAACCAAATTTTAACATACTGTGTGAGTTTTTCG
Organism: Brachynemurus nebulosus; assembly: GCA_035578155.1. NCBI lineage: Eukaryota > Metazoa > Arthropoda > Insecta > Neuroptera > Myrmeleontidae > Brachynemurus > Brachynemurus nebulosus. The sequence continues at coordinate 16,171,586 of JAPWDM010000013.1, forward strand.
AGAGTTGCCATTTTTATTACAGCCAAACCGTTGATTTAATCGAAAAATTGTTCAAACAAGAGTGGTAGATATCGACGAGGGTAACCGATTGCTATAGTCAGGAGCTTTATAGCTCTTACGATTTTCGAGCTATGATACAAACTTATAGATTTTTAAATGAGACTATATATTAATTTTTCGATAAAACTGATCTAATGCATTAATTAACAACACAAAATGAGCAAAAAAATTTTTTTAATCCAAGTTTAATTTTTTAATTTTTCTTTAATTTATCAGTTAGGTGATAAAAATATGCATATGTATTTGAGGTTACTTCAACCGATAATGTTTTTCTTGGTTACATTTCCATTAAATCCAAGAAAAGAACCTTTTCCAGTACCATTTCTATCATAAAAATTTGGTTGTAATAGAAATGGCAACTCTCAAAAAACTCACATTATATTTTGATACCCTACTTCAATATAGAATATTTCAAAATTTGGCAAAAAATGAATTTTTGAAAAACTCATATCTTCAATTATATCGAAAATACAGTGTAGAACTCTACTTTTGATGTGATAAAATTTTGATGGAATTTCAGTAATTTCAACAACGTCGAAATTTAGAAAGAAAATAACAATTAACTGAAAACTGTTTCCTTTGCTTCAGTTACTCAAACTAAGAATTCCATAATAGACAAGAAATAAACGATTAATAAGTAGATTATTGCAACAAAATCTATTTTTGCATTTGTGAATGGCTTGAACGCCGTACACAACTCATAACTTATAATGTCTGTAGTGAAGTTATTTATATCCATAAAGCCGTGTACCACTCTATAAAAATTGCAAACACAAAGTCGAGCGCAACTTACGAAAAATATGAAATATAAATCAATCAAAACGACTAAGACAACGGAATTGTTTTTTCTTTCGTCTTTTTGGAAGCCGCTGTCTATTACTTTCCGGCCCCTCCCCCCGGTTCTTCGGCAGAAAGTATGGATAGATTGTTTGCGTTTACTGTTTTTTGATTTATTATCTTTAGGGAAAAAGGTTTCTCAATTTTGTGGATCGTAGAGATTTGGTGATTTTAAAACAATACACTATCAGTCGCCTTTTTCATAATCACCGTAATTTTGACCAAAAAGTTAATGGAATGTGAAATATGTTCATTCAATAATCAGAAAAAAGAAATCTGACAATACAAAAAAAAATTGATAAAAATAACATTATACCATCTTCCGGTTTCATTACCAATATATATTTCCGGGTTACAACCGGTTGGTATTACAATGATTGCATTTTGATACAATTTTTGCTTCATTTATCAAAAAAAAAAATATTCGATGCAAAAATTTCGTTCACCAAAATATTAAGGGAGCGTTCTACTTTAAGACTGTCACGTTCAATTTCATGTGGGTTGAAGAAGATCTTATTTTATTCTCAAGATAGGTAATCGATTTACTGTTATTATATTTTGATACATTTGATACGAATGATTGTGCCTCTGAGAATGAAATGCGCAGTGACCGTCTCCGAATTTACACGAAAGCTCCACAACGGTAAGTGTTCGATATGCCTTATAACCGAGTTGACTACTATACTTTATCTACTATCAATATGAAATTTACATTAAATTAGTTTGGTACGAATATAATAAATTAAAATTATTAAAAATTAAAAATTCTGTATAAATTTTAATACAGTGTACCGTATAAAGATTAAAAGTGTAGTAGGTAAGTTGTGATTCTTTACACACAGTCGTGCGTTTTACCTAAATAGTATTGTATACAATAACTAAGCAGTTTCATAGTAGTCGTAGATAAAAATCGTTTTGTATATAAACTTTTAATTATTTCCATTATATACGAGGTTACAATCTGAATTTATTGAGAAACATCTTCTTTAGGGTACGGATGATATTTCGAAAATCTTATGAATTTGGAAATCTGTCAGATTTTTGTTGTGGTCACATGCACTTGGTTAGTTTTTCTAAACCACTTTCAATCAATATTTGTAATGAGAAAAAATTTTAAGTTTTGAGTTGGAAATAATGTTAATTATTTAATACTTTTAACACATATTCACTAATTCATTGAAAATTATTTACGTTCTACATCTACATCGATGTGAAATAAGAAAAATTTTACAGTTAACTTTTGTCAGAAGAGGTGAAATTATTCTTACCAAGGTATTTTCTAACCGCATCAGACACTTTGCACTGTCGGGAAATTATTTTTAGCAAGAAAAAAAAATGGTATTTACGTGGTACACAGGAGAAAAAAAATATTTTTATCGAATTTCATGTAAACTAATCCATCACGTTTTTATTATTAATATAAAAACAGAAAATAGAATACTTACATAAAACATATACAAAGGAAACAGGTAGACAGACAGACTTACAGACAGACAGACAGAATATTAAAAATAAAACAACTTCACGAAATGACTGATGAAGCCTCTACACAGTTTGTTTAGACTATACCTACTTACATCTAAAAAAAAAAAATTAAATGTGACAGAGCTAGGTACATAGTATATACGACAGACAGACAAGGTGGGCAGATGAATCATAATATTATGTTTAATCGACACTTTACAAGTGTCATCATCATCCATTTAGTGTCACCCAGTGTCACTTCACTATACAATTATTAACCAGAGATATATTGTAGATTGTCAACTTTCGGCTAGTACATAATATGAGCGTTTGAGTAGCCAAAACTGTGGTTTTAAATATATAGGTCGTACTAAAAGTTGGTGCTGCCACCTGGTAACCTAATCAGTTTTGTTTAAAAAACTTCTCCACAGTTTGCACAGTACATGAAAATCAAGCGAAACTTGGCTAATTGCGACACAACGCTGTACCGCGTCAACAATTCCATATAAAGTTGGGCTTTTCGTCTGATAAATAAAAATATATCCAAAAAATATATTTGTATTGATTTGAAATTAACCAAAAACGTAATTTTTTTCGACTTGCACCCATAAAAACTAATTTACGTGTACTCACTTTTTTGTACAACTATACTGAAACATTTCCATTGGCTAAATCAACTGAATAATTTCAAATCAGGTTTACAATAAAATAACCCAAAAACTAAAATTTCCCAATGACTCGTGTAGTGAAAGGTTTACCTGTAGATACATTCATACTCTGTACATGTACACAGTATATAAAAATGTTCTTATCACTCTTCAACGTGTTCATGTTATCATGTAAGTCTGTCCGTCCGTCCGTCTACTCTCGTTGTAATAATGACACAATGCCTTGCTTGCTTGCTTGTTCGGTAGCTGATTCCTTTAAAAATCTATTTTTAACGTACCTACATTTATAGATACTGCCACTTTATTAAATGGGATATCATGATTATTAAAGTTGCCCATATACACACACAAAAACTCATTCCAAACATTATACATAGAATCGTAACATTATCCCACTAAAAATAAATGATCATTGCTGTCTATTATTAGACATTTAAAAATGTTGTTTAACGAAAAAAAATGTTTTTTTAGCACAATTTTAGTTCCTCTATTGTACGAATTTTTAACGACACAACGTTATAAAAAAAATGTCATTATGGAATATAATCACACATCGGAGGATTTAAATTCGATTTTTTTTTTCGTTTGAAAGCGTGGGTATTATTTAATCTTCTGAAAAAAATATTTAAAGACGCAACCCTCACACTTTTTTATATAATTGAAAGGAAATTTAAGTAAAGACAAACTCAGAGATTTTATTCAAAAACTATAGGGGGAGCATATGTCTGTATATTCGTCTACGCCTAGTACATCAGTAAATGTTCGTGTGCACTTCGTACAACTATAAATATTGTTCATTTATTTTTACATTTTACACAAACTTATGAGACATTATTAATTATGTATGCGCTGGATTGCCTTATGCACAAGACTGCGCTTGGTACGTTAAGAAAAATAAACATACAGAATATTCCAGTAAGTGTCGTGGCAGTGAATATGTTTTTCTTTTTTTAGCGAATTTCCAGAAAGAATTCTGGAAATTCAGCTATTATGGTGTTAGCCATAGTCGAAGTTCAGCCCGAAAATATGGCAGAAATTTGTTTTGAGGTCCCTAGAGCCCAAAAATAACATTCACTAAAATTTATATATATATATATATATATATATATATATGTATATATGTATTTATGTATTTATGTATCAGCACGATAGCGCTTCAGGAAAAACTGCTAGTTTTACGAAATTTGGTGACAACGTTGGAAGTCCAAAAATCTTGGATGAGTTCTTCAGCCAAAAACGTCGGCGCTCAGGAACATGGTTTTTTGAGCATTTTTCGTGAAAATGAGTTTTTGACCAAAATTTGCTATAATTTAAAAGTTTTTGTCAAATTTTTTACACCATTGCAAAGACGGGAAAAAATGACATAAAAAAGGTTTTGGAACTATTATTCTAGGTTAGCTAGTTTTTGAGAAAATAAGAAAAAAAAAGTCAATTTATTTTCTATAATTTTAGTGTGTTTACAACTATATTGTATGTGTATAATCATATAATGTGTATGTATGTATATAACTCACTATAACTGCAATAGTATACGTATATCTATGTATGTGAATGTATTTGTACCTCTAATATACATATTTTTCAAATAAGTACATCACTGTTGACAGTTTTAGCGAATGGAATTCGCTATTACAGCCACTGTCATGACGTGACTTGAGCCCGGGACTATGGCAGAAATTTGTTTTGAGGTCCCTAGAAACCGAAAAAAATAGTCACTAAAATTTATATATATACATATATATATATATATATATATATATATATATATATATATATATATATATATATATATATATATATATATATATATATATGTGTGTGTGTGTGCGTGTGTGTGTCCGCGCGATAATTCTCGAACGAAATGTCTTACGCTTATGAAATTTGGTGAAAATATTGGAAGTCCCAAACCGTTGGACGAGTTCGTTAACCAGACACAACCGATGCCTGGAACATGTCTTTTTTAGCAATTTTCATGAAAAAAATTAACTTTTTGCCAAAATTTCCTCTTATTCAAAAATTTTTGTAAAATTTTTTTACACTATTGGAAAGAGGAGAAAAAATCACATAAAAAAGGTCTTCAAACTATTATGCTATGTCAACTAGTTTCCAAGAAAAACTAACTTTTATAAACGGAAATTCGCTATGTTATGCAGGATGCTGCGACAGGGGTATTTTTCCTCTCTGGTGAAAAACCACTTCGACAAAAAAAAACGTTCGCCAAGTGCATGTTGAACACGCACCAAGTCAGGGTTCCTCAGTGGACCAGAGTTTTTCGCAGTTTTGAGGAAAAAATATAAAACAAAATTAAATAAAAATGTGAAAAATTAACACAAATTTCAAATATTGATTCAAATAGATAATTTGACCGGGCCCTTCAAAAAACCAGGCCCTAGCCATTTGTCTTATTTATCTACGCGATTTATCTGAATTGTATAGTCGGCCAAGTGGTCGGGAAACGACATTTCATATTACACGAGCATAAATTATTCCAGTTAATGGCGGAAATGATTCCAGGCTACAAGAATTCTACTGAAAATTAAAAAAAATTGTTTTTAACATTTCTTTAATGCTTAAAAAAGTGTCAAATAGAATATCTAATCTGCATGGTCGACCAATTGGTCGGAAAACGACATGTCATATTACATGACCAAATATTATTCGAGTTAATGGCAGAAATAATTTCGGGCTAAAGAGTTCTATTGAAAATCAAAGAGCTGCTTTCAAATATTTCTCTAATGCTTAAAAAAGTAACGATATTCATCTGAAATTGTATAGTCGATCAAGTGGTCGGAAAACGACATTTCATATTACACGACCTAATGTGTTAATCCAATTAAGAACGGAAATGGCTCCAGGCTACAAGAAATCTATCGAGAGTTAAAGAATTGCTTTTAAACATTTTCCTAACGCTTAAAAAAAACGTCAATCCACTTTGGGGGACTAGACGTTTTCTTCTTACCGGAGCCCCTCTCACCCTTACAAGATATCGAGCGCACAAAAAATCTAAAACAATAAATAAAACAAAAAAAAAAATGTAAAAAACTATAAAAAAAATCTCAAATATTGATTCAAATACATATTCAAAATAGATATTATAACTGAGCCCTAGCTTTTCGGAACCCTAAAAACAAAGTAAAAAACAAAAGACGAAAAATATTTTTATTCATTTTTATTTTTGGAGACACCTATAGATATACAATACTGAAATAAAGACACACAAAGCCATTATTAATTTTTATCTGATTGTAATTATAACGTCAGTTTAAGTAGTTGCCCTATGAGGGTTCTACACCTTCCTGCCACCCTGTTAAGTGGACAGTAACAATACGTAACTGATGTTGAGCTCTGGAACATCTTGTATATCTATTTGTTTGAAAAAAAGACAGGTTTTTAAACAAAAGAGTGCTTTGTGTGTGGAAACAACTTGAAAAAAAAATGAATCGATAACCTTTTTTTTTCTTCTGACCGTGACCGTAACCTCTTTTCCATTTTTAACAACTACACAAAAGGAAAACTTGTTCTGTCGTCTCTTTTTCAACAAGAATTCTTGAATTTACACATCACTGAACAAATACTTCTGTTGTCGTGTCATCTAACCAATAGAAATTTAATAGAAAAACGTCGGGGACAAAACGGGATTAAAATACTTTGGATTTTTTGAAAATATCTAAGTGAGATTTGTTTCGATACTTCAAATTTCCATACAAAAATAATTATTTTACCTTTCAGGATATTTATGTTGAAAAAACAATTCTACATAATTATTATGAAAATTTCCCACTGGTAAAATGTATGCATAGAGTAAATTTTATTTTAATTGTTCAAATTTTCCAAATAATTAAACACGATTGAATAAAATTTATGTACGTTTAAATTAATCTATTATCGATTTCATACAAAGCAGATGTTTATTATTATTTTATCCTACTGTCATTTGAAATTTTTTATTTTTTATATTTTCAAAAAAATATTTATCTAACGCAATTGCGCCACTGTCGAAAAATATACACACGCTTAATGTAAAATAAACAAAATAACGTAATTTTTGTAAATGTGTTTCATCGTAACAGATGAAAGAAACGTAACACTTAACAGACGGAAACAGAAATTTTTTTCATCTACGCTCCCAGGGAAAAATGTGCTCTTTTTTACTCCACAAAAAAATGTGTTGTTTTGTTTTCATTCCATTTTGAATATTAGATTGTAGTGTGAACTATTTAAGTTGGTTTCAAATAATGTTCGCAGAGTTTCCTGCTGTTATGTAGATATTTTATTTATTTGAACTCACAGAAATATAACTTCGAGGAGTGTTGTTAAGGGGTTTAACGCAGGTCTCAAAACAAAAAAAAAAAAAAAAAAACAAAACATATTTTCTATATATATTTTTTAAATACCTATATAAATTCTTTTATTTAAAATGTTGAGCACAAAAAAAGCCATATTTAAACAATATTTCAAAAAAATTTTCATCCAAAAATTTGGGAAATTCAGCCGGTAGGATCCGGTTTTCGGAAACCCCACAAAAAAGTGTCCTTGCGGTGGTAAAGACAACTCATGAAAACCAATCGGAAACTAAAAAACCAATTTTTTCTGTTACTAGATAAGTACAGCAAGCGATTGAACGAAGGTTTTAAAAAAAAGAATTGAAATTTGAATTTGAATTTTTGGCAGTTTTATATAAAATAGTCCAATTTTTGGTAAAATTTTCACTACGTATACATATAGCCTTGTAAAATTAGCCGTAACTGAACGAAAAAAAGCGCTTTATTCAATCACTAGTCAATACTATTTTGAAGAGGTATACAAAATTTCAAGAAGATCGATACATTCGTTTTTGAGAAATCGTGTCCACCGACTTCAAAAATAGTGTTTTGACAAAAATACGATGAAAGTTTTAAGTAGACGTAAATCTTTCCCACCGAGGATAATTCCCAAAGGCTTCTCTCTTAGAACTTTACTCCGATTAACTCAGAACTTTGAGAGAATATTCTAAACATATTGTACTACCAGATAACAAAAAAATTAAAGTCTTTTAAAATTTTCAAACCTACGTAAGCCTTTAAGTGAGCTTTCAAAGTACTATAAGATGCTACTTATGGATTTTGCGGTAGAATTTAATAAATATCAAGTATTTTTCTTTGCCATCATGAATCTGTAATATGCTTCATACAACTTGTATCAGAGAATAAACTTTAGTAACAATTACCGTAACTTTTTACACCCACCAGCACCAACTTTAAATGATTGAGCTATGCAATATTTACTTGTTATAATATAAAGTTCACTGTGGCAATTTAGTTAACGTCTCTTTTACTTACCTCCAGAATGAATGAAAAACCACTAAAAAAGATAAAAAAGTCATTCTCATTTTCTTTTGTGGGAGAAGTTGATAAAACAAACTTTGAATAGTTCTCTTCATTTCCTTGTGTACTTTTCATTTGACACTTAAAAGACTTTTCATATTTTCACAATTAAATGAGGCGTTAAATAAGACACAAGTAGATTTTTAAACAATAGGGTTTTATGTGGCTATTGATGTACAAACAATGGGTAGGTACATTTTATATGATTATTGGTGTACAAAATAGTTAAATAATGTATAGAAGCATAATTTAACCGGTGGCTTAATATAAATTATATTATTGCCTGAAATGATAAGCTAACCAATTTTTTTTTTACAAAAAAAAAAAAAACTTAATAAACACATTTTGAAATATGGCTTAATATTTAATCGATGATAAATGGTAAAGGAAATAATACCAATTTCGAAAAATTATTATTTATTTACGGTTTGACATTTTTATTGGCAAAAAAAGCGACATTGGAAAATGTTTTTCCATGAATTTTATTTTAATTTTATAGGTACTTTATTACGTATTAAATTTTTCCTATTCCTGTTTCCTAATATTTTTCGGATACTGTACGTAATTATATTTATTGCGAACTTGGTCCCAGACAGGTGTTTCTGTCCTTGAAAGCTCCTTGATTACTTAAAATTTCTCTTCAAATTTAAAAAGGGTCCCTAAAAAGTGTATTAATCAACTTTAAAAGTGAACCAATACAAAAATACATGATTAAATTCAATTACAGTAAACAAAAGAAAATGGAATTATAATATAAATATCTGTATAATCGTTCAAAATTATTTATTATTAAAATATCACTGTTTTATTGATTCCTTCAACATCGGATGAAAATAAAAATAAAAAGTATGCAAAAGTAGTAAAATCTCAACATCGAAATTTTGCAAAGATGGTTTACAATTAACTATAAAAATCTTAATTTGGGTTTTGTAAAAAAATAGAATTAATTCATTAATATTTGTTTTGTATTTTTTAACGATTTCTTTTTCGTTTTGTGAGGAGCACTCACTCATAAGCATCCACTTAGATACACGAATGTGGTCTTGTTATATGGTAACTTTTTTAATTGAAGTGCTTTATTAAAAAAGATAATATTTCTAATAACAAACAACATAGCACGGCGAATCAATAAAAGAAAAAAAAACTCTTTCAGCGAATTTAATGATATAATCCGTTGAAGTTTGTCAAGAGTCCATTCAATTATTTACTATTACAATGTCATATTCTGTTTTGAAACTTTATCAAAAATTTACAGGGATAATTGTGCCACTGAAAATAAAAAGTATAATGACCATTAGTCGTAAAACGAGCAATAAATAAATAATTTTGATTGGCGTTTACAAAAATTAGACTATAGCGAAAATTTGGTAGTCAGATTAATTTGAGCATAGGTTGTTCTATGTAGTTTTTGCCGGGTCTGAACGCACCAGAACCTCAGGAACACAAAAAAAAAATCGGCGTCACAATTGGCGTCTAAATCAACGAAAATTTCCAGATCTGGGGACACGTAACGAGGTCCAAAACAAGTCTATATATACGGGGCATTAAAAAGAGCAAATTCTGAACACATTTTGTCCAGTGGTTCTGGAATTTCGTCATTTTTGACTTTTGGAAAAAATCTACAAATTTTGGTTTTGGACGGACGATTTTTTTTTTTCATAAATCATGTGATTTAGGATAATTCTGGATTTTTTGAGTTTATTTTTCCAAAACTCTTACCTTCTTTTATGAGATCTAAAAATTTTTTGAAAATTTACAGTAAGGTAGGAATCCTAGCATAGGTACCTTCAATCAGTAACCGATTTTTTTTCAAAATGAATTGTAGCAAATTTGTTTCCGGCAATTTCTTTAAAAATTCAAAATAAATTTTGATTGTTTGTAATCATTTAACAGAACTGAATTTGTGGAAATTTTTGGACTATTATTCCTAAATGCTTATACATACAACCATACAGAAAGTCCTACGATTTTGTTTCCAACTTTTTTCATTTCATCCGCGCAACTTGAAGGCACAACTAATGGACTTACTCCCCATGCACCCTCACCCCGTTTCTGTGTAGCACAAAGAAACGAACGATCTTTTAACGAAATTTTTGGACCTATATTTAGCGCCGGCAAACAAAAGGACTTAAGTCCATTTTTGACTTTTTTTATTTTATAATAAGAATCAAGAGAGTCTGTCTCATATATTTCCAAAAGGGCAAAAGTCAATTCCACCCCTAATATCATTTTTTATGCACTTGTTATAAAAGAAATTCTTTTCAGAAACTAAAAAAAGAAGTTAATTTCTTAAAATTTTTAATAAAATAATAAATAAGAATATAGTCTAACTAAATTGAAATGTATTTTTATGGCCACAACTACCGGCTAAAACGGGTTAAGTCCACAAATGGTTTTAACAATAAAATTTATTGTTGTTTTTTATATGTTAAGTCCATAAAAATGTCTTAAGTTAATTCTTTTTTTATGATTTACTGTGTTATATGTTAAGAAAGTAATTTATTTAAAAAAAAAAAAATGTACAAAATGTCATGTAAACTTGAAGATAATTCAAATAAACTGATGTTGCTTGCATTTAATTTTAGTTTTTAATCTCTACTGTAAAGTTGATGTTTTGGACTTAAGTCCTTTTGTTCGCCCGCGCTAGATATATCCATCCAGAAAATTCTAGACAACTGTGTTGTCAACTTTTTCTCACTTTATCGACGCAACGAGCAAAGTTTATTAAAAAAAAAAACTTAATACATTGTTTACAACGATGAAACATGTCAATAACAGTATTATAATATGAAAATAATTTATTAAAGCCCGCTCTATTGTTTTACATACGCAGCAAAATATATCCAAATCCGGACGAACAATGCCTATCGGGCTAATTTATTATCATTTTGTCCTGCTTGTTTTCATACGATTAGAACGAGACAAAAACACTTACATAATGTTAGTCTGACACATAACATGGGTAATGAAAAAGTTTTTCCCAAAATTGTATTTCAATCATTTTCAATTATTGTTTTGGATGTTTGGTTGTGGAAAATACGCAGCAGCGTGGGGAAATTAATAAAATTACAAACTGTTAAAAAAGTTTTTCATCAAGTGCGAACCAGTAGTAATTTAACACGTTGGAGGTTATGGAGCGGAACCTAACTAACTGGGACACAACGCAGTATCACGTCAACAAGTGTACTGGTTGTCAAAATAATGTACCAACGTGTTAATAAGCAAATATAAAAATATTAGCTGCTAAAAGTTGTGACACATAGCTTCCTCATATTTCTCTTATCCAATTTTTTTACGTTTGTATTTGCGCAGTGGGTTATATCATTTCTCCGATTGCGACGAAATCCTTAGTGAACCATTTTGGGGATCAAACCCATAGAATTACTGAACATTTCCGCGTTAGAATATTTTTTGGGACACATAAGAGGATAGAAAGCAAAATTATTCGGGAAGTTTTAAAAGGTGAAATACGAATTGAAATTTTCATTTTGGAGAGAAAAAAATTACTTATTAAAAATATTTGTCCAATTCGGAAATTCGTCATTTGATTGTTGTTTTGACTAGAAAATCTCTCGATTTCAGTTTTCCGATAATTTTCTGAAACAGATTTTTGCTATAATAATTTCCAGCGAAAGAGGAAATTATGTTACAGGACTTCAATAACATAACCAACTCCTTGAATGGTCCACAAACGAAGATTAAGAAAATTATCTTGGGAAAATTTGTGGAAGCAGATCCAAAGTGAAATTATGCAATCACCACGTTTTTTTAAATTAAAATTTTTTTTTATTTTTCGGTTTTACATTTTGATTATATTTCAAAAGCTTCTTGAGCATCTGAAAATATTTTACTAAATTTACAATGTGGACCTTGATACGATCAGTATGGTTTCTCGTATCGTTTTGCCCGCAATGGTTGTAAATTTTTTTGGGGAAAATGCCCTTATTGAAGTAGCCGCGACCCGACCTCTTTCTAACTCAAAAACTAGATCCACTCCTACTACCAAATGTTTTATAATTTAGATGGTTACCGTAACCAAAGGCGACTACAAATTTTGCGCCCTGGAACGATTTTGACTCAAGCGCCCCCCCCTTTCGAAAGTCCATTTCTCTCCAGAAATGTAGCTGACGAGTAAAAAAGGTCCCTGCTTTCTAAAGTGCCCCCCCCCAAAAAAAAAAGATTCCCGCTTTTTGCGCCTCCATACTTTTCCTACTGCGCTCGCTCCATTTTGTCATGCGCCACACTTAAGCGACTACTCCCCACTAGCTCCAGGGCCGTGGAGAAAAATGGTGGCCCCCGGGAATAAATCGCATTTTTTTAAATTTTCATTCCCAAAAATAAGTGGCCACTTTATCGACAGCTACGGGCCCGCTCCTCAAGCTGCGGCCCCGGGGCTGCAACCCCGGTTACCCCACCCTCTCGTCGGGCCTGACTAGCTCCATTCTAGTTACACCACTTACAGTAACTTTTTTTTTTAACCAAAAACAAAATCTCGTAATTACTTTATTATTGAACTGAAGAAACTGTGATTTATACACATGTCGTAATGGCTGGGTACTCGTTCGTTCGTAATATCCGGTGGAAAAAATTTGTTGTTGATGGATTTAATGGGCGGGCGATTGGTGGTGCGCGGGGATCGGTTCGGTTCATTCACTCACTACCTCATACAATAATAATAATTCTTGACCCAAATTTTTTTTTTTTGCACCACTCCAAGTTACTTTTTTATGTGAAAACACTCACTGATGGCAAGTTGATTTGTTTTCTTCCTTCTGTACCTATATAAAACTATGTATGTCCGTCCGTCCGTCCGTACATCAAATGTTTGCTATATCAGGAAGAGGGCGCTATTCGTTTTGCCGCACAGGTGGAAAAAATTATTTTTTAATAATATTTTATTAAATAATACTGTTCCATGATAAAGTTTTTGTGGAACATCGTGATTGTTTTAAGATATGAAAATGATTTTCTTATAGATTTTTCACATTTTGTTTGGTTTTATAATAAACTTATTTTTATTATTTAATATGGGGTTAGTGTACTAGAGGTATTCAGACGATTTACTAATGATATTCACTGATTTGAGCGTTACTTTATAGTATTTCATATTTGTAAATAATTAACCGTAGAATCATAAGTTGGTCTACGAGAAACGTTAATGATACATTAGCGTCAATTTGACGAATGGACTTTTTACGGAGAATTCGAGAGTTTATTTGCAAAAAACATTCCATTACATAAATACATAATAATACTACAAAAGTGAACAAAATATTTAAAAAAAAAAATTGCATTTGAAAAAATTTTTTAATATAAATATTTATTAATTATGTCATCGAAGGATGACATATTAATATCGTTGTGTGATCATAGTGGGGGAAACATTATTATAGAGTTGTATATCCATATTGAATAATTATAGAGTTGTACATCCATATTGAATAAAGGCAAGAGGGCTGTAGAGTTAACAACTATAGAGTTAACAAAAAATCATAAATTAACACTTCCACTGAGGTGACATTACTTAGTGCGTGTCAAAAACACGCACTTAACGAATTTTTTTTTTAATCTTTTTACCAAAACATATTTTCATTATAAAAATTAAAAAATGGATAAATACATCAATTGTATCATAAGACATGTCTTTCAAATAATTAATTTATGAACTGTTATGAGTCAGTGGACATGTGTGACTTTACAGAATGTGAAATTTCTCGGTCACAAACATTCCCGTAGATATGTAGTTATTTCGTCATTAGGCACATTTGTAAATATTCTAAAATTTGTTAGTAATTTTTCGAATAAGATCTCAAAAAATAATAAAAATTAAAATATTTTCCACAAAATAAATTGTTATAGGAATTGTTATAGGGAAATATAGGAATTAATGACGGGACGTGTGAGGAATCATTAGGGTTACGAAGAAAGAATCTCATTGTTAGTGTAATATACACAAAAATAAGCTTTTATGCTTATATTTTTGGGTCATTATCCTGAATCTTTTTATTCCTACACTAGAATTAACTCTATAATTTCTCCCTTAAAATATTAATAGTTTGTCTTATCATGTTCTTGTGTTGTCTCCAACATCGATAAACAAAGATCCAGAACCATTAATGTCTCCAAAAAAAAAGTAGGTACTCAGAATTTGAAGAGGATGTTCGACATATATACATTTTTTTTCTATTATCTAGATAAGAAGTTAAACAATAAGTTTATTCTGTGTTAGAATATCTTCTTTATAAGCCGACATTATCACTACGATGTAGAACACCCCCCAGAGGAAAAAAACGGAAGAAATATTTTCAGACGAAGATGAATGGTGAATGAAAATGTAATAAAAACACAAAATGGGTTTTTATTGTTATTTTTCTTTTTTTTTTTCGGGAAAGACAGTGGCGCCACGAGTAATTCTTTTTTTTTGATTATTTTAAATTCAATATTTTTTGTGGAATCTAATATTTCCTCACTGGAATCAATATTTGTTTTATTATAAAAAAAGAAAAAATTACTAGACCTAATTTTGAAGATCATATTTCTCTATTATTATTCAAACGGAAATTCAACGTATGTCATGGCTGAATACATTTTCAAAAGAAATAATATAGGTACAGTTACTGACAAAAATGTGGTAACACAGTGGGAGAAACCAATAACATACTGAAAAATTTACTAGAGATCTAATAATTCTTGACCGTTGATGTATAAGACATTATAAAAACACATGCTTTTTGAAATAGAAGTTAGGATTTTTTTCACGAGTGTTGCAATTCTTTTGACCGCGTTTCTACTTTATAACAATATTAAATATTTTATTTCGGAAATGAAAAAAATTTTTATCAGTAAATGAAATCAAAGTCGACATACATATTTAAAATAGTTTTTTTTTTTTTTTTTACTTTTTACAATTGTGGAAGTAGACGCTTGTGAACTCAGTAAGGACCTAGTTTATAATGAAATTATAATTTTTCCAAGAAAAACTTTTATTTACACTAGGAAACATAAAAATACTAATTTTGTTATTAATTATTTATTTTATCGTAAAAGTTTAAAAAAATAAAAAATTTATAAAAACTTTTAGTAGAGATATAAATCAGTTAATTTATTTCAAACGTTTCAATTCCGATGAAGTGCGTATCGGATAAGTATTAAATCAGGCTTCCATAGTAGCTCTAGGAAGTTTTTCGCAGCTTCTGTGGTAAAATATTTCCCTGTATTTCCTCTAACGATTTCGGCTTGATTTTTTTTAAATACCAAAACATGCTTTCACGCGAAATTTCATCTGCTGGGAAGGGACCTCCCTTTACTGGGGTACTTCTATTGGGGACCTCACAGAAAGAAAAAAATTTCATTCAAAAGAAATTTCCAAAAAATTTTACTGTATATGTTAATTGAGGTAAACAGATATAATTCTCTTCGGAACCGTAAAAAATAGAGTATAAAAGAAGTCACAATATTTCAGTTTCGATTATAATTTGCAAAGTTTATAGCACTGTAAATATTTTTCGCACCCATTAAAACTTTATATTAGCTTAACTTTTAATGTTATTATGAAAAAATATAAAGTTAGTTTTATATAATATGATTATAATATGAGAAAAGTTGTATGAATTTTGTATGTTGAAATTCAAACTAACAGCCTCCAAACTTATAACACTGCCAATAGTAGTAAGAAAGGGTACAAGTATTTTGAGAAATACAGAGTGGTCGAAACTATCCAATTGTTACGTAATATGATTAAATAATATACTGTACTAGATTTAGAACTGATTTGGGACACAAAAATTCACCTTAAGCTACGATGTCCAACGGAATCGCATTTGTTTCAAAGGTTTGTAAGCCGCTGTTTGCAAATTTCGTAATTTTGATCGAAAAAAATGTAAAGTTCATTCGAATTTAAATCAATTTTATAAAACTCAATTTGAGAAAAACAAAAATTTCTAGGTTAATGACCTCATCAACCTGACCCAAATTTTTCAGTGCCCTAAAAACCATAAATAAAATGACAGAACGTTGAAATTGTAAACGAATTTTCGGTTTTCGAAGCTGAAAATTCGGGGCGTAGAATCACTAAAAAAAAAAAGCTTCTGTCGAAACAATCATATTTCCCAAAAAAGTTTCGCCATTTTGATAGTAAAAATGAAAAGTTCACGTCCAAATTACCTTAGTTTCAACAATTCAAACGATTTTACTCTGTCAATTATTTTAAAGAACGAATTTTTATTACATATATATAGGAAATTCAAATTTTATACTCATCCTCAATTTCGATGACGATGCTTAGGTAGGTAAAATCAATATACAATTTAAATATATAATAAAAACGCAAATTTCTGGGAATTTAAAGAAAATTGAACCACTTCGTTTCGTTCCAAACGAATAAAATTATGTTATAAATTTTTACAGAACAAATTTTCTATATAAAACTCACTTCTTTCGTTTTACGAAACAACGATCAACCAAAGTGACATCTATAGTTGAAACATACATATTCTCTTATTCGATTTAACCTTATTACATATTATACTAACCTAGGGAATGTCAATATATATGTGTCTTGAACTTTTTACGATATCCACAGTAACAAACAAAAATATTTTAACACTACTTAAAACATTTTTTAATGAGAATTCACTGAAATTTTTTTTGTGCGAATGATAGAGCGACTGTATAAAAATTTTTATGCGGTGAATCGGGACTGCACAGGCCCGACGAGAAAGTGAGGTAGCCGGGGTTGTAACCCCGGGACCCGGGCTGTCGGGAGAGGGTCCGGAAAAACTTATTTTTTTGGAGGGAAATCTTTAAAAAATGTGGAACCATCGGCCCTGGAACTGCATAAAAAAAGTTTCATCGAAAATACCTAATCCAAAACACCACGGTTTGTACTATAATGCTGCAAAAATTGCAATACATACATATGTAATGAAACTGGATGATACAATAATATTTATATACTCTGAAATACGCTTGAACAGTCAACAACCAACTTTACCGCAAATTAATCTTCAAATTGCACAAAAACAAGTTTGGCTGTACTATCACGAAATGACTAAATAGATCGGGTCGATAATTCGGGTCTTGCATTTCAAAATGATTTTGAAAGTTCATAATTTACATAAATTATTTCTTGCATTTTTATGTCCGTTACTGTACCATTTGGGAAATACTATTATATGATAGGTAAAGTACTTTCAAATTGTAATATTATTTAGAGTGAAAATCCAAATTGGTTGTTTTCATCATTTCCACACATATGCCACTACTGTAGATAAGGGTGTAGACGTACTGATGCTCCCCTGTTGTGAAAACGGATTTTCTTGTTCTTTTATACAATACTGGGAAAGATGGTGCTACTATAGTACGCGGTTCACCAATTTTTTACCTATATAAAATTCAAACTTAAACAGGGAAGAATATGCTTGTATTTTTTTTACTGCCTAAATCATTCCAGAAAGTTATAAAGTAATAGGAATAGCTACTTAAAACTGAAAAAGGTTTTTATTTTCATATTCTAAAGGATATTTTTAACATAACATGGGCCTATTAAATTGTTTCATGTAGAAATAATCAGGTATCGGATTTCTTTCGGATCAGACAGTTTCGTCTTTAGCATATGCAGGTATACATATTGCACTCAATGTGATTAAAAGTTCAAAATATTTTCATAAAAACAACGTACACAAGTTACATACACACACATACATATGTGTATCAAAATACATATTATTTATACGTATTTTATGTAAACATCCTTTTTTTTTCTTTTATTTATTACCTGTACAATTGAAAAGTGCCACTGTTATTTTAATTGACTATCAAAAGTATTTTTGTATATATAATGTATGTGATTTAAATTAAATAAATTCATCTATTTTTATTGTTTTCAATTTTGAGAGATAGAAGTATAGTTGCTTGTTAAAAATTTGTTTTTCAATAATAAAAAATCTTAGTAAATACGTACGTCTTACCTATTATAGTGGACCGTCTAAATATTCAACAACTTTTCAATATATTATACAAAAATTTTTTCCGATTTTTTGAATTTTCTTACTTTCGTCAAATAAAAAATGCTGTTAGTATTATTCTAAATGGTGAAAAATGTAATTTTTGACCAATTATATTCATTCAAATGTGTATAATTTAATGTAATTTAGTTGCAAAATTTTTTTGAAATAAGTACGGTCCTGACCTGTCCGAAGAAACCCGGTACCTAAAAATAATTCATAAAATGAATGTATTTAAAAGATTGGGGCAAATTATTAAATCGCATACTATAACAGCACCAACCATGTTTTCTACATGAATTTGTTGGTGAAATCTGTTCGAAACTTCGTAATACGGTAAGTGGTGATACTTCAAAATAAATTGAGGAGTTGTCGAAAGCGTTCTATCGCAGGAATTATATTATTGTTGACATGTTAAAGCAGTTTTTGGATGCAGCCTGCAATGACTGATTTCTGTTGAAGCGCACATATTGTTTACAAAATCCAAAATTCGAATGAACATATTTATGTAAGACAATTTTTTTTTTTTTTTGGGGGGGGGAGAGATTTTGTTATTGATTTTTTTTTGGTGATGCGCCGAAAAAGTCTTAAAAATGGAAAGAAACACCACAAGACAAGTAGAAAAAAATTTTCTTGGCAAGTCGCCGAAAATTTGTTATATACACAGCAACGAATGTATAATAAATATTGGTTTTGGTACACTACGCAACAAAAATATGTTAGGCAATACATGAATCCACATCCGGGGGAAGAACAAATCGATGTTTTAGCTATAAATTACATTTCGTCAATTTCTTTACTGTGAGATACGAAGGAATTTTTTGATTTTTCGGTTTAGTTTAATTAAAATTTGCGATGATGGGTGGAATGAAAATATTTTTTTGACACATTTCAACGCCAAATCAACAAAAAAATTTTATTTTAATTATTTGTTTACATTCAAAAAATAAATCATTTTAACGCTTTTAATGTGTAAAATATACTATAGTAGTAAAAAAAATTTCAATTTTCTTACGCCTGCGTTTCGAAAATGATATTTCATTGGTCACGTTGCTACTCTCATAAAAAACCATTTTAGAAAATTCTAGGTTCTTCTACTGATAAAAGTTCACTCACCTGAAACAAACAGAAATCGAAATTTAGTAATAAATTTTTTTCGAGGTAAATATTTTCTAGATACTTTTTAGATGACAATCGAGGCGGCTGAGGTGTGTGGAAGGTTTTTAATGATGTCATGGCGTCAGGACAAAGGTATTTATGGATATTTGAAAAAATAATTTTTAAGAGTTCAACAAACAATTTTGTATAATTTTTCAAATATTCAATTATTCTGTTTTGTAAATCCTCGACACTCAAACAATTGTTTATTCTGTATAAATGATATCAATATTTTAATATTTGCTGGATAAACGGCATGTTAGACAGAAATAAATCCACGTTTGGAGAACAGTGCATCAATTTTTTTCCTCGACACCTTATTTTTCTATGTAGAATTTATTTTTCAAGATCATATATCACTCTAGTAACCTTTGGACAGTTAATATTTTTTCTATTTGAACTTGATATATTTAAAAAAAAAACTTTACAGTTCACTAGAATTTGTTGCCAAAATAAATTTGACAGTTCGTTTAAATTTTTTAATTTTTGTGAAAACACAACCTAACACAACAATATTTAAAAAAAAAAGTGGGTAGTAGGTTGGATCGATTTTGAAAATTGTTTCACTGTTGGAAATCTAAACTATTCTAGATTGGCGTAGGCTAATACATATTTACAAATCAAATCGGGGAAGAATAATCTATTTCTGAGCTTCCGCCTACTCAAATCATTATAGATATGCAAAGAAATTAAGGCCCTGCAATCGTACCGACACGATCTTCTGTACAAACTGTCCGGATAGTTATAAAATTTTAATTTCAACTTGATATACAATTTTAAGGACTTATTTTAATTTGATTTTTTTTATCAGAACCGAAACATTTTTGAAATTTTGCAGCAAGCTAGGAGTCGTAGCGATAAAATGGTGTCACAATGGTTGGGAAAGTGGAGGGGCTGGCCTTGTAATACAAACTTTCCCCCCGCAGAAGGACTGATTTGCAAAAATTTTGATTCCTTATAACTTTTGAACGGAATGGTCTTTTTCTTAGGGTTGAGTTACTGATACCTCACCTCGCCACACCCACCCAGCAGACTTCAAAAAAATAGAAACGGGACGAGAAAGTCATATACAATTGTGTTTTTACCATTTTCTAACAATATAATAACATTAATGTATGCTGCAGTTTCAAATTGCAAACAAGAATTTTTTGTTTTGTAAATTTTCTAATCTAAAATTAAATTTTCCCTCCGTTTAAACGTGCAATTTAATCTTGTTTTTATAACGTGCTATTTTTAGAATAATGTTATATTTTTAATTAACTACATTGACTAACTGACTGACTGACTGACGATACGAACGACGTTAAACTTTAATATCGTACAGAATAAAATTACAATTTTTTTTTTGCGATAACAGTAACAGGAGCACTTAAATAATGTGCTGGGAATGTAAATAAGTACTTCAAGCAGCCACTATGTATGTAGATACTGACGTGGATTGTTTTCATTTAATTTTGTTTAAACGTTTTAACACTTTAAAAATATAAAAATAATAATATTCGTGTGGTGTAAAATTTATAATATTCATTTCTTTTGTATAGTGTGAAAATTTATGTTGTTTTAAAATAGAATAAGTATGAAATACACTGTACAGATAAACTACGAATAACTTCTTCAGCGAATATCAGGGTTAAGTGAAGCGAATATAGCAGTACTTCATCGTGCAAGAGATGAATGAAAATACACAAAAGTACATTTTGTTTATTCGTTCACTCAGGAACTATATAGGGCAGTGATTCTCAAAGTGGGGGTCGAGAAAACCATTTGAGGGTGTCGCAGAAACAATTGATTACAGAATACATATCCATTTTCTACTATATATTTCACGGATTTTTTGAAATTTTTATATAAAAAGCGGGGTTGTGGACCAAAAAGTTTGGGAACCACTGATATAGGGTTACGGTCGACTCGTGTATTGAGTCGACTGGTTGACAAAATCATTTTCTATAGAAACTTTAAAAAATTTTTTTGCCTTTTTACAAAAAGGTTGTATTTTAGTCAAAAATGGTCCCAAAATGTGCTATTTAAAACTTAAACTGTTTACTTTTTGATGTTGAGAAAAAAAGGAAAACAATTTAGTTTTTTGTTGCATCAAGATTTCTAGTAATTAAAAATTCATTAATTATTTTATGGTTTAAACAAAAACCGAAGCACTTAACTTCAGATATCTCCGAAAATAATGATACTACAACAACTGAAAGTAGGATTTTAAAAAGTCCAAAATGTCCTTTGTAAGGAAGAAATATCGATTATGAGCAAAAAAATTCCCTAATTTTAAAATGTATGTAAAAAAATTTTTTCCGTTTTTGCAAACACGAAGACGGTCCATGAAGAGTTATGACGAAATGGTCAACTGATACACTGTTTTGACAACTAATACACTATGCACGGACTTGTTGACGTGGTATAATCAGGTTTAACTTAACGTCTTACAGCGTCAATGACCGTCAACCGTTTAAAAAAATACACCATACAAAAAATTTAGGAGTTACGCGAATTATTAAGTGATCCAGACTTTCTTATAAATAAAAATGCATCGTATATCCAATTTCCAAACCTGCTTACCGTTAGCTATTTTTTTCATAACGAAAATATTTACTTATCCTTACAAATTATAGAGCAAACTCTTGCTACATTATGTTAAGTATATTATAAAAATAGTACTCGAGAAATAAATGAAATTTTTGTCTGGTTCATACTCTTCTGTATGCTGTTACTTCTATATAGTTACACCAATTACTTAGTTGGCTGTTACAAGTAATAAGTCAAGTCAACAACAGTAATTTAACTTGTGCCATGTATATATAAACGATACTGGGTGTCCTAAAAATGACTATTCACAAAAAAAATTTTCTATCAAATAATATTAATTCTTTGAGTACTTTTTAATAAATCTATTACATAAATGCATTGCTGAAAACGTTTATAATATTACTGTTGCTCAGTAATGAACTACTTAAGGAACAGAGAGTACTGCAAGCGAGTACTTGAGCAGAACCGTTCTGAATTGTTTCGGTTCCATTTATTGTTTAGATAAAAATTTTCAAAATCGGTCGAGAATTGTGAGCTATAGTGTATCGACCATTTCGTCTTTTGAGAACAAATTTAGATCATAATACACTCAAACTTGTTTTTATGCGATTAAAGTGCATAAAGAAAATTTAAAAATTTATCTGCGATAAGATTGGTCTCTTTACTATCCAAAAGTACTTCACCATCACATAAAATATTTAAAACAATGTTTAAAAATACAATTTCTGGTGTCATCGTAAGATTTAATGCGATCCCAATTCATTGCATAAAATTTTTTTTCCCAACCTGTTGCGAACTATATTTTTTATAGCTACGTATAAAGTTTCGGAAATATATATATATATATATATATATATATATATATATATATATATATATTTTTTTTGTTCTTTTTTATACCGTCCCTATTCTACGCACAAAAAGAGACTTCAGTGTAAATATTTTTTGTTTTTTAAAAAAGTGAAACACGGTAAAAAAATCTATTCTTTCCAATTTGACAAAATTCGATAAATTTTATCGAAGTTAGAAACGTGGACGGCGCTTACAATAATGGTGGAAGAGTTGAACAACAACGTTTAATCATCAATTTCCCAACACTACCACCACCATCACGACAATTTTATTTTTAACACAACTATAATGAATAATTTAAACTACAAACATACATGTTGAGTTTATTCTGAAACATTCTGTATTTACGAATATAATATACCTACTACTTGTCCTTACATAAAAATAGCATCGATAAAGAAAATGGTAAATGACAAGAAACAGATGCAGGCAATATGTAACACGTTTTTAGCGGTACGGAACGGCACGGCACGGCACGCGGCACGCGGCAACCGTCTTGTCACAAGTGTATTACGTATACACTTGATTCTTTCATCCCTTCCCCCCGCCCGGCTTTCTTGTACACTTACACAATCATAATATCAATGTAATTATGTACACCAAATCAATATTTTGTTATAAATATGAAGAAATAGTAAAAGAGTAGGACAGAGCGATTAAGTACAACTATATATATTTACAACTTATATACGTAACAAAATAACTGTTGTGACTTCTGGTCAACGCCAGACAGACAGACAAACAGATAGACAGATAGACTTGCATGTGGTGCAACGTTATTTTAATTAGATTGTAATATTTATAGAGCAGCACAAGAAACGGCAACAGCCATTGAATCAACAACGGCTTAAGTTATTTTCATTGACTTAAGACGACATGATATATTATTAATTACATCTATTGCAATAAAATGCATGCAGTACTATAACTGTTGACAGAAAAATAGCGGTAAAGTAGGTACCGTCAACATCCCCAACTTGACCGTATCACACTTTATGTGCATTGTTGAATAATTTGTTTAAATAATGGTTATGCTGTCGGTTCCGATCATTTACAATCATTTAACAACTCCTAACAATATCAATAGATGCTGGGTGCAAACGATGAAAAAGATTGTATTTTAATATAAACATGTAGCAACTAGTTTAACTATCCGAAATTTCCATTTTACAACGATTTTGTTTTTTAGATGTTTGTAAATAATAAACAAATATTTTACTTCGGCAAATGCCACTTTTATTTTTGAAACTATGACAACGGTTAGTTCATTTTTAAACAGAATTACAAACAGAAAATGAACTGACGGTTCGAAACAATACTGTCACAGTTTCAAAAATAAAAGTGGTGTTTTGTGAAGTAAAATATTTGTTTATTATTTACAAATATGAAATATAAAGCTGAACATTTTTTTAACGGTCCTTTTCTGTGCGATTTTTTTTTATGCGGTTTGTAAAAAATGGCCATTAAAATGCATAATATGAATCAAAATCACGAGACAGTAAGAAACTTAAACAATTACTCGCCAAAAAAAAAACATGGGTAGGTAAAGTTAGGAATTCGTTGACATTTTAACCTATTACTGTTTTGTTTTTATTATTTATTTTATTTTTTTTTGTTTTTGTTGAAACTATAAAAGGTTCTGATATGTTTCTCGATTAAAAACCCGAAAAGACATCGTACAAAATCCGATTAATAAATCGATTAACATATTTACATCGATTTTGTTTACAATAACTTCAAACGTAAACAATGTAAACACATAATTTGAAACATAATAATAATATAGTTCATTAATTAATTGGGTTGCGTATATATACACAATAATAACGGCATAATACGCAAGGTGGCAGCACTAAATCGACCAAATGATTTATTTGTATCAAACGCTGCGCTGGAAGCTTCCTGTATATCCAATAATGCAAATGAAACTTTACTTTTGGCATGAATAACACTATCATTTGATTGCGCGCATAAAATTTGAAGATTTAATCACCTTATTTATGTTGATGGTCACTGCGCATGTCACCGTCACAGACACTATTACTCTTGACGAATGTGATTTACTTGGATAATTATTCATAACATGTCTAGCCCCGGTAACTATGCATATAATTAGTAATCCTTATTGTATTCATGAAGGAAGTGTTTGCACCAGTGTCCTTTAGGTTCGTCGTCGTAAAATTTCGATCGAATCCAGGGAAAAATTGAGTGTCAATTTTTGAGCAATATTGTTGCAGTGTTGCTCCATTATTTTGTGTGGTGTCGAGTTAATGAGTACGGGGTATTATTGAATTGACTGGCGCCAAAAGAAATTAATATTTAATAGTATTATTGGTAATTGTATTGCTCTAATAGTATTACTGTATTTATGTAATGTTTGGATTATGTTAAATAATGTGTAAAATTTCTAAATAATTATTAGTATTTAAATTGTTTAAGGGGGTGGAAGAGTTAGGGATTGGTCATTGTTAAATTTAAAAAAAGTTGAACAATTACTGTACCAAATTAAAATTTTAGTTTTTGGGTTTTCCTTTACTTTTTTGAATTTTCCCGTTTTTTAACACTTTCTCGAATAGTGCAAAAAAAAATTGGAAAACTTTTTAATTGTAACAAATTTTTATCAAAAATCACCAAAAAAATCTCTGTTCTGGGCAGTGGACGTGTATAAATTTTAGTGAATATCATTTTCGGGTTCTAAGAATCTCATAACAAATTTCTGTCACAGTCCCGGACTCAAATCTCATCACGCCAAGGGCTATAATAGCTGAAATTTCCTTCTGGAAATTCGCTAAAAGAACAAACATTATTTAAAATGCTCTAATGTTTCAACTACCTTAAATCTATTTTTTGTATTTTAAAAATAATTACAATGAATTTATAAATAAACTTGTTGACATAACAAATTTAATCGAAACACATTAAAAATAGTCCTTCGAGCCAAACAATAAAACCTGTATTACAACCAAGATACCATATAGGAAAAATGTTTCTAACAGGACGATTATGTAACACCTTGAGGCGAACACTCACGAAGACACGAAATATTTCAATTCCCTACAGTGTATAGTATTCTGTCTCTACAGTGAATTCTATTCCTGTGTGACCAATTAAATTGGTCCTTCGAGCCGGATCATACAATTCGATCAAAATAAATTCGTCTAATATATTTATCAAAAAAAAAAAAATTACATAATATTTAGTCCGCTTGTTTATTAATATTGTCATCTCCGTGCCCTAACTAGATATAGGTAGAGGGTTGTGCGCTCTCGATGAAGATGCAGATGATAGGGCACGCTCCAGGTACTCACCGGAGCTACATCTCCCCCCCCCCCCCCCGCGGACATTCAACTTTTATATTTATTTATGGATTAGCTCTTACACTAGACTGAGTCTAAAATGAATAACCACCAGTACTGCGAGTGAAAATACATATTTTCATGTTTTCACGGGAAAACTAGGTAATTGTTTTTGTTTTTTTATATACGTTTTTCTTATGTTTACGGCTTTCACGCTTACACAGGTTCTTACCCGTTCGCTGAATGGAGGAATTTTGTGTATTTACTACATGTTTATCTCGGTAATTTTACATGTGTCTGTCTGTCTGTTTATCGGGACCAGGGAGAGATGTTACGTGTCGCCATCTTTTACACATATTCTCCATTTTTGTTAAAGTATTTTTTTTTTTTAGTGACATATTATTTTGTCATGTTAGTGGTATTACATGTATGTTTATGAATAAGAATAATTTGCATCATTTATATTTCTCGGGAAAAGAAAATGCTTTTTGAAAGTAAAAATAATATATAAAATTTTTTTTTGTTTTTATTTTTTTCCCGGGAAAGGTTTTAATAAAAATTTCTTACGAGGTTTTTTGATCGTCACTTACTTATATTTTGGGGAGACGTTTTTAAAAAAGAAAAGAAAGAAAATCTGGTTTTCACGACCAAAGAGTGTCGCGAGTCAGGTTTTAATAAAATTTTCTTAAGGGGTTGTGTTATATGTATTTTGGGGAAACGGCCCAAAAAGTGCCGCCAGAAATGATTTATACCTTGACAGATGCCGCGAGTTTAAAAATTTGGGAATCCCTGCATTAACAGATATATATGAAAACAAACAAACATGTTTTACTCAAAATTATGCTTTCAAAAACGACGCACAGATGGCCAAAATTTTATTTCTTCTTTTCCGGTGTAGTTTTAGGTTTAGTGACCCCCTCTAGGGTTAATAAACCTAAAATTGAAACTTTTAAAACTTGAAAAAAACAAATGAAGATTGCAATGTAATATGGTTTTTTTGGGATAATGTATGTATTTGTAGCCACTGAAGAAGGTATAAAAAATACCGAAAAATTTTTGGAAAAAAATAAAGAAACAATTTATTCTACGGAAGAATGTCGGAGTATTATTTCTAATCCTTCATCTCCATTGATAAATTAGTAATTAGTTATTTGAGAACTTAGGTTTAAAAAGATTTACAAATGAAGATTACTTTGAGTACTGAAATTAATCAATTTTTTTTATCTTTTTGGTGTAGAGAAGGTCGGGAAAATCAAGTTGTAAAAAATCCTAATTCGAATCTGATTAAATCTCTTTTCCAACGTTTCTAAAAAGTTTGAAATTCAAGTATATGTAGTTTTTAACCCTGTAAAGAACACATGAAAAATACCACATTAAATGATCAAATAGGATTCTTTCACATTGTAGGCAATTTCTGAAGTTTAGCTTTTAAGTTAGTTAAGCCTCATGTGTCCTTTTTAAGGTTAAACAGAATTATTCACATAAAGAATGAATTGGCATTGGCAATCTATATACATCTTTAATGTATATAATCATTTTTTTATACGCATTTTATTTTCAAAAGAAATTTTTTTTATGGCTGACGCCTGCTGCTCCGACAGACAAATGGACCAACAACCGTTTGCGCTGATTTATTTACATAATATTCTTGTTTGCCTGACATCACTCACGGTCAGTGTCAATCAAACCACACAACAATCTTTTTTGATTTTTTCCAAAAAAAAAAAAAAAACTATTTCAATCGTTAATTCACTCAACTACCGAAGTTGAATGCCCGAATTTTTCTACAATTGAAAGTTAAACGACCCAACCAAACACACAGATCTGAAAATTTGTTAGTTGGTTCGGCTCTAATATCCAAAACTAATTTATCACTATCGCAGTAAAAAATACGTTTTGTACGTTTTGTTATTATATACGATTTTTTACGGTGATATTGACCTTTCTGTTTGACGGTCGAAGAACATTGAAATTTTTCCGAGGTTAGATGGTGGGCGGAGGGGGAGGAGGAAAGGAAAGGGAGGGGGTAGATGTCAGCTGTCAAACAAAATAGCAAATGTCGTTCGGGTGGCTTGTCAGTAATTGATTTAGTAGATTTATTATAGATTCCTACGGTTTTTTTTTACTGTAATTTATTGTTTAAATACTAACAATTTTTTTCATTATTCAATTTCTGTCTAACGGTTTTTCTACTATGTTCATACAGTGCTTTCCAAAAACCGGTAACACCCGATGACGATGATCGGTAACATCTAACCGGTATACTTTTATTGTGTTTGTGTATGTATGGTTTTATGGCATTGGTTGTTCGCTGAAAAAGCACGGTATTTGCGTTCGCTGAAGCAGCGTGTGCTGTACGAGAGCACGTAATTCCAATATCACATTCACTTTGAGGATAAATTTTACACTATTATGAATATTAAATCAAAGATTTGTTAGGAAATATTATGAATTTTTTTTCAGAGAAAGGGTGGAGAAATTTTTATTTCGATAAATCAGAAAAACATTACCCCGTTCCTGTCCATTCTACGAAAAAAATTGTCAAATCCTGTCCAATCCAGTTCCCATTTATCAGTTTTAACCGCATTCCCAATGGAATCCAATTTTTACTCTGGATCCCAAAATGTAGCTACGTTACTTTTCATGCTATTGCCAGCCGCGCTTCCGTTTCTACATAAAAATTTTTTACTCCTGATTGTTTCCAAAAAATTAACCGGTTCCGGTGGAATCCATTTGGAACTCTAGAGCTTGGAACTGCCACCAATGCCGGGATTAATAGTTCTGAACTGATGCTGAAACAATTTTCGAGTGGCTGTAATCATTGGTTTTTTTATAGTAAACAGATTAAGTTGAAAAAGATAACTTTTTGAAAATTTATTTCTTATAAAAACTTCTTGCTGATGAATTGATTACAGAAAGCTAACATAACCATAAAATTAAAAACTATTTTGTAAAACAATCAGCTGTTCATAAATCAGCGGCCATATTGTTATGTACATCTGCGCACTAGAACCCCGATATCCGATCTGTTATCAGTATATCCGACCAATTTTATTTGCACAAATACCCCAACAGAGACAACTACCTACTAACTCTGCGTAGAGTTTCAGTTCTGTGCCAAAAAACACAAAATTCCTATTTATTTAATTTAGTATCTACATAATATCGCACTAATATATTTTACTGTTTAACTTTATTTTCAAACTGTACCTCGTTTCAAATACAATTGATCATGAGTTATCGTTGAAAAATTAAATAATTCTTATATTCGAAACAAATCACTCTTCTATTCTTTTCTAAAAACAAAGTCATAAGTGATGAAGCATGGTTAAATTTAAATGAAATGGACCATATATCCACATAGAGAATGGACCAAGTGACAGTTTTCCTACGGAACACAATATTATTTTGTATACAACTGTACAAGAATTAATTTTCTCTTTTTTTATGTCAGAAAAATTAATATTTTGTTTTTCTTATTCGAGTGTATACAAATTTAATATTAGTTGATTCACTTAAAAAAGATCATGGCCTAAATTTACTGCCAAATATACTAAAATTTTTATTTCGGTTAATATACTGTATATTAAGATATATAATGTATTAAGATTACACATGCGGTATTATAGTAATTACTGCCTAGATAATGATACGTTCAGCAAAACCAGGTCAAAGTTATGATGACGAAAAAAAAAAAATGAAAATTATTATAACACAAAAAAATTAATTTGACCGAAAATTAGATTTTGGATTGTTAAAATCGTAAGAGTAAAAAAAAAGAAACAAGAATAATTGCATGTCTGTGAGTATAGTAGGTTTCAATTAAAATGGCAATATGTATATACATTAAGTTTGTTTCTCTGTATGTGAAATAAATAAACTCAAAAAAATTAGTAAACTGATTTCGGAAATTCATTTACTATTAGAGAGCTATATTATTCCAGATGCGCATTTTGTTCTGATGTCGCCAAGAAGCCAAACAAACCATCGTTAGAAGTAGAGATGTCGATTTTAAATCGATTAATCGAAGCTTAAAAAATCGATTCTTTTTTCGATTTTTCTCATTTGAATCGATTCATGAATCGATTATCAAAAGTAAGAGACCGATAACCGATTTTTTCCAAAAATAACTTCATTTTAATAGAAATTCAGAATTCTACAAAGAAACATGTGTTAAAATGAAACACCAAAAACTCTATATTGTTAATTGTCACTTTTTACTCGTTATATCAAGGATATAACTATATCTGTGCAAACGACGATTCCTTTCCCACAAAAGGGACTTATTTAGAAAAAATTTTTTTGTCAATTTGTTTGAAATTTTTGAGTAAACTTGGTGGTATTCGTCCTACATATTCAATTGCCTTATTTTTTATAAAAATTCGCTAATATAATTATAATAAAAAAGTTTACTCACTCATCGCCATTACAAATATACTACCTTACAAGGCGTTTTTACACGATATTACCTGTGTACTATCAAATAAGTCCCTTAAACAAAAATTATCAGCTAATTTTATTAAACTTTTCAAAATTTCGATTTTTTAGATCGATCTCACAGAATCGATTTTTTTTTTTTAATCGATTTTTTTGATTTCGATTTAAATCGATCCAAAAATCAATCTTTTTTTTTGGAGAATCGACATCTCCAGTTAGAAGTACCAAGTTTATAACTAAGTTTTTCAGCCAGACACATCAAATACGCCGTATCAAGTATTTTAAACTATTTTTGATAAAAAAAATTAGTTTTTGTTTAATTAAAATTCAAATACACGAGCTTCCCGAAACCGGGTATTTTTGGGTATTATACATTTCATTTAAATCTGGTCACACTTTACCTACGTCTTTTCACCCGATAATTATTTTACTAAACAAAAATGTAATTATTACTTTTGACAGAAATTTTTTACGCTCTAATAAAACTTAATTATAATGACAATTTTTTTTTCACAGACATTACAATTAGTAGTCGATTAATTATCGTCATCATGTAAATTGGGGGTGAACTGTACATATACTGCATACAATCTGTCATTCGAATGACGTCAAAATAAACACGTCATACCCATTTTACACATAAATAAACAAAAACTTACATACTAGATATTGACATTTGTATGCAAATACAAAATCTACAATAATTTTGGTCCTTCGAGCCGGATCGAAGTTTATTAGTATTGCGTGGACAAAACTGTGCACAACAGAGCATTTTTTTATTTTAATTTAAATAAGTTTCACTCATGGAAACAAAAATTCTTGTTCCGTATGATGGAGATATGTACCTACTGGAAAGTTTTTTATATCAACAAATTAATTCTTATTAAGTATTTAAATAAAATAGTAAATATTTAATGAAGTATCTTACATAAATATATATTATTTATTTATTGTGGACGCAAAACGTGGATTATTATTTTAATTGTTCACATAATAATAATAAGCATTTATTTGTGGCTCATTGCAAAAAATTTTAAAACTGGTTTTACACCGATTCAACGTAATTGCAACTGCAAACATAGAAACATATCAACAAACACTTATTTAAACAGATGATTCTATGTATTTAAAATTGAATATTTATGCAAAAAAAACTGCACTTTACAATAAATTAAACTAAACCTAACAAATAGTTATTTAACACGTTGACGGTCATGAACTGATACACTATTTTGACAATTAATACTTTACAGTTCGTTGAAACAACATGAGTCATCACTAGAGTGGTAATCACTATCGGGACACCTTGGCCTACGGGATGCCCAACACTTTTGACGCCATACTATACTTAATATTGTGGTACACTACCGTATCAAAAGTCTGGGCACCCCCCATAGTGGGTCAAGATGTTGCTATACTTTTGACGACGTAATTGTTCACCCCTTAGGAAACCGTTTATGCGGACCAATGTCCTCACTCTAGTAATCACTGTGTGTAATACTACTTCGGACGGTTATTAGCCGGTAATATGGATAATACACTCTCAGGAGAGCATGTTTTTAAATAAGGATTTACATCGAAACGTAAATACATAATGTAACTTATTAATTACTAGTTATCGCTTCGGTATGAACGAGTTATTATACTTCATCGAATTACATCAAATTTACCCTTGTGCTATTATACCTTAACATTCCTTCTGGGTATTCCTTCCGACCACATATGTTACTACTCAAACAACAAATGGCAATTTATTGTCATTAGTCCCACAGGAATTAGTATCTACTAAAAGCAAATTGTCACAACATGTGGATATATGTACATTTACGAATTACGAATAACCTAATTCTTCACAAAGGATGGGCATTAGAGATTATAACTAAACGTTATGTCAATGGATCGTGTATATACCGTTTATAAATAGCCAATTTATAATTCTTTCAAATCAAAAAATTAAATTTAAAAAAAAAATAAAACATAAAAAAACTGTTAAATGTTCCAGAAATAAAGAAAATTATTCTAAATTCAATTTACAACGTCGATTGTAGAGTATCCCTCTCATAAAATGGATTTAGTCTAGAAATACAGTTATTAGGGTTTCGTAGCAAAAAAGGTAAAAAAAAATCAGTCCTTACGGTAGCCTTGTCCGATGCTGTCAGTTCGTATGTCGAGGCCATTTTTGTCCCAATAACTATTACCGATATCGAATCTAAATTTGGCACAGTATGGTTGAAACTGTTTACCCAAATCCACCCTCTAGGTGAAAATTTCCAAATTTAAACGTAGATACGAAAATAAAGTCAAGTGTGGTGCGCCATATCCTTTTGGACTTGGTTTACACATTTCAAAATTACATTCCTTTAATTCTAAGAAGTTTACAAGCCGAAAAATTTGAAATTGTTCAGATATAAACAGAAGGTTCTATCAAAGACATGATTCAGTTTATATGAATAAAAAAAAAAATTATAATTTCCAAAATCGTCTGTTCCAAAAACGACAAATACCATAATAAAACGAATTACTAAGTTATCGAAATATTGTCGATTTATTTCGAATTTTATGGGCGCAATTATCATTTAGGTATAAAATATCGTCAAGTGCAAGTAGACCACCTCCACGAATAACGGTAAGGAACCCACGATGCGTACATTACACTCACGCACTTGACCGAAAACTTGTATTATTTTGAACAAGTCTATGTGACATATATTTTAATAGGTTATGCATGCGTACGAGTGAAAACTACGACAAAGCATAAAAAAGAACAAAGAAAACTATATTATTTTTTTTATGTAAATACAAAAAAAGAAAACATTAGAGATAATCATACACCATTCCGGACAAATACATCCAGGAGCGTAACTACAATTTTTGCGTCCTGAAGCTTATTCTACATCAAGCGTCCCTGCGTTAAAAGTTCATTTTTCCCGTCTTTGTAAATAATGGTTCCTAAAAACTTGCCCCACTGTGGCTACACCTCTGTCTATTTCCATGAAATCTCGTGCCTCTAAATCTCTTTTGTACAATTTTCGCATGAAATATGACAGAAAATGTACAAAAGCCAATGACAGAGTACGCAACAAAATTAATGAACGATCACTTTTGTGATCATTCCGAAACAAAAGACTGCAAACATAAAATTTTATATTACTTCATATTTACTATTTGTTTATCATTCTATGTATGCGTATATGGCGTAAATATATATGCATGCGTACTCGAAAAATGGCGAACTTTATTGTTGTAATAAATTTGATTTTGTTTTTGTTTCTAAATGATACTGAAATGGGAATGATAAAAATTTATCTTACTCGGTTCCATTTTATTGTGAATAACATTTTAACACACAGTAATCATAAGTAAATAAATTTATTGTATTGTTTTTTATTCAACAATACTATCTCCTCTCGCTAATGATATTAAGAAGTCTATCATATAATAACATTGACGTGGTGCGGTGCTTCACGTGAGTTTTATAAATTAGGCTCCGGGTTTCCGGTCTCTGATCAAAAAATCGATCTTGTGGATCGATTCGAATCGCCAAACCAAAAATCGATGCAGGAGAAAATCGGCTTACAAAAGATCGATCGGACGAAAATCGATTCAATTTTTGTACTTACAGAAATTTCTTATTGGGTCATCACAAATCAGTTTCAAAAAAATTTTTAACTTCCTTTGAAGATGAACTGCTGAATTTAAATATGAATAAAATGGTTTCCAGTTTGCGCTAAAAGAATCACAATATGATTCCAATATTTGATTCAATTTTCTATAAATAAAAGTGGCGAAATTATTTGACAACATAAATAGTTAAAATATATTTTACAAAAATTTTGAAAAAATATCATATTTTTACTAAAAATATTCTAACTTAAATTCGAAAAGATCGATCTCCGATCCCGTAAATTTTTCACAATCTTTGTATCGATTTGGTCTCCAAAGAATCGATTCGAAAAATTGAAGATCGGCTCTCCAAAAATCGATTTTCGATAAAATCGAATCGAGATCGAAAACCCTAGTAAAAAAATAGCCTATGTCCTTCTTTGTCTCTCCGACTATCACTATTAGTTAAGCTACTGAGGCGTGCGTGAGAGTAAGATAAACAAACTCACTATCACATTTACCCAATTCGTATCCAAAATTAGAATCTCTCTTTTTAAGATTTTGTAGTACAACAACGGAATCCTTATAAATTTACGTTTTGATAATCAGTGTCGGTTCTTACGCCGTTTAATAGACAGTGTCGTTTTTATTAAAAACTGACTGAAAGAAATATTTTATCCCGAGAATTGTAAAAAAAATTTTAGCTACTGACTACGGAATCCTAACTTAAACCATTCTAAATCCTAACTTAAATCTCACATTCAGTCATTTAACTGGCGCAAGTAATGTAATTTGTCCTTGAAGTTCATACGAACGTCAAATATTTACGTTTTAATACATTCATCAAGTTCAGAGGCATCTATTAGCGCTGACAAAAAATATTGTACATTAAACTCATTACCATTAATCACTAATGACTCATTAACAATACGGTTTCATTACAAACTTAAATTTCATAAAAAAATTTTTACATTTCATTAATGATTAGTAACTAGTATGATTAATTGGTTCCACTGTGCTGAATCCTTTATTTAATACACTTAATTAGTATTTTAACGTAATTAAGCACGAAATTAAATGCACGCTTATTTGAAAAGATTTAATAATAATCTACGTTGTAAATATATTTAATAAAAGGAGCTGTCATAAAAATTTCTTCCCTTTTAATGTCAAACTCGTACTATTAAAAAAATAACAAAATGCTTTATAGTTTATTTTTAAAAGATGTTTAAAGATATAAGATGTTTTTCTATTGTTGAGTTTTCCTCAACTGAGTGACGTGGAATGTTTTGAAAACATTTCACACAAGTTTTTCATCGATGAAGAAGCATTTTTAAGGCACAGTGACGTAGGCGACTAAGAAAGGATAGGTATATATTATGTATTTCAAAAACAAATAAAATCGATTTGAATGTTTGAGTATTGATGGCACTTTTAAACCAGCGAGAAGGAACGCTAGTAGTTAGAAAGAGAAGTTGCGAGATAGACAATATAACCCCAAATCATTTCCAACATTTTTTCTCTCTTTAACATGATGCTGTATGCATCGAATTGAGTTTTCTAGATATTTTTTCAATATTCAAACATTTTCAAGATGTCAATATATAGTTTTCACAAAAGTGTATTATCGAAAGCAACAAAAACGAGCGAAGAAAAACATGTTCAACGTAATCATTTTCGATTTAAGTTTTTGTTAGTTTTTCTGTCGCAAAAAGGAAGTTTGTTTACATTTTATAATATTGAAAAGATATTCACTCAGTCAGTAAACTGAAAACTAGTGAAAATTATTTGATCATAATCACATACAATATGGTTTACTGGGAGGAAAAATAAAAATGATAAGTATTTATTAAATCATCAACATACATATTATATTGACATGCATGAATAATTAATTGTGCCCAGTTGACTATAAGATGCGCGATGACCAATGCGCGATAATCGAGATTTGTTGTGATAGTTCATACAGGCTCTATACCTAGGATCATTGCAAACCCATCGTGGTCTACGAAAATCTGAAATGAAAATTTTTCATTTTTTCCCTTTAAAGTAAGAGAACTTTTTCCACTGTCCGGAGAACACTGAATCATGGATATGTTTTATAGTTCAACCGGTATACACATAGAGATAACAACAAACATTAGCTGTACTCCATGTAAAAACCATAAATGTACATATTCATATAAAAAAAATTAAAGAAAAATATAATTAAAATGCTATTTAAATTGCGTGAAATAATATGACATCAATTATGTTATGGATAAATTAAACCAACTAGACAATATAATATAACTGTTTATCTTTATCTAATTGCTTGAATTTGTTTATTATTTTATAAATCAGTAGTTCAGCACCTAGCAACGTTACCAAACTATTATATAGCCTATATTCATACTAATTTTAAACGTCATGGAATTTTTCAACTGTACCGCAACCCAAAAACATATCTACGTTAAAAATTAATGGCAACAGGTGGCAGCAATGTCACATTAATTAAATGAAGCTCGGCGGGAAATTTAAAAATAAATGATGCCCAAAAATCGTAGGAGCTTTTTCTATGGCTTTAAACAAAAATCAAAACTCTACAAACCCACA
The DNA here is from genome assembly GCA_035578155.1 of Brachynemurus nebulosus. Classification (NCBI taxonomy): domain Eukaryota; kingdom Metazoa; phylum Arthropoda; class Insecta; order Neuroptera; family Myrmeleontidae; genus Brachynemurus; species Brachynemurus nebulosus. Next base: position 16,208,455 of record JAPWDM010000013.1, read on the forward strand.
CAATAAATGTCAATTATTTTAATACACCCCCACCCCACCCCCCTCCCATATTTGACAGACAGATTCTCACATTTTGATTATTCATAAGAATTAACGAACGAATCCCATGCGATGATGCGTCACACGAAATTTAAATATTCATATCGTAGCATGTTTGTTTAGACGGGTGCGGTGGGAGAGGGGGGTGGGGGGGTGGGGGGTAAGGACGAGAGGGGGACCACAAGTGAGCAATCGAATACGACAGATTATGTATATTAATATCACATATTGATATTGATTGGTTTTGTGATAATGTCATAACTAATTCGAAATTTGTAATTTAAATGAAATTCTCAGTAGGTAATAATATATGGAAATAGACACGGCTCGAGGAATTAATAATTCCATCAAAATTATTCATGCAATAAAATTTTTATATAATAATGTAACGTTACAGAGTCAAAATTGTTACGGATGTAACACGTTTGGAAATAAAAAAAATTTTTTTTAGAATTGAAATTTCTTATTTTTAGTTTATGTTTACAAAAATGTTTAACACGGATTGGGTTAATGTGATGGATTCGCAATTATAAAAGTACTATTAAAAAAAAATCACCTTTTTAGCGACCGTAATTCTATGACTTATTTAGAATTTGGAGAACCAAAAAAAATTGCATGAAAAATTATGCATATGTGTTTAAATTAATGCATATTACCAAATTTACTGCGGCTAGAAACATCGAAATTTTCAAAATCTCGCTTTTTTTTTACTTTTTTTTCAGATTGCGTTTATGAAAATTGGTGAAACTTGAATGGAAATTGATACGAAAGGTTTCCATTAGGGATAATACTTTGTTTTTCTTTTTGTCCCCGAAAGACCGCCTATTTTCCTTTATTTTTTAACAACTTAAAACTAGTATTACTGCGAGAATCGATTTTTTCAAACTGACGTCACAATTTGGATTTGCTGTCAAAGTCCTCCAACTTTGTCATCTGTGCTTCGATTCACACTGTTTTACTTGAAAACTAAATAGTCTCGTAAATGAATTTTCTATAAAATAACATCTTCTAAAAAAGCCACATTATTGATTTAATAATTCTGTAACACCCTGTACAATAATACAAAAAACGTAAGCCCAGGTGCGTAGTGCAAGATGTTTCGTTCATAATTATTAATTTTTTATTCCACGGAATTACAATTTTATTAATTTTATTCAAATTAGTAAATGTCCACTCGTCGATTCTGATTCATTCATACCCCCTCCCCGCTACCGTACAATGTAACTCGTTTATGCTTAGGTACATAAGTAAAACATGGTGAAAGTGAAATATAATATATAAATTTTATAATTATTCTTTTTAATGCAATTTAAACAGTATTTGCGCCGATGACTCGCGATGACTGAGTTAAGTGTTTGCCGATTAATCACAAATCAATGACGGCTGAAATAAAATGCTTTCACTTCTTTCTTATTTTCCCATTCATATACCGTGTGTTACAATAATAATTATTATCAACAAAATTAAATCGAATTTTCTAGATTAATTTGCAATACTTGAAGGTTACTGTTAAGATTTCGTATGTAGTTCTAACGGCGACGACGAAATCCTTATGCATTCGTGCCTTCTGTCGTTGCAGAGGTGATCAACCCGCACTTGGATTAACAAATTTTACTTACATAAATTATTATTAATTTACACAAAGAAACTATAAAAAGCAAATTATTACAAATTCGTGCGTGTTAGACATGCATCAAGTCAGGATTTCGTAGTTCAGTAGCCAGAATTATACAATTTGGTCTTTTTTAAACGGTCGCATTATTCAGAAGAAGTGAAATAAAACTTGACAGTGACGATCGAGGAATTAGAAAATAGTGGTGTAGCTTTCCCAAGAACAAATTTGACAATATTAAGAGTTTTTACTGTACCAAAAAAAAAAAAAAAAAAAAAACAAATTTCGCATCAAATATCCATTTCGTAAATGTACCTACATATGTATGGTCCATTTCAGTTAAATTTAACCATGCTTCATCACTTATGAATTTAAATAATTTCCGTTCTCTTGGCTTTATCTCATTCATTATTGTACTTACGTAAATTTTAAAATGGCAGTTTGTTAGAAAAGTATAGACGATTGATTTGTTTTCAATATAAGAATTATTTAATTTTTTTAGCTTTGACTCATGATCAATTGTATTTGAAATAGGGTATAGATGAAATTATTACCAATTCAATGCAAAATGGTGTAATCAGTTTAATCACAGTGAAAATTTCGTATGAATTAATTACTACCATTGACGTCAGTGACACTCCCCCTTCGCAACTCGACCCCCGGCGGCCCGGACCACTCCACCCCAACTCCCGTTAATAATACGTTTTAATAATAGATGGCGCGCTAAGCTACGCACATTCAAATAAAATTATAATTCGGGAGAAGTCTCGGTACAATGTGAACATTTAAATTAGGTATATATTAACTGACAGAGGTACAATTATTCATGTCAAAAATTGTTTTCAATTTTCCTTTTGTGATAAATCTGAAAATGTTTGTTTATTATTTGACCTTAGCGTAGTACTTGGCGCATGTTATTATTCCACTATCAACTGAGAAATTGATTCTGGGAAATCCTCTATGTTATTTTGTCTGTTTTTGTAGTATAATGTTTGTCTCTGCTGATTGTATTTCGGGGAAAAATGATGCTTTTCCTTATCGGAAATACAAATCATTTGTCAACCAGATGAAAATTTTATTTTCCAAATTAAATGCAATTTGTATTTACATAAATAGTGTTCCATATAGTAATTTTGGACATGGATTTGATGTAACAACATTTGAGGTTAAAGTTTTTTTTAAAAATGCTTGAGAACAAAAGTTATTTCCGACAAAAACAATGGTTTAGCAATTGTAAGAAAATACCCCACATTCTTAATGATATAATTTTTTCCAAATTTTTCTCAGCAATACTTTCCTTAAAAGGGTAGTAGACAGCAATTTTTCAGTGTTTTGTCCAAAAAATATTTCTATCTTTGTGCCAAACTGCAAATTTTTACACCGGAACCGAAGAACGAGTACCAAAGTAAATCCATAAGCGTTCCATTTTGCTAATTTTCGTATGGAACACTAAAAATCAATAAAAAGAAACTGCTAATGCCATCTCGTCGTAGGGAAAGAAAATAGGTAACGTTTGCCCATAATAATTTATGGATATACTTTCCCGAACGAAATTTTAGGTCGGACATACAATTCAAGCTTGTTTTATTAATCTCGTTAAAACCTACATAATTACCAAAATTCAAAACAGGAAGTTACTGAAAACCACACTCATTCATAAAACCAAAATGATTCATTTACAACGTTTCCGTTACTCACAAATCTCAAAAAAATTTTTTCCAAAAAAAAAAAACTACATACTTACATTTTTCATATAAATTTCCATACAAAGTCAAAGACGTTTGACTCGCCGGTAAAAAATTAACGTGTCTCAAAAATTGGATATTCATCAGATAATTCCAACAAGTTTTCATTTTCACCCGAAAAAACAAAACACTCAACAATTAAAACACACACACATCACAAAAATTCACAATACACTAAAAAAACAAAACATTGTGAATGCTGTTTGAAACAATTGAAAATCATTACATCATATTATTGTTACAAAAAACAAAAATTCATCGAAAAAAACACATGAAAATCAACAATTACATTTTTAAATTCAATTTGACTTAAGTCACGGACGCGTACAAGACTCGCGCGCAACACTTACTTCATAAACACAGTATGTAATTCTGAGTAATCTACACATGTCTGAGACGATTTTATTTAAGTTGTATGATTAAATTAAAATTTAAGAGAGTGAGGAGAAGTGACTTTGTACATAATACATATACACATATGTATGTCGACGGTAGACTGTTAAAACCGGCCAAATTATTCTACAACGATGAAACTCATTTAAATAGTAAAAACATTGTCAGCGCCTACCATTAAATATTTAAATATATTGTAGGAAATTTAATATTAATTTTTCAATGAATCAACCATATCATCGTACCGAAGTGGATACAGAGAAATGATCATGGGAGACATGACCCATCCATTCCCAAACAGAGATTTGATGGTATAAAATAACAGAATTATAAAACGGGAATCCAATTTGTAGGTTTTTAAAGTGGTTTTTTTTTTTATTTTTATCAAAATTAAGTATGTAGGACCATTAGAAAAAAGACTTCTGTCGAAGCAAACATATTTATAAAAGGAACTGGATCATTTTGATATCAAAAATGAAGCTTCACACCAAAATTATCCTAATTTAACTAGCTCAGAAAAAGAAAATTTTTACTAAAATATTTCATCGCCTTAAAAACCATTTGTGAAAATGGAAAATCGATGACACTGGAAGAAAATTATTGATTTTCACGCTAAGTAGCTCTTGTCATCCTATCTTAGGTACATTTTTTATTAAAAATTTGCAATGTCAAAAAAAATATTATGAAACTTTTAAATAAATTTGAGAGCTAGAATCGCCAGTATCTTTGCATGTGAGATGTTTATTCAATGAAATGACCGATTCAACGATTGGCCGTCCACATAATATATGTAAATGTTTGCGTTTAATCTCAGATTGTATAGCAGCAGCAAAAAACGTTTTCAAATACATAATTAACTATAAAATTTTTTAGCAACTTGTGCGCTTACTTAAGTAAGTAGGTAATTTAGTAAAATTCCATCAGTTTTTACTAGTGTTTGGAGGCGCACCACACCGTCCGTCCGTCTGTTCGTTCGCACACAAAGACTCATTGACACGAGTCTGTTAATGGTACATACAGTGCAGCGTGTAAAGCTGAGCCGCGACGTGATTTTGTAGTGTACGTGTATTACGTAATAATTTGAAAAATTAGCAGAATTTGTTATTCCCCAATTGTAATAATAACTGAAGTGGGGAGTGACGTACATAGGTACTTTAATGAGCGATCATTATCTGAATCAATGACATCAGTTATCACATAAAAGTATTTACGTAAAAACTATTTAACTATTTTATGAGACGGTATAAAATTTTCACAAGATTTTCTGAAAATTTTATAAGTGACTATTAAAAAATATTTTCGTAACAAATGAATATTCAATGTAATCAATTTTCCATTTGAAATATTGACTATTAGAATAATAGTATGTTACGTACCGAGGCCTGGAAGTACTTTTTTGTGGGTTCGAATACAGTTTGAAGAGAATTTGAGGCTAAACGAAAGCCAGTGAGAATGGATGTAAAAATGGATGTGTTTTCGACAATCAACTCAAAACTACCTATTAGAAGCTATCAAAATGTGAGTAGCGAATACAGATAATGATATCTACAATGATTTTCTTCACAAATTTTCATGAAAAATTGTATTAAAACCATCACAAGTGTAACCCAGTGTAATGATCAATATTAGAACCTTCAATTTTGTAATGAAAAATTTACAAAACAATGACATTTTTTTAGAAATCATAGTGTAAACTCTGTAAACATTAAAGTACAATTTACAACAACAAAAAAAAAAAAAACAAAAAAACTAATATTTAATTAGTCAATTCGCGTAGCCGAGATAGCCACGCTAATTTGTGTGACTCCAAGTTTACTCCACAAAGATGGCCTCCGCATAAAATAATATTTACAATTCTTCAAAACTTTGCTTAGTCAGCGAGTGCCACTCTTTCCAACCGATATTTACCAAAAGGATTAAAAAAAAAGGTATTTTATTTTATATAAGATAAAAGTCACAAGCTGTCATAATTTACCCGCATTTTATTCTACAGAGGGTATTAACGATAATTTATTGATATGAATTATGGCCGCAGGATTTATGACAAAAACTTTTTTTTTTTTTGAATAAATATTATTAATAATCAAAATACTTGAGAAATTTATCAACGAAAAGATCTCAAAACATGAAATTTATTATTATTTTGAAAAGAAATTTAATTTGTAAAGTTTTTACACGTGTATCCTAAAGTCACGCCACTGGATACAGTACAGAGGGCCGAAGAAATTCGGACAAACATTTAATTTTACTTGACTACAAAATTAAATTGGCTCATATCGCGCTATCAAATTCAAAATAAGTCCAGCGTATCGTGATTATAATCATACGATAGGTACCGAAATAAACATCAAAACATTTAGTTATGTAACGCATAGATTCTCTACTAATGGTTATAGATCTAACCTCAAAAAAATCTACAAATTTGAATTACACACAAATTTAAATTGACCACTCAGTATTTATTTAAAACGAATATTATATCATCTATGTAATTATTTAAATAAACATCACCTTAAAAAGTGTGCCCGTAATGACAAATCATATTTCTAAAAGATTTTCATTTAAAAAAAAAATTATTTACTAACTGATTATAATTAATTTTCATCGTAATATAATTTTACTGGAAACTGTTAAGAATTTTTTTTTGTATATTAATTATTAGTTTCATAATAATGTTAATAACTAACAGTAATTCTTAGAAAATATTAAAACTGAAAAGACTTATAAAATCATACTTTTAAAATTACATAAGTGCCAAAAATATCTAATTATTATTTAATTCTCTGTTACGACAACATTTACAATTTAATATCGACCACTGAAAATATGTTAAAAATTATCAATATCTTATTCAAATCAAAACATAAATACCATAAGCTTTTTTTTTTAGGGAATAATAAGTCGATAATTAATTAGTTCCTATAGTATTAACTAATAGTATTCTTAAGTATTACTGTTAAATGTGAATTTTTTAATTTTTTTAAACTTAGAAGTTGCTACTAATCTACGAGAGAGTGCACACATTTCATTCAAATTTGGTTATTTGCAGCACATGTAAGCAATTTTCGCTTGTAGTTTCGAAATTTTACATTATTTTTATGGTTTAAATATGTAAAAAATACTTGCTGTTAAAATCACTAAAAACAGCTTAGTAGTTGATTACCAGTCTAGTAACGCAATTATGCGCTTTGATTCGTCGACGATTCCCTACGAATTTCATTGCAATCGGAGTAACGGTAGCCACGGTAGCGCATTTCGCTCAAATTTCCTCAAAATATTTGGCGGTTTGACTATAATTATATGGTCCCCAATAAATTGCAATACAATACAGAGTAATGATAGTTACTTGCGCATGCGCAAACGTAAAATATGTTGCAGTTGAATGCATAGAATGAATTTTTTGTTTTTCTTGTTACTTTGCAAACAAAGAAATTTTTTTATTTTAACTTTTTGCAATTTTATTTGACAGTTTGAAGTTCCATAACAATTTGGTTAATTGAAGAAAAACTCAAATATTATTGACCTCTTATCACTGTGCAACAAAATACAATACACACATGATTCGTTAAGCAAAATATTTTTACAATATATCTACAAAATTCGTCTAGCGAATTTACTAAGCACGTTTAGTAATTATCATGTTATTGCTCTTACTGTAGTACATACGATTAATAAATAAATATTAATAACCTTGAGAATATTAAGTGCTTATATGATATGTATGTTGTCTTTTTGGATGATGGTGGATTAACGTATCATAGACGATAAATTTTATCTAAATATTGTACATACATACTCTAAAATTGTGAGATTAAAAACCCATTATATTGTGCTGTGTTGAACGTCCTAGTACATAATACTGTACTCATGAACTCACTCTAGTGTACAGTCGCGGACAAAAATAACTGAATTTTTTTCTTATTGTACTAAACGAGAACGGTTACAGGCAGGGGAGGGGTCATGGCAATCATGACTACCCCTAAACAAAGATCAACTGGAATGATGAAATAAAATGAATTGCAGGTTTTCATTTTTATCAAGGTTTTCTGTTGGATCAGGCACTTTGATCAAAAGTTCATATCCAAATTACTCTAATTCAATCAATCACCGCAGAACATGTCACTTCAACAAGACTTGCGCCGAGAAAAAGACCTAGTTACGGCCCTGAATGTGTGTCACAATTATTTTGTCCGCAACTGTATTTTATGTCAATATCAGATTTTTTTCTTGATATGTAATAAAAATTAATTTTTATGTTGTTGTGTGGGACTGTAGTTTGGGACAGGTTTATTATAAATTCAATTTAATTTTTCTACGTACTGTCAATTATTATTACGTAGTGCAGTAATTATTTCATTCATGGTTTTTTCGCATAGTACATACGTCTCTTTTTATCATCTGCATCACTGGTTCAATCTGGTTTTCAATTTGTTTTTTGTTTTTTTATCTATCGATTATAAACTACGATTGGATTTTTCACGGAAATTATAATAAAGATTGAAAACTTACGAAAACTTTTGAGTTGAACGTTTCAAAATGTTGAGGACTAGGTTGTAGACAACGGATCTTAATGGGACTATAGGTTTTAAATCAAGATCATCCCAAAACCAATCAACCGAAATATCGACGATTATCTGAGACCGTTTCAATAAGTAAACCAAACACGTAATTTATATCAGAATTTTTTATATTTTTGTTCGTCACTGTACTCAGTGGCTATTGATAAGTGCGATATATACATATTATGAACGTTTTTTTAAATATTTTATATGCGAAAAACTGGATAAAAAAATTTTCTTGTTTATATGATGAATTCATGTCAAACGTTATAATACCAGAGAAAATAAATAATAGAAAAAAATCAGATTTTCCTATATAGTTTTTCATGTGCTTTATCTCATCATGTTACATTTCCGTGTGGAATATTTTGTGTCATAATGTGACAGACACGTCTTCTCGTGTCATCTTTCTGTGACAGACAGATAACCGTTAAAGTAACACTGAAAGTTACATCATATTTTATGTGCATATATACGTACGTGCCCTGTGGCTCATCAAAACATTTCGAACTGATGAGAAAGTAGTGCGTTGAATAGTAACAACACATGTGCACCTGCTTAGTTGTTCTCTGTTCGTCTGAGCCGCACTGTATACATATGTGACTGTATGGTGTTTTATATATGTGGAAAGAAATTTTTAAGTTTAATAAGGTTACAATTTTCAGAAAAAATAGACTAAGGGTAAAATATAACTTCAGAGAGAGAAGGGTTAGAATCTGTTGAGCCTACAGTCCGATCATACATGTGTGTAATGCTACCACGGACTGTTATTGGCCAGTAACAAACACACTCTCTATGTGATTATATATCTAAATTTAAAAAAAAAATTATATAGGTTTTTTTATCACTTTATTGTTACTGTTATTGTGTTTATTTATTTATTTTTATTGAAAACGTGTGCATTCTGACTGCAATTTTATAAAAATATTAAAATTTCGATTCACCCAGCCGTTAAAGATGTTATCATTTTATTGAAATCAAAACCGGAAAATGTGCTACGATTGAAAGGAAAACCACACAGTGGCAAGCAAATCATGTGACTCCGCATGTGCGGTGTACTTGTCTGTAATCTTGTGGGCAACCATAGAGAATCATATACATACATATACCAAGTTACTGTAATATATCGGTAGTGAGTGCCAATGATAAAGAAAAATCAATTTTTCAAGAATTCCCGCGATATCAAATACAATCGGATAAATGTAATCTCATAAGTAGTGACATCTATCTGGACATAGATAAAGAAAAGTTTAATTTGGCTGTAGGCGAAACAGTTTGGGTATTATTAAATTTCCAAGATACTGATTTAAAAGTTTTTTTTTTTTCTTTTTTAATTTTTGTCGTTCTTACAGTGTGATTCTAAAAAAGTTTTAAATACTTCCAAAAAAAAAGAAGATTATTTTGCTTTTACCACTGGAAGTCCATTATTTTGGTGAGGGATTGGTCTGGAACTTTGGGTGTACGTAACCACCCAATCATTTGGATGGAAATTGTCAGCAAAAACTTGTACTCACCTAAAACAAAAAGAAAGTCAAATTACTTCTACAAATATTTTAATTACATATTTTTTCATTTTTACAAAAAATTCTGTCAAATTTCTATCAATTAGAGATGATTTTAATTATTTTAAATTTCTTGGATTCACAAAGTTACAGAAAAAGATAAGAAAAAAATTCACTTGGACATTAAGAATTTCTTTCTCCTACATAGATTTCGAGGAATAAAGTTTATCCAATCTTTCTTTTTTGTAAATAGACACCATTTATAAATACAAAAGCATCGATAAATTGGTATATCATCTATTATTAAAAGATTGGCATATAAATATACACTGTAGGGAGCGAAAACAATTCACATTTATAGCTCGACCATAGACATTTGGAGTGACTTTAGTGACCAATTTTTATTGCTTGCAGCAATTACTGCCCTGAGTTCATTCGAATTGTGTCCAAAAATATTACCTCCTTTAATCAGCAATCTCTTTTAACTTAAAATATACATACCATGTGAGTTTTTTGAGAGTTGCCATTTCTATTACAACCAAATTTTTATGATAGAAATGGTACTGGAAAAGGTTCTTTTCTTGGATATAATGGAAATGTAACCAAGCAAAACACTATCGGTTGAAGTAGCCTCAAGTAGATATGCATATTTTTACCGCCCAACTGATAAATTAAAAAAAAATTAAAAAATTAAACGTGGGTAAAAAATTTTTTTTTGCTCATTTATGTTGTTAATTAATGCATTAGATCAGTTTTATCGAAAAATTAATATATAGTTTCATTTAAAAATCTATAAGTTTGTATCATAGCTCGAAAACCATAAGAGCTATAAAGCTCTTGACTATAGCAATCGGTTGCCCCCGTCGATATCTACAACTATTATTTGAACAATTTTCCGATTAAATCAACGGTTTGGCTTTAATAAAAATGGTAACTCTCGAATAACTCACACAATACGAACGTCCAATTTGATCGAATTTTGCCACGTGCCATGATCCGGACAAATTGTGGTCGCATTACCGGTGTGTCCGATCCTTAATACCTATACATGAATGTAAAACCACACCGTCATAAAAACGAACAATTTTATAATGTGTTTTCTGTCTCTTACACACAGTTTATCATTCCATCAGCACTTTTCCCACATGGTATATATAACATTTTTAAAGGCACTGATGGATACTATAATAAAATAATAACAGATAAGGGTTATAAACTTTGCTTCCTATTTTCTTTCAATGTCTTCTCGTATAGAAATCCATTAAAATCTTCGATACTACGAATTTTCATTTAAAACTTTTAACTTCAACCACCCTTGGTATCGTAAAAATTCAATTAAAACCCATTACTAGGTATCTCCATCTCATTCACACGTACAGCACTGAATATTGAAACCCGACAGAGATAGACAGCATCAGATTTTTGTGTATATAACCGGGGTATTTTATATTATGTAGCAGTTGGTGATTTGTATTTAAGAATCATTTATCACTGTCACACAAATTTTACATCATTATGTCTGTCTGTTTGTCTCGTACTCTCTCTTTTTATCGGCCATTCATTACACTAGTAAGTATTGTGTAGAATAAAGAACGTGTAATGTATGTGATGTGAAATGCGGAGGAATATGGGGGGAATATGCGGGGAGAATGTGATGGATATGCTTTCTTACTTTGTTCCTTGATATGTCGTCGGTTGATAATGTCTTTTGCTCACGAAATGGAGTTTGATAATGAGAGAAATCGGTTAGTAAAGATAAAGAGAGACTTTTTGCCTGATTTTTGATCATTTTTCTTAAAACGTTTGGATTTAACCCTTTGTAGGCCATGCTGGAAACGACTAGAAAAAAGTTTGCTAAGTGTATGTTAGATATGCGTTAAGTCAGGATTCCATTGGGATCAAAGTTTTTCACAGCTTTCAGAGTTAAGAATTTTAGTTTAACTTGTCCATAACTGTTGGAGTTTGATATTTCGCAAACGAGGCTTCAAAATGAAAAGTTAGCTAAAAGTCAGCTTCATTTTACAAGATGTTTCAAGCGATATTTCGCACGATAGGGTAAGTGGAATTATTTTTGGAGTTATTAGAGAAAAATGACAATTTTGAGAATTTTCCAGTAATTTCCTTAATGAATTGGATTTTAAAGTTTTATTTGCTAAGGAATCACTTTCTCTACTATAAATTACCTTTTGAATTTTCAAAAATTTGCTTGCCTATTCTCCGAAAATTACCAAGACATAACATAGCAGAAATAATTTTGATTTTTTTGGATTAACCGTTTAAAAATTACGGAGGGGAAGGACAGGTTATTCGACGCCAGAAATGAAAAAAAGATAAAAGGAACCTCAACGTCACTTTATGAACCCTTTCTAACGATGTTCCAAATAATGGGGTACGTCAAAAAAAATTTATATTCTCACTTTTTACCCTCAAGAAATTACAAAAAATTTTTTTTTACTATATCGATTTTTAATTTGAGAATAAAACGGCTTTCCAAAAGGTTGGTACTAGAATACTGTTAAAAATAAAAATAATTTCTGAAGTTTTTTTTTTTAATAATTTTATTTATATTTTATTCAATTAGATATAACGAAATATTCGAAATTTACCCGAAACGAAATTGTCGGAAAAGAAGTATATACATAGATAAAAAAACAATTTAAAGAATCGATTTATTTTTTATTTTTAGCTTCCAGAAGTTGTGATTTAATAAGACAAATTTATAGATAGTATATTACGTGTCGAGGCCCGGAAGTAGTGCTTTACAAAGTACAAGTATTTATCATATTTGCAACAGTAAAGAAACCAGAAAACAGAACGGTAAATAATAGACAAAAATAATTTCTGAAGATGAGATTTGCCGTCACAAATGAGTGGTTTATTTCGCCTGAAGTGGCCTGAAAGTAGAATTTTCCCACGTCTATTTGTTTGCACGGCAATAAACAATTATATATGTACTTCTAGATTGTCTGTCATGCGTATTAAACAAGTAGATAACTCCTCTTCAATATGGAATCACGATTTTTCTAACAGAAAGTGCATAGCATATGCAGTTTATTATTATTGATTATAATATTTTACTATTAAAAGTTGTGTAAATACACTTAAATCAAATATGCTTTTAACAAATTTCTAAAAAAAGTTTTATAGAAGTGAAAATAGTGATCCTAGAATAAATCTTACAATTAGTTCTAAACTTTCTGTTCGAAAATGGAATTTAAAAGTAAAATTAAGCAATTGAGACTTCCTACTGGCAACAGACGTTACCCACACATAATTAGTTCCATACTTGACACAGTAACAAGGAATACTGGTGGGGTGGCTACGATTTTCTTAAAGAAACTACGCCGATATTTGTCTGGGATTGTTTGCAAAGGCAAACTAGAGAAATCGTCACGACCATAGCTGGTCACGAGATACCAATCAAAATTAGCTATTACAATATAAATTAGGTTTTTCGTCGAAAGTTCCGGTTCTAGTTACACACCCTACAAATTCGACACTTTCAAAACGAAGGTTTGCTAAAATCATAACCAGCCCTTAATAATATCCCTCCGCTCTAAAAATTAGATTTCCTATCAAATATTTTAGAATATACTCTGAAGACAATGATCCGATCTCCTATATTATAGGATCGCAAGTTAAAATTAACATAATACATTGTATCCAATATATTATAATAATAACATACATTTACTTAAACATGTATGATTATCAAAACGTGATTTACAAAATACACAGTACGAAATCGATCAATTTTGTGCGCATGCGCGTGACATATTATAATGTACATGGTATACGTGACAATCGAATCGTAATTAAACTCACACAAAGAAAAGATTATCACAACTTTCTAGATCAAACTATGTGATGTAGATATTATTGCCTACTACTTACTGTTTTGTATATAATATGGAAATTAATACAAAATATTTCACAATTTTTAGTACAATTTGTCTCATGTATGAATGTATGTATGTATATAGACATATATACAATGTGTCCCAGTTTAATTCAGTCTTGAATTGCGGATTTAACCAAGCACAATTGAAATCTACTTTAATATTAGTAAACAGCAGGAGAGTTTGTTTGGAGGGATAAATTGAAAATTTACTGGAATGATTTTGAAAATTGTGTCACTGTATTCTAAAGAGATAGTCGCAGCATTCTGCATAATTTAGTGAATTTCTCAGAACTTATTATTAAAAGAATATTTTGGTTCACATGTCCAATTTTCAGACTTTTTTTTTTATCTAAAAACGCATCGGTCTACAATATTTACCACCAACCCAATTCTCGAAAACCAGTTTCCGTAGGACAATGTTTCAAAAACCTATTCTTATATATATTTAAATTTTAGTAAATTGTTCATTTTTTTGTCGATAAAACTCCAAAATACCTACTCGGTTTTGGAAGTCTAATGGGTCGGGGTTGAAAAACTTATCTAAGCATCTGGCACTTCCAATATTTTCCAAAATCAAACTAGAAACATTTTCTAAATCTAATTCTAATGAAAGAAAAATAGTGACAGTATTTTTTTTTTAACATTTAACCTTTCTAGGATTTCGTAGTCCTAACCACGGTCATCACATAAGTCAGTGTCGGATCTTATACAATTTAACTATTATTTAAATATTTTAACTCTTTTTAATTACGAAACCCTGATTTAATGCGGGTTTGACACTCACTTGACAACTTTGTTTTAATAGCCACCCCTTGTCTTTGGGACTTACCTTTATAAATAACCAAACCGAAATTGGCCCCGCGGGTTATCATCACACTAATAAACAAACAACTATAATCTACCTCTAATCCCTCAGTCCCGTAAATTAACCCCAGCATTTTCCAGGCAGATCAAACCGTGGAGAAAATACAACAGACCGCTCATCTAGGAACAAAATGGCAAAAAAAAATCTTGGTCATAATTTTAAATGACACATTTCTATCTCGCATGTTAGATGCTACAAAACACGAATTTACACTTAATAAAATGTTTTTATATCACCGACAACCAACTCAACCAACCTTACAGAACAGAGAGTAAATATACAAGTTTAAGGGTGTAAACACATCGGGGACGGGCGACCGTTACAATCATCGTGCCGTCGACCGCACCATCGATTCAAAACATGTACATATTTAAATAAGCGTGCTTAATTTATCAATCTGATCTAATTATTACCGTAGTCACATTTTGCCTACGCAGTCACCGTCCGATCAAGTTGCGATGGTGTTACGGTCTGTCGTACAGGTCTGTACGGTCCTTTATTATATACGGACATACCGCTAAACATATGTTACCTCAATGTTCCATAAAATATAGTACTTTATACCGTTATAGTACTGATAAAAACATTACTACCAAGGACTGACTGGATATTACCGTAGTAGAGTATGTTTGTATCTAATACTTACTACATAATATGCTCTTACATATGTTATGAACTAGTAAAACTCTAAAAGTAAATGCATTAAAAATACAACGTAATAATATAATATCAGTGTAATTGTAAAGAGTTGGTTTCATTGATAAAGTGAATTGCGTATCAATATGGACGCTCAACTAAGGATGAATCTATTAAATTAGTGTTTTTAAACAGTTGATGCAGGCACCGGAGTCTAGTCGTGAAAATATTTCATTGGTCTGTAGAAAGATGTGTGAATCATACAGAAATAGAAAAAGAAAATGGCCGGATAGATTTATAAAAAGTGGTTTTTTAACGATAAGAATTGCATGTTTTGGAATCACAACTTAATGTCATTTCAACTAATGCGGCAATGATTTCAATCTAAATGAATTATATTTAAAACTAAAGAATTGCTTCTAAACATTTCTATAATGCTTAAAAAAAATTTCGATATTTTGCTAAATTACACAGTGGGCCAAATGGTGGAAAAACGACATTTCATATTACACGACCTAATGTTATTTTAGCAAACGGCTTCTAATTAAAATTAAAGAATTGCTTCTAAATGTTTCTCTGATGATTAAGAAAATGTCGATATTTTTTTAAAATTACATATTCGATCAAGTGGTCGGAAAACGACATTTCATATTACACGAGCTAATTCAATCCCAATAAATGGTGGAAATGATTCCAGGCTACAAGGATTCTATTCAAAAGTTAAATAATTACTTTAAAACATTTCTGTAATGTTTAAAAAAGTGTCGACATACTAGTAAAGTTTAATATGGTCTACTACTGACCTCACACTATATGGAACTCTAGCTCTGCGAATCCGACTTACTCTTGCCCATACGATAAAGAAATAACTATTCAGTATTAAAATAACGAAAAGTACTCGCTGGGGAAAATACTTATAAAAGTTACGAAGGTTGCGAAATATACTTTTTTTAACGGACACACTATATAAATATATATTTACCTGAAAATTCTCAACGGTGATGAAAAGTATGAAGAAAATGTGTGGAGAATATTTTAATCAAGCCAAACGTTCACACATTTGTCAGATAATAAAGGTAGATACTAGTTTTCTTCAAAGTATCTGTGTCTAGTATAATGTACATATATCCTTTTTTCTGGTGTCTAAACTTACAAAATTTTATTGTGCTAATGTTAGTTCATACAGACAAGAAGCTTCATTTAAAACATCATCACAGAAAAAAGATCTTCTATACTGGGAAAAAAATTGCTTGACTGAAAAAAAATTTCTTTTTTTCAACGGGAAACACACGAATCTCTTTTTATGAGCTTATCCAAAAATGAAAAACTTCCAAGAGCGTCAAAACATATAGAGAGGAGCGAGGGGCTATAAAAATAATAAATTGTTTATCAATGTTCTCAGTCTTAATCAGTACCAGTCAATTTTATTTCTTTATCTATCAATTTAGAATATTATTAAAAAGTACCCCATAAAATTTTACAAGACTACAACAGTCTTAAATATTTTTTCAGAGACTTATTTTGTATAAAATCATTTTAGACATATCAACATATGCAGTAGATCAATACAAGCAGTGATGATTGCTTACGTGAATCAAACGCAAACTCAATCTGGGTTACTACAGCTGAACCTCTTTTTATGCGGTCCTTTTTTGTGCGATTTTTTTATGTGGTTTTTAAAAAAAAATGGCCATTAAAACGCATAATATGAATCAAAATCAAGAGAAAGTAGGAAACTTAAACATTTAATTATAGTAACTTTTTTTGATAGAAATACTTTTTAATGGTTTTTAAGCATTTAATTAGTACACTGTGTGTAAGAATATAAGTTATTGCATCATTTATTATTTTGTTTACAGAAGTATCTTTCACAATTTTATGTAAATTAATGCTTTATCTTGCTTATAGAAGCAACTTCTAAGGAAAACGTGAGGCTTTGAACGTTTTGAGTTATGTATTTTCGATGAAACTTTTTTTATGCGGTCCCTGTCCACCGCACAAAAACAGGTTCAGCTGTACATTGTTGATAAAAAAAAAAAATTGTTAAATGCCTCTCCTGATATAAGCAAAATAAACTCTTCGATTCTTAGCTCTTATAAAATAAAATTCAAGCATAAAATTGCGGAAACGAAACTATAGAAAACATGTACACAAACTCCGTTTACAGCCACTAAAACGTTTAAATTTGTCTGTAGTAGAGTAATCTGTATTATCAAATTAACCTAATGTAATTGTCAGAGTTCAAAGATACATTAATTAAGTTCCCTTACTAATTTAAACTCATTAATTTTTCCCATATAAACTTAACGAAATATACAATAAAGTTAGTAAATTAGTAAAATAGCAAACATTAAATGAAGAACACACAGACACTAACTATACAATGAAATATAAATTTTATAATGTTATAAGAACAGCATTAAATCATGTTAATTTGACTGTAACAAATTAACACACAAGACATGAATGGATGGGAGTGTATGATTTATTATTAAATATTACAGTGAAACCTCATTAACTGAACGAAAACATTATGTAACAAAAGTTCGATTAAATTTACATACACCGTTACATACGCCCCCGCCAAGGCGTGCCGATGGGAAATTTGAAAATGGGCAAATATATGTACGTAAACGGTGATTGATGGATTCCCGGAAATGGAAGTAATTTTCATATTTATAGTACTGCAGGAGTGGATATTAATAAAGCTGATTTGATTCGACAGGTAGCTACAAGTATGTTTTATTTAAATTATTATGGATACATTGGGAAATTATGGTGATCGATCAATCATAAAAATGAAAATTTTGAATTACCGAGGTATGTTTCACCGGGTATTGAAGAAAAACGTAATGGGAAAAAAGTTTGGAAAATCTTAGTTACATGTAAAGTTTTTTTTTTAAATCTATATCTAAATAATTTTTCATTGAAATTTAAAAATTACCCATTTTCCATAACAGAACATGCTCAACATTAGGCGGCTTCTTAATCAATATGAAAATTTATCACAAGCAAATCTGAGTAAGATTTAAATAGGTATACATCATAAATAAAAATACGCTACCAATGGGGTGTGGTACACAGCTTCCTCGTACTCGTAAAAGACTCTAAAACAGTATTCTACCAAATATAATATACCTATATACCGTGAAATTATATTTTCGCCTTAAAGTTGTAACTCAAAATACTTTAACAATTTGAGTGAAGTGGGACTAACAGTGAATATTGACATTTAATGGGATTTCATGGTAGCGCCGTGGATACTATTGCTCCAAATGCAATGAAATTTGTAGGGCACCATCTAGGAACCAGACCGCAAAATCTCTGACAATTTCATAAAATAGAAATGAATAGTTCAGAAGTTATGCCACTTGGTGCAATTTAGTATATTAATGGAATGACATGGTAGCGGCGTAGCTACCGTTACTCCGATTTCGATTAAATTCATAGGGAACTTATCTAAGAACCAAACTGTATATAATTTCTGAAAATTTCATTAAAAACAATCGAATAGTTCAGAAATTATGCCACTTGGTGTAAACACCAAACCAAAGTTGTTCAGAAAGCTCTAAAACGTAAAAAGTGCGTAAAAAATTTTATTTTGCAGGGAAAAAATTTTTTATTTTTCAAAAATGATCACTTTCGCTACTTTAGTAGTCTCGGAAGCAATAAATATAATTTGGTCTATTAACGGCTCACTGTACAGAACCCTAACTGTGTGAGTCCAACTCGCTCATGGTCAATTTTTTTGTTGTTGTACTAGTCCAATTTCCTTAACTTTTATTTCGGCAAAAATTTCCTTCAATAAAACGTGACAACATATACAAACGCACAGAAAACAATTAAAAATTTTTTATCACTTACGATTAGTATGGGAAAATACTTTTATTACTGGAAATTTCTATATTACAAATTACATAAATAAATAATTGCGGTTCCAAAAAATATGGACACATAAAATAATCCATTTAATTGGCGGTTTTATAAATATTTAATATTTTTGTTTATAGTAGGATTATAAAG
This sequence comes from Brachynemurus nebulosus, assembly GCA_035578155.1. NCBI lineage: Eukaryota > Metazoa > Arthropoda > Insecta > Neuroptera > Myrmeleontidae > Brachynemurus > Brachynemurus nebulosus. The sequence goes on from JAPWDM010000013.1 coordinate 16,227,730, forward strand.
ACGTGATTTAATAACGTAATGGCGTGCTTACAGAAATCAAAACACATTTTTTTTATGGGCACACAATTTGACATCCATTTCAGGGAATTTATTGATATTGTGTTGTTGTTTGTATAGTCCATGGTCCATCAGAATGTAATTGTTCAAACGTGTCAACATGTGGGTGGTCCCAAACGAAAATCCGTCTCGAAGGACCAATTTGTATAATTTGTAGTTAAAAAATTGTCTAGAAAATATACATATTTAATTTTCTTGTGCTACCCTCTAGCGTAATCGTCTGGCTTACTGTGACAACAAAACGTAGGTAACCTTGACTTTCGATTGAGACCTGAAGATTCCAAATTTGATATTTATAATAAACACATATTAATATTGGTGATAATACTAAAAATAAGTATCCATTTTTATTATTACTTTATTTGCATAATTGCTAAAACATGTAGCACTTTGGGTGGTCCTACTAGACAATACAACATGGCCTTTTGTATACGGTGGATAGGGACCGCATAAAAAAATCGCTCAAAAAAAAAAATACTCAAAAATTCCAGAATATTCTCGAACCACCGCACCGCATAGAAAAAGTTCCATAGAAAATAAATAATTAAAAACAACGTTCAAAATCTCACGATTTGCTTAGAAGTTGCTTTTACTAGGCAAGATTTTAAAATATTACAAAAATTACCATAAATACATATGTAAAGAAACTTAATTATCTACTAATTAAATACATGAAAACAATCAAAAAGTAACTTTACCTCAAATTAATATTCAAATTTTTTACTGTTTCTTACGTTCCTTTCTTGCATAAAAACAGTTTTTGGTGTATTTACATTAAAAGAGTGGAATCCGGCTCGAAGGACCAAATAATTTTAAATAATTGTCCTAAATATTATAAGCATTTTTAACAGTTGTTGATTAATATCGGTCGAACTAAATATAGAAAAAATTTTCATTTTTCATTGCGTATTACTTTCAAAGAGTAAATAACAATAAAAAATATATTTTTAAAAAAAAAATTTCAAATTTATGAGATATTCTCATGCAAATGCCTCTCCTGGCACTAATTAGATTAATTAAACGATATCGTGTAATTGATAAGGAAAGTACATTAATTAAACATAATATATGCATTGTTATAATAAATATATTTGAATTACTGTGGGTAAATACTTTTGAATTACTGTTAATCAATATAATGTTATGCAGACATGTAGGTACATTTCTAATTAGTCCAAGAGCCCAATCTCAATGTTGGCACAGTAGTCACTAAAGTCACAGATCAGTTTCAAAATATACCCGGCTCGAAGGACCAAAAAAAAAAAACTTTATTACAAACTGTTTGATTATTTATGATTGTTGATTACTATGTGATATGTGTCACCATAAAAATTATAATTTTTATTTATTTTATTTTTTTTTTTAGGTGTCTGGCTCGAAGGACCAATTAAATTTTTTTTATTTATCACCTATTACGTGGGTCGCCACAACGCATAAATCATATCAAAAGAAAAAAAAAGTATTAATAAGACGTCTAGCCATAAAATTTTTGTTTCATAATCTCCCCTCCCCCTCCTCGCAGATCCATCCAATTGTGGGCCGGCAAGGCCGGTAGGTAATCGCTCCTCGCAGTCGTAACTGTCACCGCCAATAATAATCATTATTGTAATGATTGTGTTTATTACCGTAAAATAAAATTACGAAAAAAAAAACATTTCAACATGTGCGGTTTTTATTGGTCTCACCATTTAATAAGTAAAAAATCAATTAAATGTTGCTTACTAGTGTATATATGATTTTAATCACCTATTACACATAGCAAACACATACATACGCGTTACGTGGGTGGTCCCCAACGACGAATTTATGACATGAAATTATTTATTATTGCGCCATTGACAGTGAAAATTTATTATTGGCATTTTTTTTTAATAATCTATTATTGTTGTGTTTTAATACTGATAAATGTGAAAATTGAGGAGGTATAATCCAAAACATACCATCAAAATAATATCAGTAACGTTTATGATTTGTTCCCGTCGCACACGTTCGAATGCCTGGATCATTGCTCGCAATAGATATAAACCAAATAAACCAAAAACATGTCATGTATTAATTTTTTCTTCTCCGGGTGTTCATATTAGTTGAAACGATCCTTAATTCGTGAATCCAGAGAGTTACATACAATGTTGAAAATAAACACAATTTTTGATGAAGCATGTAGTTATACTAAATTACATTGTGACCATTATTTGCCATAGTACCTACCTACTGTATGTACAAATTACTACGATTGGAGTCCACAAATTAAGGAGGCAGAAACGAGTAAAAAATTAGCAGGTTCTCATTTTCTTTGAAAATTATGAATGTTTGAAAATTCGATTTAATTTTCCTGTAAAACTAGCTATAAAGAACTTTCTATTTGTCGGAATTATTTCAGATTTCTCGGCTTGTTAACCTCGGAGATAAAGTAGGGGAAACAGTATTCTTTCGTACAAATCAATAATTAATTTCGAATTAAAATTAAAAGAATGTAGTTCTGAAGTGTGTTAATAAAGCCCTTTCATATGATATCCCACTTAACCCTGTTATAGTACTTTTAAATTTTAACCTCCTTTTAGCGAGTTTCCAGAATGGATACACGCTATTTCAGCCGCTGTCATAACGCGACCTGAGCCCGGGACTATGGCAGAAATTTGTTTTGAGGTCCCTAGAACCCGAAAATAACCTTCACTAAAATTTATATATATATATATATATGTATATATATATGTATTTATATATATATATATATATATATATATATATATATATATATATATATATATATATATATATATATATGTGTCCGCACGATAACTCTCGAACGAAATGTCCTAGGATTACGAAATTTGGTGAGATCGTTGGAAGTCCAAAAATCTTGGATGAGTTCTTCGGCCAGACGTGTCTGACCTCAGGAACATGGTTTTTCAATAAGGAGATATTTGATATGGATTATCCACATACTATATTTCGTTACTGAAGTCAAATAACGACTTATAGAGTTAGTATGTACATACCAATATGTATGTAGTAAGATACTATATATGTACATATTCCTCAAAGACCTATGCATGTACCATTGATATATGAATACTATTCATCTATCTATGGCATGTACATAATTACGAATTAAAAAAGCCGCCAAGTGCAAGTTGTACTTGCGCCAATAGTGTTCCGTACAAGCAGTGATTATTATAGATTTAATGTAATATGTAGCATATAAAATACCTCTGTCGCAGCATCCTGCATAACATAACGAATTTCCGTTTACAAAAATTAGTTTTTGTCGGAAATTAGTTGACAGAATAATTATTGTTCAAAAACCTTTTTTATGTGATTTTTTCAATGGTGTAAAAAAATGTTACAAAAATTTTTGAATTTGGGGAAATTTTTGGAAAATTTAATTTTTTTCACGAAAAATGCCCAAAAAACCATGTTCCGAGCATCGCATTTATGGCAAGATTTTTGGAGAATTTCCAGAATGGAATTCAGCTATTACAGCCACTGTGATGACGCGACTTGAGTCCGGGTCTATGGCAAAAATTTATTTTGAGGTCCCTAGAAACCGAAAATAATATTCACTAATATATATATATATATATATATATATATATATATATATATATATATATATATATATATAGTGAATATTATTTTCGGTTTCTAGGGACCTCAAAATAAATTTTTGCCATATATATATATATATATATATATATATATATATATATATATATATATATATACATATATGTATATATATATACATATATATATATATATATATATATATATATATATATATATATATATATATATATATATATATATATATATATATATATATATATATTTTCGCACGATAACTTTCGAATGAAATGTCCTATTTTTACGAAATTTGGTGAAAATGTTGGAAATTCGTTAGTCAGACACGTCTGATGCCGTAAGCATGTTTTTTTGAGCATTTTTCGTGAAAAAAATTTCTTTTTGCTAAAATTTTCCCAATTTCAAAAATTTTTGCAACATTTTTTTACACCATTAGAAAGATGAGAAAAATCAGATAAAAAAGATTTTAAACCATCATTGTGTATAAACTGGTTACCGAGAAAAACTAATTTTTATAATCGGAAACTCGCTATGTTATGCAGGATGCTGCGACAGGGGTATTGAAGTTTTATACTCCATTTTTTGAATAAGAATAAAAACACTTCTGAAATTCTTTCACCAGGACTAGATGTGGATACAGTAAATTTTTGAAAATATGAAATAAGATATTTTCGTTTTTATGAATATTTTAAATAAAATATTTTTAACTTTCTGTCATTTGTGAAATTAAGATTCCACGTTGAATTTGAATCTCAGTTTCTTAATTAAAGTGTCACACATTTAAAATCAGTTGTTCTCAAGCAATTGTAACTTCGATTGCATTTTGAGAGAAATAAATAAAATTAGATTCATTAAAAACAATCTATTAATATTTCATCTTGGGCAATGATGAGTTTCAATTTCTATAATTATATATGGGCCTTTATATAAAAATTTAAGAAAATGTGTTTGGAAAAACTGCTCCTCAGTCATATACACATATACGTATTATATATCTACACATAATGAAACAAAAAAAGGCAGTAAACGCTGTGTAATAAAATGTACACTGATGATTTATAAACGAACTGGGAATTTTACTTCTTTGTCTTGTGATTAGACAATATTATTTTCGGTGGAGAAAACATAAATTTTTACGTCTTCAAAAAAAAAAAAAAAACTGTTTTAATTATCGCTAGTTTTTCTTCTTACGGGATAAAAACGCTAAATTAGATACTGAAAGAAGACTATAATTTTTTTTTTTAGCTTACCAACGAAAAAATAATTAATTTTCTTCGCTTACCAGATCAAAGGTAAGAAAAATTCGAACGTTCTAATTTATTTAATAACAAAATTAAACACTGGAGCGTTATCTAATATCGCGCCTGTTTATATCACAAAATCTATGATTACATCAAAATTACTGGCAGTAAGGTAATTTTCTTTATTAGAATCATTATTTTTCAAAATTATACTTGTTAAAATCATTAAAGATTAGTAAAATTGATAATGAAAAAACATTTTGGGGTATGTACGAGTACTTTTAGGCTGTTAATTTTAAAATACATAAAATTATAGCACACGAAATGACCCTTTTACGCATAGAGAACCGTCATAATTTAGAGAAGATATAAGAACCATCCAAAAAGGAAGTACAGTACGCCCTTTTTGGGTATTAAAAATTGGAATGGAATTCTCTCAAAATCATCCACCACTATTCATAAAATGTATCTCTCAAACTTTTACGTTAGCTGTGATAATAATATTTTCGAATAAAATCAAGGGTTTCGTTTAAAAATGCAATACACAACAAAATTAGCCAAGTACGTGGTAAACACGCATTCAGTCAGGATTTCGTAGTTCAGTAGCTACAGTGTTTTTACAATTCCCGGAATAAAATAGTTTTTGCTTTTATTTAATAACAAAAAAAACCCACCCAACTGGTTTAAAACTGTAGATTTCAGTATCCCGAAAAAGAAAATGGTTAAAGCGAATTTGTTAAAATTTTCTTCCGATTATATTGACGTTAATATGCCAAGATTGGAACCCTAGCAAAGTCGATAACATTTTTTTATTCGCGAGATATCGTGCAGGGAGTACAAAATATAAACATACACAAGTGAATAATTTTGAAAGTAATGTAAAAACACTCGAGTGGCCTCACTAATCACTTTTTACACTTTCGACAAAAATTACTAAAAAAAATAAATTTAAATAAAAAAATGCGATTTTGTATATGAAGGGCACAGGGGGAAAAACGATCATAGTCACAAAAAGTAAAAAATGCCAAAATTCATGCTGTTATGTTGGCAGTATGCAGAATATATAGACCCCGTGCTAATATTACAGGTTAAAATCAAACATAGTCCATGATATGCAGGGGAAGAACAAATTTTTTTGCTGAAAAATGCGCATATAATACATGATTCAATGTCAAATTTCGCGAAAACGGCTTGCCGTTTATTTTCTGCTGGCATGGCGTCTTCTAGCTTACTATATTAGTAATAATCACCGAAAGTTTGAACCAGATCCTATGCGTGGTTTTCAGGCAAAAAATTTTTATGTTGAAAAATGCGCGATTCACACTTTAAAGTTTAAAAACGCTCCCCTGAAAAATTTACTTTTTGTGACTATGATCGTTTTTCCCCTGTACCCTTCACATGTACTGTATTTTAATCTTTTACCATAAAATACAATCACTAACGCTGTGATGTCTGTGAAAATGTAAAATAAATAAAATATATTTTACGATTAAAAAAAAAGCAAAATCGCGGTAAATCGTATTATCTACATTACTTAGCTGACTCACTGACTTGGTTGGCACCGAGCTCTCTAGCTACACCAAGCAATTTTCTGATTTATCGTATACCCATACATAAATACTTTGAAATAAATGCTTCCTCACCACTTCGAAAAAAGTTAATTTAATATTTATAGAATATTAAATTGGATGTAACGTTTAAAAAACATGGCGGCGTCACTTACATAGTACCCATGTATGTAAATGTAATAAGTGTACTGCTTTTACAACGTTAGTTACGTCATCATAAGTAAGTGTTGAACTTACTACTTCGAGTTGCTATACAGTAAGTATCTCGATGGTAATGTAATCAAAGTATGTAGAATGTAAGATTTACACTAAGTATAACATTTTCTCAACTTTCAACATATCAGTAATAAATACATTAAATTATGTAATGCATATTAAAAAATAAATTGTATGCAACGAACAGTGGCGGTATGTAAAGAAAAGTATGCGGGACAATGGTCTACACTTAAAAAATTAGATTTAAATCATTTTGGTAAAACGGGGTGAAAATTTTTGGGAATGTAAATTATTTATCAAGATAATTTAATTTTAGTAATAAAAAAAAAAAAAATTATTAATGTTTTTTGAAAGGGAAATAAAATTTCAAATAACGAAACAGTATCATGTTTAGAAACTTCAAACAGCCCTGATACGTAAAATTCAATTCACCCCTCATTCATGCCTGTGAACCCTCTTTGTGGTCCCTACTGATCCAATAGATATCCCGATTTACTCTAATTAGGTGTCAGTTTGACGTAAATTATTGATTTAGATTTAGATAAACGCACTGAATATTTAAAAAAAGAAAAAAATATTTTAGTAGTAACGAAAAAGCCCCCATTATGGAACGGTATCTAATACTGGGACAGTTTTGACATTTACATATTAATGAAGTTATTTCTGAAAGAAACGTCTGATAACAAAAATTATTATTAATAGAATGATTGTTTTTCAATTTAAATTCACCTCGCTTTTAATGTTTCCTTACTTAATTAAACAAATAAATATGTAAATGTCAAAACTGTTCCAGTATTAGATACCGTTCCATAATGGGGGCTTTTACCCTATTAATTTTTAAAACGTTAATTCAAATTAATGTATCTATTATTATTTATAAATAGCAGTTCAAACTCAAGTACAACCGTCTTGAACACCTGATTAGATTTTCATTCATAAATTCGAAATTCGAAGTTTTCTGCTTATAACAAAATAACTAAAAAAAAGAACAACGAAATTTTAAAATTGATGAAATAGTATTCTAACCATTGGGAAGTTGGTAGTGTGGATCTCCCTGGTAGCACTTACTCCATTTTTAAATTTGTATTTTGCCACTGATCAACTATAAATTAGTAAAAAGCTCTCGATACGTATATGTAATGAATTTTTATTATAAAAATATAATTAAGTTTGCTGCTGCAGAGCTTTTTGACTGAACGTTAATAATGTTTTTACTTTGTTACAGTGTAAGTAAGCACAAATACAGCACAAGATCTATGATGATACTTGCTGTATGCAAAAAAGGAAACTGGAGCACACAATTTTACATATATTTATAGCTTCATTGCATATATCTACTCTATTCGTCCATAATTCCTTCGTCGAAATTAGATTTTAAATTAGAAAAAAACTCAAAAAAAGGCAATGTATATTAATCTTCATTGTACTAAAATTACTTTAAATATATTATATTGCTTATTTATGTAATTGCAACTACACTCTCAAAAATGTTTTGATGAAATTTATAAATATCTTTCAAGTATGAATATTAAAATACCCCTGTCGCAGCATGCTGCATAACATAGCGAATTCCCGTTTATAAAAAATAGTTTTTCTCGCAAACTAGTTGACATAGAAAAATAGTTTAAAGACCTTTTTTATGTAATTTTTTCTCCTCTTTTAAATGATGTAAAAAAATTTAACAAAAAATTTTGAATAAGTGGAAATTTTGGCAAAAAATTAATTTTTTGCAAGAACAAAACTATGTTCCTAGCATCCAACGTGTCTGGGTGACGAACTCATCCGAGGGTTTGGGACGTCCAATATTTTCACCAAATTTCGTAAAAATTGGAAATAAAACGCTAGACTGGTGAAATTGGTAGCGAATTATAGGTTTTCAAAGTCATTCTTTTCAGTTTTACCAAAATTATCCAAGCACGACCACTAGAAAAAAGACTTTTGTTGGATCAGTTATGACCCTAAACGATATTTTATGATTTTGATAGCACAAATAAAAAGTTCACACTCAAATTACTCCAGTTTACATCTAAAAAAAAAAATAAAGAAATTTATACTAGTATGGATTTTTATATTTGTTAATCGCGTACTTTTTTAGAGTGTAGGCTGTATACGCTACACTCTAAAAAAAGTGACACATTAACATAATCACTCGCCTGTAAATTGTATCATATCGTGCATCCCCTCTAATAGCAACCACCGTTTTTTGATTTTAATTAAATTTAATTATTTTATACCCCGGATACGGATACTGTATGATCAGTCACACACCATAGCGCTATAAAATCAAGTTAATTTTCAAAAGGACAATTATGCAAAAAACCACTTAATTACTTTCCAAGTAAAAATCAATTTTAATTTAATTACGTTTAGTGGTCGGTATGTCTGTATATCGGTGACTCAGTGGTCGGTGTGCCGTGTGGGTTGCCATCGATACCGGTTTTTCCACAATCCCAAATAAACATCATTTTCGCCCATCATAGAAGTTAGAAATTCTTTGTGAAAATGTAATTAATTTTAGGTATGTTTTTAAACCCATCGGTAACTGAAGCGAATGGTAACTGAACTGACAGTAGTGTACAAAACAAATTCAACATCTCTTTTTTTGGGGGGGGCGAGGGGGGGGGGGGTATTACGAATGCAATTTTTTAGGTCATCGTATATTATATAGTATTAGTTGCCTATTCATTCTAAGTTTAATTGGTTTTGTTAGATCGTATTTTAAAAACTACAAAAAAAAAAGCAGAGTTGTTGACAGCCAGTGCAAGTGACATCTGGTGATGGTTACGTATAATACCACGTGATTTTCGTTTCTAATTCCAATTATTTCTATTAATTATGCATTATTTTACGCTTTTGGCACTCACATATGTATGACTACTGAATGACTACGATATTTCAATAAAATTCGTCAAGTGTGTGTTGGATACGCATCAAATTAGAGTGCCTCAGGGGTTAGAAATTTTCACAACTTCCACGATACGATTTATCATAAAAATAAATCAATATATTAAAAATTAAAAGATTTATTGAACATTCTTTTCAAGCAATAAGTAGTATCGATATTACGGTTAAAAAGTTACAGAGGGGGGGGGGTACTTCATTTTAAGAGTCCTTTCTGATGAAATACATACCACACTAAGTTCCAAGCAAAAATTTCATTCCCACATTTTTAACACGGGAAATCTAAGTAAGTATCTTAAGAAATTTGGAAACATTTTTTGAGTGTATATTAACTGAGATCTACATTTGTGACAGACTTCATGAAACTATCGAGAGAAGTGGTTTCGAAAATTTATAAAACCTACGTTTTTATTTTTGATTATAGATTTTGATATTTTTTTCAAATACCTATAATATAAAACTGATGTTTGTCCCAGTTTTTGTGAAATCGATTATACATTACACATTGGCGGTTATATGAATACTTTATTAGAATAATACGAATAAAAATATATTTTATAGACATTTCAATAAAGAGCATTCTTCGATTCCATATTCTCATCTTCTGCGAATCGTTAACACATCGAAATATTATATTCGAATTAAAAAATTAATTCGATCAGTCACTTACGTCATTGACATTTAACAAAAAAATATAGATATTAAAATTATTCAGAAATTAAGTTAAAAAAATTTGAATTCAACCTACTAATTATTTCCGAAACAAAGAAGTCAATTACGAAAAATATAATATACATTTTTTTTTCCTTATTTCAATATGGTTTCACTAACTAACCATTAATAATCACTTAAATAATTCTGAAACAGGAATAACTTTGCGATAGCTAACAAATTTGGATAATCAAATTGTCTAGTTTCGCAGAAAAAAGGAAATTGTTTAATTTTTTGTAATCACTTTTGCCTCCAAAATAATGCGGAACTAGGAGCCCTACTGGGGTATATGTAGAGGGCGACATTACTTATTGGTAATAGCTCAGAGCTTTGATTGTATTTTATAATTATTTCTGTACAATATTTACAAATATTTAAAATAATTTAGCTTTTCAATACTGAAAACATTTTACAATTTGGCTCAATACTATTTTTGTATTCAATCATTACAAACCCATAAATTACATTTGTACATTTTTCATTCGCAACATAATTATATTAATACTTGACAGACATGGTCACTGCGCATTTTACTCTTAGAAGGTACAACTATTTGTGTCAATAAGACGTGTTAATCAATAGCAGGCAGGCAGAGTTTTATATCAATTATCAAATTTAATGGGAAACAAAAAAATCATTCTCAATTTTTTTTTTGACTTAATAGAAAAAACACCCACAGATATTTCACAAGTAACTAGTGTTTTCCCATCACTTTGAATGGTGCGACCATTAATCAATAATTCTAGTACGCTTTTTTTTTTATTGACATTGTGACTCACAAAGGAATTCCACCTTCAGTCACTCACTCACCATTCGATAAAAATCATTTATAATAATAAAATCAACAATAAACATAGGTATAATAGATTAAATCGATATTTTTTTTTTTGTGGAACCGGTAATATCTCGCCATTGAAGCCACACTAGTCAAGTGCAACTCTGACTCCGGCGTCAAGGGTTCCATACAATATTAAAAATAACAACAACAATGCATAGCGTATTATAGTATCTGGGACTGGAAAGTGGTAAATTTGAATAATATGATACTGATATGTATACTCTTAAATGTTAGTCCCAATTTCACCGGTACAAAATATGAAAGTAGGAGAAGCATATTCTTTGGTTAGTATACACAACCATATTGGTCAACGACTTTTGTCAGTGTACCAGATTTCAATTTAAAATAGTAGTAACTGAGACGAATAGGGTTCCTAAGGGTCCCCCCTTTTTTATTTTTTAGGTACGCAACCCCCATAGACAAAATTTGTTTTACAATAAACGTACGAACGAACACTCATGGCTTCAATGGCTACATCGCAGTCAATGATTCAAACGCTGTGTATTCATCTCAATAGGTTCGACAAATAAAAATATCTATTGTGACGATATTAATGGATTTTTTCTCTCGTTTTGGAATTAATCAATTTTTACCTGACATAAAGAAATTTTCATCATTTAGAGTGATGGACTGGGAAAAAATATACAAACAGGAAAATATTTGCTTAGGTAATTCACCAATTTTTTCCACGTAAACTAGAAGGAAAACCAATTTTCTTCTTGATAAAATATCAATTATTTTCATTCAATAATGTTGTAAATGTTTACTGAATGAAAAAAATAAAGTCCTTGACACAAAGGAATGATTTCTTTGATGACATTGAAAGAAACCATTTCTTAGTCTAAAACTCTAAACTAAAGCTAAAAAAAGACAAAAACAAAGAATATGCTTACTCTTTTTGGTCCGACACCGATGGAACCTGCACATGCTGAACGCGTGTCCCATGGGGCGGCGTGACTTCTTGCTGCAGGGCCGAGTGACGACGGCCCCGGGGGGCAGCGGGCCTACGGAGGCGCTGCCCCCCTTAGTGCACAGCGCCACATCGCGCCACCACTCTTTGATGGCCACTGTGATCGTCGACACCGTGGTGACGCTTAATGTTGGTGACGGGTGCGGACGACCGCAATTCGCTGCGGATCTTCGTTTTATTTGTGAATTGGTCACTTTTGTTACGAGGCCGTTGCCGCTGTCCTTGTCGTGACGGTGTTGTCGATAGGAGGAGCCCGTCTTGGCGGAATATTTTATTTGACGATTGTGATTAATTTTAAAAAATGGTTACTGAAAGTTTTTTGGGCGCGATCAAAAATTTCGCGGTGGTAAACCTAGAAAGAAATAGAATGAGAAATACAATAATAATATTATTATTATATATTTAAAATCTTCCAGGAATTTGTCGATGGTCCTTCGTAGAACACCACGAATCCAATATATATAAGTTATAATCTTCACCTACGCACGATGCCATCTGGTGAATATGTGATAAGTATATATTCTCAATTATTGAGCAAACATAAAATTATTCTAGAAATATGCAAACAAGAAAGATAGACGCAACCAACCAAGCGTATGGAAATTTGAAAACGATTCACTCGAATCACTTGCATACAACTGACGAGATACTTCTGAGTAAGTAAACTTTATTATGTCAATCGTCCAAGTCCGAAATCGGCAAGGCAAAATTTTGTCAAAAATTGTTTGAAATTCCTTCCTAATTATATTACTTAAGGTGTTAGAAATATTCTCCTAGAATTTTATTTTAAAAAAACGAAAAATCAAAAAGTTATGGACATTTTAGTGCACGCACTTTACTATAATTCAATTTTATTAAAAAAAAAACTTTAAACGCTTTTTTATCGAAAGTCCCTTTTTCGACATGGTTCCTCATGTATCTCAAAAAGTACTTGAGATATTACTCCTCGAGACCGTCATTTTGGCAGAAACTACGATCTCTTGGTTCCGTAATATATTTTCAAAAGGGCGGCTGTTTATAGTCGAAAAAAAGTGATTTATTTTCAAAATGCGATTTCTCACTGGTTTTTTACTTTTTTTCTTAGATCTTATTTAGTGCCATAACTTCATATGTATATTTTCAGAAAATTCTTGATTTTTTTTTTTTTGGTTCGCTGGGGATTTCAAAACGCGAGGAACCATCAAGGTGGAAAAATCTGGCAGTGTCGACTTCAAAGCCATTTGTACAGTTCATTTTTGAATTTAAAGAAAAAAAAATTTTGTAGTCTCAAGACATGTAGAAATAATGTGTATTTAGTTTTTTAATGAAATATTTATTTGCATAAAAAAATAATAATAAATAAGGTCGATTTTTAATGTTTTTTGGCGAATCACCCCTTAATATTTATGAATAATACTGCTTTTTGTGAAATTGATTATTTATAAAAAGTTTGAAAGTAGTTGCATCTGAATTTATCATAAGCTAGGACTGATAAATAAATAGCTTAAATAGCGTGACTTTTAAGCCAGAGTGTAAAGTTTGTTGTCAGAGGGCCTGGCCTGTAAAGGGCCCAAGGGCCAAGGGCAACAATTCACACATTAAAGGATCAAAAGAAACACTCTAATCGCTTGACCGATTTCGGATTGTGTCGATACAAAATTTCGTAAAATTTAAGTAAAATATTTATATAATATAGAAAATGGAAAAAATTTATGGAATACTAAAATCTATTTATATATACCGATTCAAAGTGTACAACATATTATTAAAATTTTGTGTAAATAACTTTAAGTATGCTACTTTTATGCAGCCAAATACCAAATTTCAATAAAGATATAATTACAAAAATATCATTTCGAGACGAGCGAATTTGAAATGTGAGACAATTCGGGCCGGCACACGCAAACACGCACAGAATTACATTTAAACACATCGAAACAGTACATAAACGTAATTTTATGCACCTGTATACAATTGAGTTTGACTACGCCTCTCTCATTTCAAATTCTGTCAACTCTAAAGTGTTCAAAATTGCAAAAAGTTCCAAAAAACACAAAATCGACATTTCCGACACTTATCAAATTTTCAAAGTATTCAGGAGGCGCTTTTCTCAATTATCTGAATATTGAATTGAATACATTCTGACGTCATGTTTATGCAAATTGTAAAATTTAAGTAATTTTTCAAGCGATCGACTACACTGACTTACTGTCTCGAGTGAAAATCCAATTTTACACCCGATTATTTCCCAATCAAGCGTAACATCAATAGAAGTTATATTATTCGAGAAATTTGTTAATCCAATTAGATAGAAATTCTTTTATTTAAAATAAAATCAAGTATACAGCACAAATACAAAAATCAACAACAGCTTAGAAAGAAATGTTTTTGTTCGTATAAATTTTTCAGTACATAATTTTCATAAAAATATTTCAAATAAAAGTTTTAAGAAGTAATAAGAAGATTAAATTAGCATAATATATACAGCTGAACCTTTTTTTATACGGTGAATAGGGACCGTATAAAAAAAATCGCACAAAAAATATATTCAAAAATATCATAAATACCTATAAAAAGATTAATTCGGTCCAGATTGTAAAAAAAATTTCATCGAAAATACATAACTCAAAACGCTCAAAACGTCACAATTTCAATAGAAGTTATTTTTCCAAACAAGATAAAACCTTAATGTACACGTAAAATTATTTTATTTCATTTTTATAATATCATGAAAATTTTGAAAAATACATAGTCTGTAAAAAACATTAAATGATGCAATAACTTATGTTCTTATGCAATGTATTGATTAAATGCTAAAAAGCCGTTAAAAAGTATTTTTATCAAAAAAAATTAATATAGTAATTGTTTAATTTTCGTATTGTCTCTTGATTTTAATTCATATTATGCATTTTAATAGCCACAAATCGCACAAAAAAAAACGCCTAAAAAAATGGTTTAGTTTTATAAAGTTATACTTGCATCATGCCACTGCTGAGAGTTATTACTTTTTTCTTGCAAATTTTCTCAGAAAATAAAATATTTTTCCCGGATAAAAAGTAGCCTATAACATTCTCTGTTCTTCAAGGCATCTCCGTGCAAAATTTAAAGTTGATTGGTTAAGCGGTTGAGGGGTGAAAACAGGACAAACCAACTTATTTTTAGAGTTCTTTTAGTTGTGAATTTCAAAAACTATTCAAAGGTACGTTTTGTAAAAAGTGTGACAACTTTAATCCAATTAATCCGAATTAGAAGGTACAAGATTAATTAAATCAAGACGTTAATTACATTTATAGATTAAAATAACTGAGTTCCTCCCTCTTCCTATTTGGGGCGTTTATTTTTGACATCATTTCCAAAAAACCTCACTTTATTCATAAAATACATATTATAAAATTTTCAAAGGAAAATAAATCAAATTTTAAAATTAATATCGCTAGCAGAATTTAATTATGTCTACGCGGTAAGAGAGAAATTTATTTTCCAAAGAGTTCAAAAAGGTTAGAATTTCATAGAAACTGGAAAATTATCTCCTCTGAGCAAGTACAATGGAGCACCAAATCATAAACCATTAATTCGTTTAAAATCATAAATCCAACATACTTTTTCGGTAATGTTCTGAATTTGGATTTCACCTGTACCTTATACGTGATTCAATATATTATACCTTTTAATACAAATATGTGTCCACATATATATAATTCTGTATAATATGGTTACAATAATTCACTTATATATGAAGTTGAATGGCTATGTACTCAAATATATGAGGTCCTTTGATCTGTCTACAAAATTTGTTCAATTACGGACGGGACCTATTCAAAATGGATGAATGAAATATATTTTAAAAAGGATTCAATCACGTAATTCAATATTATATATGTATATACATAATAGGTATGTAAGTACACTGATGGCAAACGAAAACTAAACACATCGTAATGATAAATAATTACAAAATTTCTTTAAAGGCTTTTTATTGGTCGCTTCCGCACCCACACTCCAACCCAGTACAAAACAGAAAAGACAATTTTATTGTTTTTCTTTTTTTTTTTCGAAAAAATTTCATTTTCTTAATTAACGTAAACTTGGATTTTATGGATTTTTATTTTCTTACGCCGAGTAAAAAAAAAACAAACGTATTTAACTTTTCCTCTTTTATAGCCGTAATAATTAGATGAAATTGTAGGTATATTTATTTGGGAATTTGTAACTCGTTTTAACCAGAGCCGGATCTCGAATTTTTTACACACCAAATTCGAGCAAAGTCAATTTTCTAGGGGCCTTACGTGGCTAATTTTGGTGAAAATGAAAATAACTACTTCGAAAACATATAATTCGTTTCCAGTTGCGTCATTCTATCATTTTATTTGCGGTTTTTGAGCCACTGAAAAAATTTAATAATCCTGATTTTCCCAAATAGGGCTTTCTGATACTAATCTTAATTAGGGTAACTTGGGTGTAAATTTTCCATTTTTGCTACCAAAATTTACCGATCCAGCTACAGTTCACTGACGCCCCCCATCCATAGATACGCCACTGGTTTAACGCTACAATACCCACTACATACCAATGATACTGAAGCTTTTTTATAGCACTATTAGACATGTTTAATTTTATTTACAGTGAAACTACTTTTTAGTATTTAGTATGTTTCGGAATATTCCAAAAAGTTTGTCGTATAGATTCTGCTAGAATAAATTGACAATTAAATTTATTTCTTCAGTGTATTCAGAGATGTCACCACATGTCGTACCGATTAAAAATAGACATCACACACATTATCGGAAAATGCGTAGTACACCAATTTTCACGTGAAAAGTCGCATATTTTCGTATCAATTTAAATTGGAATCGATTACGTAATTTAAATTGGCAATTAGGCGAAATTTTATTAAACATTCTCAAACTATCTTAATTACAAATATTTATTCCTTTTGGCAACGTTACAAATAAAACATGACATCCGGGGTGTTACACGGGCATCGTGGGAATTACGGTGAGGGGCAGACGGGGGCACAGATTTGATCGAATAAATTTATTTTTGTTTTATACATCAACTATATGTTTAATATGCTGATACGTACAAGTTTGACTGTAGACAGCGGTGTTACAACACATTCAAAAATATTTTTATTCGTTTTGGTTGATGAAGAAAGAGAAAAAGATTGTTCCCTCTCGTTTTAAACATACGTCCTAAAAAAAATGGTGATGATGTAAAAAGTAAATCGTAAAAAAAATTTTACGATGTACAGATTAATTAAAGAAATTTTTATGTTTGTAAACGCAATTAATTGTGAAACAGATTTCAAAAAATATAATTACACGGATCACGCCCTTTATGGGCAAATTCGTACAACTTTATGGGCAAATGCGTACATGTACTCAACAACAGTTTTTCTCGGAAACCAATTTACTTATAGAATAATGGCACAAGAACCTTTTTTATGTAATTTTTTCTTCTCTTTCCAATAACGTAAAAAAATGTCACAAAAACTTTTGAATTTGGGAAAATTTTGGCAAAAAACTAATTTTTTTACGAAAAATTCCCAAAAATCTATTCCGGGCATCGGACGACGTATCTGGCTGAAGAACTCGTCCATCATACTGATTTTTCAGTCTGACTAAATATAAATAATCGACAATTTTCAGAAGAAAATAGATTTTATTCATGTGGGGGACCACCTTATTTATTTGTTGAGAAATATTACGCAAGAGGTCAGTTTATCGGTCCTAATGAACCACGTACACCGGAAACAATCATAACTAACGAACAATTTCGTAAATTTGAAAAATTTCTAAATTCCAGCACAAAATACAAAATACAATAAACAAAACAAAAAAAAAAGTGAGGAATTTTAAGTGTCGGAAATTAAACTGTATTGTTAAAAACGTAATTTAAAATACCGTAGTGAAAGAACTATGGACACTGTATACAGTGAAACTGTTACTGGATTACTGATACTATAATCTAGTATCATATGGATATATACTAGAGAATGTCAGTATAGTATATAACCCACTGCGTATGGTGTATGTATAGTTAATTTCATGGTTATTTACCAATTTTAATTAAAAAAAATAAAATATAAAACACATAAACCACATAACAATGGGGGAAATAGATAGTTAATAACAAGGATATTCTATAATGTAATTCTTGGACATGCGCAGAAATTTTATCACGGTGTTAGATATATCTATAAGAAACAACATAGTGAATAAGACACGGAAGTATAAAATATTAAAACATATACTTAATCGGTTAAAGTAACTGATTTAGTTACTTGAACCGAGTAGCAATCTTGTCCCATTTGTAATGAAACTGGGTATACATGTATTAAATGTATGCCCAGTTTCATTAAAAAAAAAAAGGTCAACTATATACAAAAATTAGTTGATTTAGAGTTGATTTTGAAATGTTTGGGACCTCAGGTAGCTATGAAAAAAATTTTTTTGAATGAGAAAAAAAACAGAAAATGGTGGCCTAAATCTTCGAAACTACATTTTTTTAACATAGCAGAACCAAAACGTGGACACTTTTCATCCGATGGGCTTGAAATTTGAACCGCAGCAAAGTTTTTTTTATTTGACAATTAAAGTTTTCATGAACAAACTAAATCCAAATTTTTAGCGAAAAAACGAAAAATTTTTACAAAAAGACATTTTGTTTTTGTCCCAGATAGCGTTTGGGCCACCATTTGTTGTTCTTTTCTCATTCAAAAAAAAATTTTTGTATAGCTGAATATATGACATTATGCACGAAGCCTGATTTTTTTTTGGTAAGTCAGTTAAATGTAATGCCCCAAATAACTACAATCGTCGCAAGGAACTTTCACTTTTGAACCGGTACTGTAATTATAATTGCCATTGAAACAGAAACCATTTACTATTATGTACAATGACCTAACTGTGCGTAGAGAAAAGCTAAAAATTAAAAACATCAACTATTAATAAAATTTAATTTTAACATCGCATGCAATTCCACCCTTAATTTCCTTCGTATGTAAACATATTAAATACGCTTTTACACCATCCTATAGGGTATATTTTTAGCATAGAAAGGAAAAACCAGGCTCGCAACCGCCTATTAAATATTCAACTGACACGGGACATGCAAGTAAAATTATTATTATTGTTAAATGAATGTAAAACTCTGTGCCATCATCAAACGTGGTTGGTGGTGGTATCCGAGGGCCGGGGGTGCATAGGGGGGAAAAGCACTTAAAATAAAGAACATTTAGTTTCCGACAACTAGGGAAAATTTATAGGTATGAATGTTTGAAAGTGTTTAACTCATATACTGATTCAATGTGGGCGAAGAAAAGTTACCGCGAGCAAGGAGCGAGGGGAAAGACAAAAATTTCACTTTGAAGGACACGGAAAAAAATTTTCATCCACGAGATTTTCTTTCTTCGGGACCCTAAATCAGTTTACTTGGTTAAAGAAACTCTATATAGAAACTTATTAATGGAATTTAAGAATTTTAAACTTTTTGTAAAATTAACTGGTCCAGCAGACATTGTTCAACCCTTTCCGGTAGTGACACTAAGCTAATATACATATATTGTACTAAACTAGTTGTATCCGTGACGTCGTTCGCGTGACACATCAGTATAAAATCAATGAAAAGCACATAAATAAGTATACCCCGAAGTAAAAGGTATTCTAACAGAAAAAATTTTAAAATCGCTGTTTTAATATCTAAATCGATAACTATCGAAAAAATATTCCATGTACAAACACGGTCTCGTTACAGTTTTAGGGGTGAATATGACCTCGCGATCGGTCAGTAAGTTGCTCAGAAGTTAAACAATCACTAACAGACGCACAAACCATTATATAATTATATTTTAAACACTTTTGAATCTGTATTTTGATGCTTTCAATCGGAACAAAATATATATTATACGATCAAGTAAGTCTAGTATAATATTCTAGAAAAGTCTGTAAGTTATTTTTCCAAAAAAAATATTTTTTTTTTTTTTTTTTAATATTTACTATCAATTAACTTTTACTGTGGGTAATTATCACATGAAAATAATATAAATAATGATTGGTATTTTACAGTAATTACACGTACTGAACAGTTATTAATTATATGTTAGTCTAGCATCGGAGTCGCCAGTCAGTATTGCGAGAGTTTCAAGATAACCTTAATACTTTACACTGGCCTAATAACTGGTTCATATTTTATTTTTTTTATTATTGAAAATATTTCAATAATTAATATTTAAATGATTTTTATTTTTTATAAAAAAAAAACGAAATGTGATGATTAATTAATTTAAAATAAATAACATTTTCCCATATCTGTCAAAAATGGATAAAAAATGTTCATAGTTTGTGCCAATTAAATTGGACCCTTTTTACATGAGCGGTCCTTGAATCAATGGAACTGATTCCATAAAAGTTTTTATGATTTTTCGCCACAAATACTGTACGATTTTATTAATAAATGAAAATAGCGACTATAAAAGGTCTAAAAACTAGATAGTTGGGAAATTAAGAAGGATACAGGCTACTTTCTACCATAGGGAAATATGTTTAGAACGATACAATGAAATTACAACATCTGACATAGTCGTACCAAAAAAAATTCGTCACTGACTTCGTTAGCAGAAACAATGTCGACTGTTGATAAAAACTGGTATCATTAAAAATCACAACTATGCTAATTTTGGTCTAGGTTGGCAAAAATTTAAAGAACCATCAAAATTTTAATGGTTTAAATTTGAGAATTTTATAAAAAACGAATAAATATACTTGTAGATGGTCTTATACGAGTGGACTTTTATTTTTCAAACGCCTTTCAGGCTTACATTCCAGAATTAATTACAATTCGTTGATACTACCCCCACCTCTATTAGGCACCCATTTCCTTGTTCTAATTCTCATAATTTAGGTCAAAACGTTCACTGACCTAACTTAAGTCATTTATGCGTGTTAATTATAATTGTCTGATGAACATATACTTATGTGTCAATACAAAACATGTGATCCATATTCTATAGACTAGTTTAGACGAACAAAGTTAAAAATAATTTTTTTTACCCGTCAATGTTTCATAACAATTATCAATACATAATATCAATGATTAATAGTAAAATGCACCAAGTGCGTGTTGGACATACACTGAGTTAGAGTTCCGTAGTCACTAACTAGAATTGTTCACAATTTTTAGAATAAAATATAGAAAATTTTGTATTTCAATAAGGTTACTTCCACGTGTACTCATGCATTGTATGTGTTACTATGGGAGTCAATTACGTAACAATTTGGTTACTGATACTATATGTATATCCGCAATAATTCTAGTTAAAAAGATTTTTTCACAATTATGCCCAATATTTTGCAAGCTCAATTTCATTTTGCGAGTCCTTTCTAACGAACTCCCCCCCCCCCCCCCTTCACACGAAACGGTACGTGGGGAAAAATATTTTCATCCCCACTGCTTTTGACCTTATAAAAATTGAAGAACTAGGAAGGGTGCCGTGATTTTGACTACGAACCCTAAAAATGAGTTTTAAAATAATAGCATATTGTATTTATTCGTGCTTATATTATAATCAGACGAGTATGTAATGGTGAAAGAGTAGAGTAGTTTCACATTCATAGACTTGGAAAATCACCAGACATTGTGCATAAAATATGTAGTATATCGGACGATCGGAATAGTCATAGTCATAGTCGCATAGTAGATACACTACATAGTCACAGAGTGTTCAGTGAACAGTACTAACATCAATGTTCACTTTAAGTAAACATCGTGCAAGTAAAGAAGTTTTATGTTGCACTATTTACATATTTAAAATACGTCACTCACTAAACATACACGTACATATTAAAATTTATACATACAGATACAGACAGACAGTTAATTATTTTATAATCGACACTACGTCGACAAAAGTATACAACACAACCGATACCATGAACCGCAACATATTCAAAATCGAAGAAAATCACACTCTAGAGCCAATTTATTTCTCATAAGATCTGAAATGTTCTGCTTTCCGCGTCTTGAAACTTCTACCAGTTTGACCGATATATGTAGAAACAGTTACAATCTTGACAATTTGATTTGTATAGATACCCAACTTTTTAAATACGACAAAAAGTCAGGATTCTACAAATTAAATTGTCAAGATTGTTAACTGTTTCTACATACATCGGACAAACTGGTAGAAATTTCGAAACGCGAAGAGCGCAGAACATTTCCGATCTCACAGGAACAAAAAAATCCGATTCAACCTTTACTTGATCCACATGGGACACACTCCCGAAAGGAACTCATTTCTAGAAGCGATAGAAAGCAGTACCTAAAAATAATTAGAATTCAGTTTTATTTTCCATATTCTATGTCTTCCTGTGATGGATTAGTTAATGAAGAACACCACCAATTGACGTAACGTTCGATTATATCCAGACGCATCGAATATTTATGTCGGTCACTGTACTATATACATACATATATGCGTGTGTAATTGTGTGTACTCTGTTATCATCAGTGTAATGTAAAATATGATAAATGTTAAGTCATTAAGTACTAACACGCTTCTATGTAATTTATAGTTGTTGAATTGTATTCAGTGAAGAAGTATTGACTGACGGGGACAGGAGCGGGGCGGAGGCAGAAGCGTAAACGCGGCAACACTGTACGCAACAAACTGCTTCAAACTGTTTTATATTCATTTAAAACTTTTTCTATCGATTAAAACACGTGTATGTACATATAACTTGTAATACCTTCCCCTGCCAATATTATATTTATTTCACGTATTTATAAATTGTGTAAGCTGAACACCTGCTCTACAGGGAGTAACGAGTGGGAAAATGGAGAATTTAAAACACCTGCAAAACTGCGAGTTCAAATACAGAACCTGTATCTGTAGTGCCACGGGCCCACGCGTTACAAGCCGGTCAATTTGCGGTCGTGTTACGGTAGACCGTACTAGTGTGTGTACGGTGCTTAAAGCAGCTGTAAACAGTGCGAGGGGCCGTGCATAGTAGCGTATGTACTGTAGTCGAATAAAAAATCGATATTATTGTCTACTAAGACCACTTCCGGTCTTCCTTTCGCCTTCCCTGTCAACAATCAAACACAATGACTGAGTATCGGTGCACACGTGTTCGGTCTACGCCTGTCTGTCTGTCTGTCGACCATTCATTTCGTTCGTTCGTCGTATCCGGAAATGAAATTCTTAAGAATATTAACTTATATTTTTTTTTCGATTATATCAATAGTAGTTAAGAACAATAACAATGAATGTATTGTTTATTTTTTTATGTATTACTTTTTTTGTTAAAAAAAAAATGTTGATAATGTTTAGGAAATTGATTTCACTGTTTTAATAATGTTGGTAACCAATGAGTCATGAGTCATTAATCACATTATTACATTCTGTTTCCGTATCCATTATGTAATCCAGTCTAATCATTCTTAACATTTCGTTTTTAAAGAATTAAATTTTTTGGTTAAGATTATTATTAAAACATTTTTAAAAGTGTATTTTTAATGATTACAGAACAAAAAAGTCGCCGAGTTTGTGTTTGACACGCATTAAGTTAGGCCTCCTCAGCAGGTAACTCTAGTCTAGAGGCTGTCACAGCTTTAACTGAACATTAAAGTACATATATTTTTTACAAGTATCATAAAAATTAGATGAATATGTTCGACAATATTACTTGTACTTGTGTCCGTATGTGTTACTATGAGGGTTAACTACTAGATAATTTTATTCCTTATATATAATGTAGTAAAGTTGCTACTACCCATTTTAGATTTTTTGGAGACAGTTGTAATGTTAAAGTAAAGATAAATTTAAAAGTTCCTGGAAGAACCTCAAATTCAGTTTTAGGGCTTAACAGTACAAAATTCATTCATAAAAGGGCTTAACAGTACAAAATATCAAATCCAATTTAACAAGGCTATTTTGAGAAAAACTTCTGAAAGTGAAGCAATTTCGTTATCTAAAGTCAAAATAATTCTGATTAAGTATTCTTATCAGGTCCTACTATCTCAATTTTTTTTTTTCAAATTTGTTGGATCCAAGGTTGAAACGTCACAAGAGGCAAAAAAAATGTCCCTTTAAAACTCAATATTTCGCAAATTTTATTTTAAGAGCCCTTTTTACCCTACACAATGGTGACAGTGGGAAAAAATTATTCATCTCAACTTCACAATAAATTCTTTTAAAAATTTGAGGAAAATTTTTTTTGTTGCTAATTAATTGAAATTCCTACCCAGAGGAGATCTATAACATTTAAAAGACGAACGGTACTCTGATTACTATTCCTAAAACATAACAGTGCCATCTAATTGTACCAAATTTAATTATCTATCTATATAATAATCCCACGCTACACATTTCTAAAAATAATTTCCTATACGAATGTAAATAGGAGAACTATTTTTAGAAAGCACTTAAGGGATTACGGGGATGATAACATGATGTTTGATTTTATTATGAATATAGATAGGGCCATGACGTGGCGTCATGCTAAAAATAAAATTTGTAGGCGTCTGAATGCGTCCCTACGGTAGACATTAATAAAATTTAATACTCCCTAACTACATGTTATTAATACTTTACCTAGGTAGAGGTATAATATTTACATACCCGATTTTCCTTCAAAAGAAAAAAAAGGTATCAATTTTATTAATTGGTCAACAGTGGATATTTTTATTGAAATTAATTAATTAGCAAAAGTACACAGTGTACACAAACGTAATGCAATTACGTAATACGGTTCCTAGAATCTGAACATAATTTTGTCCGTAACTGTACGAGATTTTTTTCAAGCGCAGTTAAATAGATATGAACGTTTTGAATAAATTAATAAATGATTTTATTATCGTAAAACGGGATGAATTGATACGAATTTAATCGGTACGTTTTCGTATTTCCTTAGAACAGTTTTTTAATTTTATTTTTTGAAAGTATAGACCTTTATAAATGTGTCCTCAAAAGGAAATTTAAAAATTTTGAAAATTTATAAAGTTATAGCGGTTTTAATACGGTAGGTTCAAAAAGCACTTCAAAATTTTAAATGCATTTTGTTTTTCAAACTACATTTTTCAAGCTGGTCAACATGCCTTCAAAATCGTTTTTTAAACAGTCGCCAATTTTAGATTTTTTAAATTTATTTTTTCTTTTAATTCCTACCAGAATGACAACCTTTCTAAACCAGAATGCTTTATCTTTTTCATTTCAACTAAACACAGACGCCAAAATCATGACAACCAGCACATCACTTTTTTCGCCAAAAGTCCTTAAACTTTCGGTAAGAAGTTGGCTCAGTATTGACAAGAAATTTGGAACTTTGGATTTTTTTTTACTATAGCTTTTAAACTACATGGAATTTGGAACGTTTTGAGATAGCATTCCACGCATCTCCCGCTTCTACATAATTCATCCAAGTTCCTTTAAGAGATCCCAGTGTTGGTAACTTTATTAAGAACACCCTGTATATTTTTATTTTTAATATAATAGATTGAAAGTCCGACATAGTATTTAACGTACTGTATACATGTAAAATGTCACTTTCAACACTAGTTACGTAACAGACTATTAAATTTAGACAACATGTGATTCATATTGTGGAATTTTTTGTTAAGTCAATTTCGATGAACGCGACGAAGCTAAGTTCAAAGTGCATTATCTATTTTTACGAAAAAACGTTTTGTTTTGGCTACTATACAAATAAATACAAAACAGCGTTATTAAAATATGTGACGTCAATTGACGTCACTCGCGCAGGTGACAATCAAACTGTTTGTTGTGTACGATTTATTATGAAAGCGAAACACAAAACTACTGTTAATGAGCAGCCACTGTTCCCTTTGTATATGTGTAAGTACTTAGTTTTAATTTATGGAATTTTCCCAGCGTGATAAGTTCAGAACCGTTGGTTTTTTCTTTCAATATTATGTATTATATTTTTATTTGATAACAACCTTATAGTATAGAACATAGCATATTGTTATCAAACTAATAATTATAATGATAGCAATTAAAAAATTTTCGTAACTGATAATGAATTTTATAAATTATAAATTTATAAAATAAAATCAGTACATATAGCCTTGATTTAAACATTGTATACAAATGCTAGATTATGCTTTATACACAATATGTTATGTTTATGTACTTATGTTCTTATATATGTATGTAAGCTTAATCGAAATGTTTCTTTGATAAATATGTACATAATTACAGTCAAACCTGTTTTAGTGTATTTTTTTGGCGGCGATTTTTTATGCGATATGTAAAGAAAAAGTTCAGTAAAGTATCAATATGGCAAAAAGTACGAAAAAGTAAGAAATTTTCAGCTTAGTTTACGGTAAAATTGACTACCGCCTGTCCAAATGTATTTCATCTACCGATTACATAAGTATATACAGCAAAAACTGTTTTTATGCAGTCTTTATTTGTGCCATTTT
Source organism: Brachynemurus nebulosus (assembly GCA_035578155.1). Taxonomy (NCBI): domain Eukaryota; kingdom Metazoa; phylum Arthropoda; class Insecta; order Neuroptera; family Myrmeleontidae; genus Brachynemurus; species Brachynemurus nebulosus. The sequence goes on from JAPWDM010000013.1 coordinate 16,254,238, forward strand.
GACAAAGTGACTGTTTTTAAGCATTGAATCAGTAGGTACATTGCATAAGAATAAGTTACTGCATTATTAAGTTCCTTTATGTACTCGTATGTATTTATCGCAATTTTTGTAATATTATAAATAATGAAATAAAATATTCTCATGTGTAAATTAACTCTTTATCTTGTTTACGCAAAGCACGTTTTGAGTTATGTAGTCTCTATGAAACTTTTTTTTTAGAATGTTTTAAACCTACGTTTCATTTAAAGCAAAACATTCTAAATTATTACATTATCCCAAAAATATATACTGAAACTTTATTTTTGCGGTCCTGATTCACTAAACAATTTTTTTTCTACAACCTATTTAAAACTATACTTTTTATAACGACCGATGAAGTTTTTGAATATTTTTGTTTTTTGCGTTCTTTTATCTAATCCCCAACCTCCGCACGAAAAAAAGTTTCAGTGTAGGTAATAGATTTATTATACAAGTATATGTATATACTGTGTGAGTTTTTCGAGAGTTAGCATTTTTATTACAGCCAAACCGTTGATTTAATCGAAAAATTGTTCAAATAAAAGTTGTAGATATCGACGGGGGCAACCAATTGCTATAGTCAGGAGCTTTATAGCTCTTATGGTTTTCGAGCTACGATACAAACTTATAGATTTTTAAATGGGACGATATATTAATTTTTCGATAAAACTGATCTAATGCATTCATTAACAACATAAATGAGCAAAAAAAATTTTTTTACCCAAGTTTAATTTTTTAATTTTTCTTTAATTTATCGGTAAGGCGGTAAAAATATGCATATGTACTTGAGGCTACTTCAACCGATAGTATTTTTCTTGGTTACATTTCCATTACATCAAACAAAAGAACCTTTTCCAGTACCATTTCTATCATAAAAATTTGGTTGTAATAGAAATGGCAACTCTCAAAAAATACTGCAAAATAATTTTCAGGGTATACGCTTTCGATTTCGGAATATTCTATTTTCGGTTTGGATAAATTGAAAATAGTACACCAAAGCCCAAAAAATAAAAACCTATTCGTATACCTGTTAATTAATATGTAAACCGTTTAATATTTTATTTCCCTGACCTCATAAAAATGTGTGATCTATTATACTTTTCAATGGAATGCCGTCCGTCATAACACACTAATTAAGTAACGTACTAATTCAATTACGTAATTAATTAATACATACATATTTGTACGTATGCGTTCCCCTTAATGTTAAGTGTGTTGTGTATTCAATAGCCTACAGTGGTATGTCAGTAACTGACATTAACTGACTGACTTGACTGACTAACTAGGTACTGAGATGGTAGCTTGAAACAATTCAAACAAATACAATTAGCTTATTAAATTATGTAGTTATGTTATACATAGTTCAAATTATGTATTGGTATCGTTATGTACGCTTGAGGATAGAATAAAGTTAAACACTATGCTGTGAAGTGGATTTAATAAAAATTTACAATTCAGTATGTGTGATCGACTATATGAATTTTGTGATTTAATCATCTAGGTAGACAAATTATATAGTGTATACCTAGACATAGTATACCATTGTATAAATGAAGCCTCAAGATACGTTCCAAATACGACCAACTGCTACTTTGTAGTCAGTGCAATAACCCTGGTAGCAACAGTAACAATTTTTAGTGCGTTTTCGAAAATTCGTTGCATACAAATTATGTCTCGCAATGAATATGGTCCTGTTTATTGAATAATAGACAGCACATTATGTTCCTCATATCACATCCGACTAAGTGCATCAATGAAAACCCTACAAATTGACTTTATGCGCTATCTATTCCACTATAATATTATTAATCTTTAAACAAAAACAAAAAAAAATGGTATTTTGATACGACAGTTTCAGAAAAAAAACAGGCGTTTAAATTTGGTCTAAAAACCAATTTTTTCATTGATTTAAACACAAATTTTTTTGGAATTTATGCCACAAAATTGGTTTTTTTTTAAAAGTTGTCGCCAACTTCGGTCACTGTACTTCAAAAGAGAGCTGATGACGAGACGAATATTGCCAAAAAGGATAATCGTTGGTGCGTCTGTTAGTGATCGTCGTGAATAACTTCTGAACACGACTTGAACGATCGAGTGCATACAAAATTTTGGATGTAGTTTCAATAAGGTAACTTGTAATGTGTTGTATTACTGTTCTATAAATTTTTTAGGTATGTAGGAATATTTAACAAAATTTCGTATACACAAAAATACGCCAATGTCTCTGTTTATAAATGAAAGATGATAAATGTGCCACTCTGGTCGATTGAACTATAACTTTGCACGGTGTGCAGCTAACTATGTAGCTGTATGCTGGTGCATACTAGTTGGTGGTAACCTTGCGGCTAAACAAATGACCCAATATTACAGTTAAAATAATTCATTAAACTATTGAGAAACGAATTACGTATTATGTAAACAAGTTAAATAGGTCTTTTACTGTACAACACGAATTAAATTTATTATTAAATTCTTTTAAAATAGTACAGTCGTGCACATAAAAATGTAACCATTCCATTAAGAGCAATATTTTCGTAGGAATTATACATACTATATGTACAATTATTCATTTATGTACAAAGGGTGCGTTGACTCAACAAGAAAATCTGATTCATCACACTGTTGAAACTTTCTTTTGAAAAAAAAAAAGACATTAAAAAAAGTATTTTTGCTTATCGGGCACGAATATCTTGTATAACTGGAATTTAATAGCTTTTTTTTGTAGTTAAGTAAGTGCTTAAAAATCATAACTTCATAATATAATAACTGTTAAAGAACTGTTGAAGTCAAATAATCTTGTTCTTGAAAATTTTAAGAAAATAGTCGAATTTTATTAAGTTGGATTTCGATTCATATAATTATACGATATTGGTTTGTTTAGCAATACATTCTAGAATAGAGAGAAATGGCATTATATTTCCTTCTTTTTTCTATGTAAAATAATTAATAATCGGACAGAAACTGAAACTATTATTTTCTCTACTTATTACTGCGTTAAAATATTGCATATTTGTTATATTAATCACTCTGTATACTGTTGATATGTGTGAAGAATTACTTAAAAAGAGTAAAAAGTATATTTCCGTTTTTCTCACACCTATATTACTAAGCGAACCAACGCTGTATTTTAGATATGAAATAATTTGCTTATGAAGTTCTCATTTTTGTTTCAAAATCACCAAAATTTCTTGACAAAAATATACAATTAACCTCAAATTTTAGGTCTATAGCCATCCAGCGCTTAATCGAAAATTTTTAAAGTCTCAAATAATTTTAATATACAGTTGAACAAGTCTGACTTTGCCGCATCAACGTCATTAAAAATGCACTCTTAAAAAATTGAGATAATACTTACTAGAAAGAAAGAAATGACCTTGAAGCGGCAAAGTCAGATAACACCAGCCAAATGAAATAATTTCTCTATTTCGATTTCTGTTATCCAGAATAGCAAAACTCCTACCGAAAATAAAATTTTGACCCCGAACTGATTTAATGGTTAGCAGCTCGCACTCTGGTAGGTCATAAGTTCGAATCCAACCGGGGGTTAAACTGGTTGGGGGGGGCAGGTTTATTTATAACTGTACTTTCTTGATTATATCAAAAATGAATATTATTCTAACAATAAATTTCATGTTTTTACTATCAAAATTAGAAATTTTAGCACTTGGAAAACTATTTAGTGTTACTAGAACAAACACGATGTGAAATCTGCATTTTTTCTATCAAAATTACAAGATTCCTGCAAGAAATACTTTAATACCTCCGATAATCATGCGTTTATCGATATAAAAATAATTTATGACCAACTTAGAATGTTCACGCTATAAAATTATTGAAATTAAATACATATGCGTGGGTGGTCCATGTTGATCGATGACTTAACTTTCATTTTTTGTACTTGTACATACACATATGTACATATGTAAAACTTCATTTAACTTAACTGTTTATAGCAATTTTTCTAAATAAAATTTACTGACTAAACTTAGCCAGTATTTAATAACTCGTAAATTTTCTTCTATATGAATCATTTGCAATCATGAATCAACGACTCTCTGTGTTTTCATTGTTGTCAGGTAGCAAATTTTTATAGACCATAAATCAGTAGAAACAAAACAATACGAAATTTTCTGCTGAAAAATATATTACGCACAAATAATGAAAACTTATTCGAAAAGTTTGGAACTTCAAAAAGAAAAAAAATTACCCAACACATAAATATGTGTTTAACTCAATATTATAAGAATTGAAATAGACGAAAGTAGCCGCATTGTGGGGGTTCTACGCCTTCCTCCCTTCACAGCCCACAAGAGGAAGCATACATATAAGGCATAGAATGTGAAGAATTTAATGTCTTTAATAAATTTCGTATCTTTATGTCCGAAAAAGATCAAAGCTTGCGGTTTTAATTTTGATAAGAAATTTTGGTATAAAATGTGACCATAATTCATAGCATGTGGACGATATTTATTATCTCCGTTAAAATTTAAAACATTAGCGTCGTACACTAATTTCATTACTATGTAAGCTACATGGATTAGATTATTTAATATTTCGTTATTAATTAAACCGATAAGGATTTACATTTTAATTATGAATATATTTTACAAATTATTCATGCAGTGAGGTTATAAAGTCCATAAAATCTGGGTAAGGATTCAAGATATATGTATGTACACACTAAAAAATAAAACAAAGGATACAAAACCATCATTTTAACCCTATGAACGTTCACTTCCGGTAGTTTAGATAACGCTGTATAAATTTCTAAAGATTATATTTGGGAAAGTACCGACTTTTTTATATTTTGAAACAGTTAGTTTTTGTTAAAGACTGAAAAAGTAAAAATCCAAATTGAAAGTAGGAATACAAAATTGTTTTGGAAAATGAAACTGAGGTTAGAATTAGATATACACAAACATAAAAATTTGTACGCTCATGTTTCAAAATCTCTTGAATAGTTTTGCTTCCGTTTCTATTTTAGTGTGTTTTTGATGAAATTTTTAAAGATCAGTTCTTACATGATTCCCTGTGAATTTATATATAAATTTTGAAAGTCGTTAGGCTACGAATACAAGGAAGCTGTGTTCACACCCATTGGCAAAGGGGTCTATAATTTAAAAAAGTCCAGTTTTGATAAATTTTGTGAATATATTTTTACAAAAATTATTCAACTAGTAGTATAAATAAAAATAATAAATAATTTCAAAGACGTATTCTATAAACAAAATAATTTTACGTTATTGTGAAAATTTGCAAATAGTGAATATAGTGAATTTTAAAGGACATAATTATGTATATATCAATTAACGTTGTCTAGGTCAATACTATTGTTTTCCTTTCATGACCAATCAAAATGTACATTTAAAATATTCAATTAGAAGGTCTTTCAACACAATATATGAGAAATTGTTATTATTTTACTGTATCAGTTTAAAAAATATAAATAATGTCATTCTATAAAACCTTTACGGAATCACAAATTCTTGAGAAGTATTTCTAATAAAATTTTAAAAATTGTATTTGGGCTAAAAATTGTGTTTGGACTAAAAATAGTTGGTGAGGCTTCCGTGCGCGTTTTAAATGTCGCGTTTTTAACTGAAGTAGACTAGAATTTGTCTAGTGACTTGCTTGGCGCGATGCCGAAATGTTTGACTATATTTAGGAAGATGTCACACAAATAGCCGACAGTCTCAAAAAATTAAAATATTAACCATTTACAAAATAATGAATTGTAGACTTTATTACAGGAAAAATATGTTTGATGTGAGACTTTGTTTTGTTGGCATTGAGTCAATTAGACTTGTTCGAATATTTTTTTTAAAACTTTCATTCAATTTTGAAAAAAATTTATTGCTTTTGTAAAAAAATGTTTTTGATAAGATTTTCTGAAATTTTCATCAAAAAGTTTATTACGCAGAAGTCAAAATGTTATATCAATAACGTCTGTGTTTAAAATCGGTCAAGCTTCAAAGTTGTAAATTTTTATTTGTTCATACTTTTTAGGGTTTCAAAGAAATGTACTGCGGAATCCTTATAATTTTGTCGTGTCTGTCCGTCTGTTACACTTTTCACCAGTAATTTTAAAGCAATATTAGTTCAACAAGTCTGAAAAAATTACAAATAGTACCGAGTCCTTTATAAAAATTTTCATTTATTATTACAAAATTTGTTGCCTAACAATTTAATGAGAAAAACTATCAACAAACAAAAATTTGACAGCGCAGCTGGAACATTTTTGGGCTGACGGTTCTTCGAGTTAAATAAACAACAAATTTGAAATCCCAAATTCACAAACTTATACCAGAAAAAAATATATAAGTACCATATCGTTAGACAATTTAATTATAATTTAATATTTCGTTACTATGGTTTTGAAATTAATTAAATTTATCAATGAAACCTGTATCTTCATTTTGGGTCATGTTTACCTAGACAATTAAATGGCCAACGAAAAGTTTTTACCATTTTTCCCATCACAAAAATGAAAACACTTCAATATTCTTTTGGGACTAAATATACATGAGTTAAATTGTCAATTAAAATTATTTCAAAAAATTCTAATCCATAATTTGAGCAGTTGCAGCGATACTTGCCGTGAAATTACTCGAAATAGCGTAGTGAAAGTGCTCTTGTCAAGTGATCTGGGGTACCTGGGTTCGATTCCTGATCAATCCCATTACGTATTTCTTGTCCTTTTTTTTATTTAATCAATTTCCTAACAATACTTGAAAAATGTGGTTATTAATAAATAAGCTTTTCTTTCAAAAATTTCGTAACTGCTTTCATTGAAAAAGTACAGCTCCAAAGGCAAACATTAACATTTATCATAATTATACCAAAATTATGTCTAAATCGAAAAAAGATTCGCTTTTTTACTGCTCACGAAAAATAAAATCAATAGTGACATATCGGATTGCGACAGTATGCAAAAAAATGTATCCTTCTTCCCCTTGCGAAGAATCGATATGTGCACAAAACCTATTCAATACCAAACTTTTCATACAAATTTTCATTTCCATTCCAAAAGACGTGCACTACAGTTAACAAAATGACTATACCTACATCACGATATACCTAAAATAACTTTTCTATGAATAATAATAATAAGTACTAAATTCCCAAACCTAAATCACTAACAAAACACAAATCCATTACCGACGTTGTCACGACATCGAGGGATAAACTCGAAAATGGAGCGAACGAAGGACATCGACGAGAAAATTTATTCTAACATATTGCCGTCTATTTTTAGAACGTAGAATTACGTGGTACGCACACTGGCTGCTGATTCACATATACATATACAAAGGCAACATTCCTGACTTTCCTGCCGTGCGTTGGAACGTAAACGGAGGCAGTGTCGAAAATTACGCCGTCTGTTGTTAACCTTTAACACTACACAGCCCCCGTTCCCCCGCTCAAGTGCACCACTACCCCCGAATATGCGTGTAGTAGTAGAGTAACCAAAATAGAAACGACGAAAATTGTTGTACTTCTTGAAACGACGTTGAGGGTGTATTTATTGGCGTAGGTGTGTGTCTGTCTGTCCGACTAGCGCGTACAACTTGAAAAAGTTTTCCCCCACCCCCACTCCGCCTGGTGTGAACGTCTCGAGTGAAATATGGGATGCGGAAAAGAATGTAGGGAAGTTTGTTTTCTTTTCTTATTATATTGAGAGCTATAATATTACTATAATTTTTATATGGTTGGCATTATTTAAGGCGTATGATGAAAATTTAATGGTGCATGGCACTACACGGGAGGAAGTTGTTTAAATTTTAACCCTTTTAAATCTTAAGCTTAAGTATACAGAAAGAAAACTACGTTTGAATTAAACGAACATATCACTAGTGAGAATTGTTTCATGTTGATGCGGTAAAAATAGCGAGTTTCCTGTTGGTTAGGAAGTCTATTGTTGAGATATATGCATAGAAAACAGTTAAATCGCTTTAAACACGTAAGTTTCGAAGTTTAAAAATGGTTATAAGAAGGACTGTTAAAAAAAAAAATGTAAAAAAATTTTCTCCGCTGTCCGGAAAAACATTGAGTCAAAGATATGTTTTATAGTTCAACACGTATACATAGAGATAACCGCAAACAACGATCTTCTGTACCCCAGCCAAAAAACAATTTCCACAGATCGTAGATTTTCTTTCAATTTTATTTTAAACACGTTTTACAAATTGACTGATAGCTTTACACTTTACCAGATAGGTAAATATCTGATATTTACTGGTTCTGTGTGTACTCAACTATAAAACATGAAAATTCTTAACTAGAATTTTTTTTTCTCCACTATATTTCTTCATTTCCGCTCATTTCACAAGAAAATTTTTTAATTAAAATTTTATCAACAATTTGTATGACATGAGGAAAAACTATTTTCATTTAATACCACACACATCGTTCAAATATAAATTTAATAAATATAGGTAAGTGAAAAGAAAAGCCAACATTTTCCATTTTCAATTAAAACGATCTCACTATATATAAATAATAAATAGAGGAAAATGTGTAAGTAATGTACCTACATTTAATTTGAAAAACTATACAACACTCGGGAGAAGTCACCGTGTTACAATTTTCTTTACACGCCATAAAATAATTTTCCTACCAAGAAAATTTAATACCGGGAAAATTTTATAAAAATTTATTTGTAACTTTCAAATAATAAGTTAATACAGTACCTAAACACAGGAAAATTATTACAATTTCTTTTCTAAGTAATTTCTTCAATACCTAAAAAAATCTGTATGCTTTTTATTACACGTGTTAAATTAATACACATCTGTTATGTCTACCCAATATTATTACTTAAGATATGTATCATATCTTGCTGTTAAATTAATTATTGTATAAAAGTCACTCCTAGCTTATTTCGTGTTATTTTTAAAACTTTCTATTAAACATTATAATTTAAGGGGAAATTCGCCAAAAAAAAAAAAAATCGATTTTTTTTCTTCATAATTATGTTCCTTAAGCTGTTAAAAAAATTCTCCTAAAAATCTATTTAAAAAAAATGAAAAATCAAAAAGTTATGGGCATTTTAGTTTATGAGCATTTAAACTTTAAATGCTTTTTCCTCGAAAGTGCATTTTTTGACATGGTTCCTCATGTATCTCAAAAAGTATTTGAGATATCGACATAAATCAAAGTTCAATATTATTCCTCAATACCGTCATTTTGGCGGGAACTCGGATCTTTTACTTCCGTAATATATTTTCAAAATGGCGGCTGTTTATAGTCGAGAAAAAGCGGTGATTTTTAAAAATGTATTTTCAAAATACGATTTCTCGCTGGTTTTTTATTTTTTTTTTTTATATACATAATATGTATATTTTCAAAAAATTCTTAATTTTGGTTCACTGGGGATTTTAGAACGCGAGGAACCATCAAGATGGAAAAATCTTGCAGTGTCGACTTCAAAACCATTTATACTCAGTTAATTTTTGAATTTTTTTTTTAATCTCAAGACATGTAGAAACAATGTTGTATATTTAGTTTTTTAATAAAATATTTATTTGTATAAAAAAATAAAAAGAGTAAATAACAAAAAGGAGGATTTTTGATGTTCTTTGGGCGAATCTCCGCATAAGAACGGAAACAGATAAGTCAAGAATGAATGACTTGAAGTCCCTTGAAAGTAATACCGTAACAAACTTAAACTTTTTGGTTGTATTTTTAGTACGATGATCAAAGGTACAATTATTCGTCTTAACGGAAAACCAAAATATCAAATTTCAAAAACTTTCCCTTACCATTTCTTCGTAATACAATTTATTGCTTATTTTAACAAAACAACAACTAACTGTATGTAATTAAATATTTTTGTGAAAATTCAAATCAAATGTGAAGGTCGCTGAAGTTAACACTACACACACACACGTGCTTGAAAAAAATTTCTACCATAATCAGCTGAAAATTTCATAATTTATTAAATTTTCTTACAATACGAATATGTACATTATCATTTACATATATATTTATTACATAATTATTGGAATAAGAATATTAATATAATTTATGTAATTTTCATAATAATATACATAATCATTATTAATATATCTTTCAAAAGCGCAGTGGAAAATTTTCGTGGAAATAAAATTTTATTACTTTTCTTACGTAATAATCAATACTATTATTTCCAGGGAAAATCATTTCAGGTAATTTTCGGAACAATATAGCCACTAATTATAATTACACTATTAAAAGAGAACTTTTAGCATACTTATCTACACAACTGTTCCTTCACTTGAAATAATTCGATTATAGAAAGAAAAAAAAGCTAATGGATGATGAACGAGAAACGGTGAAGCGTCGGGAAAAGCAAGGGGAGGCGGGGAGGTGCGTATTAAATTGATTGATTTAACATTATATCAAGAATATCTCCACTTAATGGTATTTACCATTTTCATCAGTAAGTAAATTTTTGACGAGGAGTGTACACTAAACAAAATTACACATCTAAAAAAAAAAATCTAATTTTCGCTTAGAGGAAGCAAATTTTTGGTACGGCGCAACGCATGTCTGTGACAGTGAAATAGAAAGTAATAGTATCCGAAAAATTTAAAAAATTAATTCATTTGCACTTCCGTTGTAACTCAATAATAAATGGAACATTCATACAAGAATTCACAAAAATCTTCGATAACCAAATTGCATTTTATTTTATGTTATAAAGTAATAATAGGTGTGGCCCAATTTTTTGTAGCGTACTGTAAATATCTTTCTATACAAGTAATTTGATACTGAACGCGAGTGACAATGATGAGTAATGTCAAAAAAAAAAATTCCATCGAGTTAAAAGTGACGTTAAATATCCGGTCTAGACTAATTAGGAATAACAAATTTTTATCAATAATAAATTTTCCTCCCTGTTTTCCTGTAATCAAGGCACAAGCAGAAAGAATTAATTTATTGGAAAACACAAAAAAAAGTTGAAATATAAATTTTAAAATTATCGCAAAGTAAGTACAAGAAAGAAAGTTATGAGAAAAAAATATGATAGCTAATAATTTATTGAGCAAATTTTCAGAAAAATAAAAAAAATTGCTATTTTTAAATTACGTCGCAAATTTTGTGTTTGAGGTTCATAGGTTTGTTCCAGCCAACACTGCAAACTAATTCACGTTTTAATGAGTTTGCGCACAATTATTGCACTGTCACTACCAAGAAGAACCGTAACTCAAGTTTATACAAAATTTCATAAATAGAAGGCAGAAAATAACTTATTTTTTAAATTTTGTCGCAAATTTCGTGTTTGAGGTTCATAGATTTGTTCCAACAAACACTGGAAACTAATGCACGTTTTAATGAGTTTGCGCACAATTATTTTATTGTCCCTCTACTAAGAAGAACTGTAACTCAAGTTGACAGAGAATTTCACAACTAATATTTAAAATTTTTGTTACAAAGTAAAAATCCCGAAACTTCTACCCTTATAATTTACAAAAGAAGAAAGAAAAACATATTAAATAGACAAATTTTAAGCAGACATATTTCATATTAGATACCGAATTGAAATTCTGAATTGGAAATTCCAGTATTTGTTAGAACATACCTCGTATGTCTTCAAAAATTTCTCTGCGCACCCGAGGGGCAAAATTATCTTTATCAATTTACATACCTATACTATAAATTGTATCGCTGTACATATGAACTCAATTCGCACAGACGTACAAATTTTCGCACATCAAATCAGCAAGAAAAATGTAAAAGAAAAAAATATTTTGCAAAAAATAACAAAACCTTGCTAATTTATTGTTATATAGTACTGACAAGTACAGTTATGCGCGAAATATTGTTAACACTTGATTTAACACAATAATAACAAAATTAACAGAGTGAGAGAAATTAATTTACGCCAATAGTGATAATTGAAATTAACTCATTTTAATATAGGTCAACAACATTTCAAATTAGCGGGGATACGCCAGAAAGTTTCTCCAGGATACCAACGAGTTAAAAATTCAAGAAAATTATATTTTTCTTTTAAATTAAATTATAGATGAATTTTGACTTGGATGTTATAATCACTAATCTGGAATAATTCGACTGAATTTTCCAAACTAGTCCCCCAAAAACAGTTTCGCCAATGTTGCCATCATCAAAAATTATTAACAACATTTGGATTAACATTTAACCTGGATCGCGTGGTACTTTTGCGTAATCGTAACACAATATTTCATGTATTTGATAGTTAACTCATTAAATAAATGATTCGTGGAATTCGTTATTTGATAATGATCAGATAAAAATTTTTTTTTCATACATAAAGCTGTGAAAAAAATTAATTAATTGTGACACTCGGATAGTTTAATTTATCAAAAAATCAAAATAAATAATAAATATTGACGCAAAATTTAATTTATGACCAGAGACAAATTTTTCTGAATCTCGGTCGATAAAATGATAAACGGACAAGTGATGGTTTGTCAAAGATTTGAAAAGATGTCGCTTACGGAGGTTTTTGAATCAGAATGTTAAGTCTATAATAAGTTAGTTTAGTGGTTAGATAGGTCGATTCGTTCTTATTTGCTACGTTTAAGGTCAAAAATTGAGCACTCAATAAACGCCGTATATGCCTACCAAGTGCGTTTTGGGCACACATTAAGTCAGGGTTCCGCAATGGCTAGTTTTTCATAGCTTTCAGAAGCACATAGCAACTTTATCAACTTTCCAGCATGTCTCTTAAAGATTTGGACTTTTTCTAATACTGAAATATATCTCGATACCAAATCTCATCTACCAGAAACCATTTTCTCGTTTGAGCTTCTATTTGAATTTTCCAAAATTTGGTTGCCGAAAGTTAGTAATCGGCATTTTAAATTTTTTTGAGGGTTGTAAAATTACGGGTAGAGTGCCATAACTTTATTTCGAAAGCTTTCTCTGGACGATACGTACGTGTAAAATTTCATGTTTATAGCACGAACGATGTAACGAACCGAACAGACCGATAAATATGACGAAACTAGAGTTTCGAAATTTTTTTCCCGAAATCCTAAAACTGCACAGGAAAAGATATTAACTAATATATAAAAAAAAAAATATTTTATTATAAATAGCCCCTCAATTAAAAAAAATTCATTGGCGCCATTGTCGAATATAAATTCGTTAAGTAAGTGTCAAGACACGCAAAATGACAGACATGCAAATCTATAAGGATTTCGTAGTGTTGTAGCTACAAAATTTTAAAAATATTGTTATTGTTTGAAAAATATTTATAACTTTTTTACCAACGATTTTTCTAAAACAGTTTCCCACCGGGTGTCGTTACCAAATTTGTGTTCTAGTGTATCTACCTTCTGACCAGTTGCTATCTGTTTCAATTTAAACATTAATAATTTTATTGTAATAGGTACATGTAGAAATTTAATATCATATCTCTAGTAATAACACGAATGCTCACAATGACTATAGACTATATATAACTATTACTGCCTCCATTGGCTACTCTGTGCCTCCGTAGTCCTCGAGAGTGTCTATGTCCTTCGTTAGCAACTACTCCTAATCATAACTGTCCCTCCACCGGAGAGAGCACTGGCGGGACTGACTGCAACCAAGCACTCTGACTGACCACTAACTATATTGTAGGTATTTTTCCATCATTGCTGTTACCCACCATCATTTTAATTTAATAAATTTATATGTTGGGTATTTTCAAGTAGTTTTCCCATCAACGTGAAATATTAAACAAACACTTTTCGCAGAAATTTTCCCACTTGACGCAACGGTGGTGGTATTCCAGTAGCCAGTCTAGTCGTGTTTGAAAGTCCATTTTTTTTTTTACAGTTTGTTCAATTAAAATGTTTTGAGAATGCATAAAAAAAAATACTTCATATCTGAATTCGAGATTCTATAAAAAAAAAAAGTTGTTTCGAGTACAGCTGAATCTTTATTATGCGGTTTTTAAAAAAAATTGGCCATCAAAATGCATAATATAAATCAAAATCAAGAGACAGTAAGAAACTTAAACATTTACTATAATAACTTTCTTTGATAAAAATACTTTTTAACGGCTTTTAAGCATTTAATCAATACATTGCATAAGAACAACATGAGTTATTGCATCATTTAATTTTTGTACAAATGTATTTTTCAGAATTTTCATAATATTCCCTATAAAACTGAAATATAGGAAATTTCTAAGTTTTGAGCGTTTTCAGTTATGTTTTTTCGATGAAACTTTTTTTATGCGGTCCCGATTCACCGCACAAATTTTTTTTTTACAATCTGGATCGAATTATACAGCTGAACTTTTTTTTGTGCGTTGGATAGGGACCGCATAAAAAAAAAATTGCACAAAGAAAATATATTCAAAAATATCATAAATAGCTATAAAAAGTAAAGTTCGATTCAGATTGTACAAAAAAACTTTTTTTGTGCGGTTGGTCGGGACCGCATAAAAAAAGTTTAATCGAAAAAACATTACTCAAAACGCTCAAAACTTAGAAATTTCCTTAAAAGTTGCTTCGATAAACAAGATAAAGCATTAATTTACACGTAGAAACATTTTATTTCAATTTTATAATATTATGAAAATTTTGAAAAGTACATCTGTAACAAAAGTAAATGATGCAATAACTTATGTTCTTATGCAATGTATTGATTAAATGCTTAAAACCCGTTAAAAAGTATTTTTATCAAAGAAAATTATTATAATAATTGTTTAAGTTTCTTACTGTCTCGTGATTTTGATTCACGTTATGATGCATTTTAAAGGCCATTTTTTACAAACCACATAAAAAAAATCGCACAAAAAAAGACCGCATAAAAAAGAGTTCAGCTGTATTTGACAGGTATTCAGGGTAACTTCGTAAATATTAGGGTTCCGAAGCCACATCTTCGGAACCCTAATGGTTTTGTGCGCCGTATAATTCGACATTGACATGTACTTTACCTTTTAAGGGTCTATTTTGCCCAGTAGCGAAGACATACTAGAATATACCTATATACTATAATTAAGTCGCCTTCAAAAATAATAGAGAATTTAGTCAAGTTACAGAAAAAATTAATTAAATTCTATATAGACAAAAGCGGACATAAGGTAACCCTAAGGCAGAGGTAACCCTAAATCAATATAGTACATTATGATACAGTAGTCTCACTCCGACCAATACGGACGATCGTATCACTGTCCGCAATGGTTGTAAAATCAAACAATTTGACACAACTAACCCAAAATATGTTATTAATAACGAAATGTGATATCTCTCTAAAAAAAAAACAAAATAAAAACACTAAATATTCTATTTCATCAAAAAAAAAAAAATTTAATAACGATTATTTATGGAAAATTCTACACGATTTTCATTTATGAATTTTCATAAAAATATATTACATTTTAAATAATATCAAACATATAATAAAATATATTTGCACATTTTTCACACCGTACGGTCGCTAGGCAGGTCTCTTGGCGTCCCGAATGTTGGAAAAATAAATATACGTCTACAAGACCGGTCTGATGTCAAGACACTTTTCATTTTCATAAATATTCAAAGCATGTTTTATTTATAATGTTGTTGGTTTTTTTGCGCTCCATGTGTGGAAATAAAACAAAAGGCACGGTTTTAATATTTTATGTACCGTACGGTGGGATCACTTGGGACCCACGTTATAATAACTTAAAAAATAACTTATTAAATTGTTCTAGGCTTACCCATATCTCTTTTATACCATTAGATATTTTTTATTAATTTTAAAAAGAAGCATTATAACATTTCTCCGGACCCGTGGGAACTGAATTAAACTTAATGAGTTCAATAAATTGTTTTCAACATGATAAAATTGCAAGTAACATGAATAAGTAACTATTCTGTGCCTTCAAGACCATTTTTGAGCTGGTGCAAGTCAATTTTGAATCCAAAGTAACCCCATTTCTCCTTTGAACCGCCACCTTAAAATCATAATATGAAGATAATAACTGTTTAGGTGTTGCAAATTTGAAATATTTGCAAACACAATCAAAAAAAAAAACTAGATAGAATATTCATTCTCATAAGAGTTATGGACAGGTGGTACTACCACCACCTAGCAGAAAAGACCAAAACTATTACAATTTTATGTATGTACTAGCTGTACCTGCGACGTTGTTCGCGCGACGCATTGTTGTAAACTCAATGAGAAATATATAAGTGTAATAATTATACAGAACTTGCATAGAACAATAATTTTTGCGTATTGCATGCACATGCTCAAAAAAGTTTTTCTTTTTTCCTGTGGGAAGGAAGTAAAAAGGAGTAAAAAGTAGCTTAAATATTGACACACGTAATAAGTTATCACCACACCAAATTTCATCAAAATCCGTCCAATAGTTTTTGCGTAATGCATGCACATGCTCAGAATGGTTTTTGTATTTTCCCGAGGTAAGGAAACATTTTCCCCGAGTAAAGAGTATCTTGGATGTTGACCCAGGCAATAACTTATTACCACACCAAATTTCATCAAAATCCGTCCGATAGTTTTTGCGCAATGCATGCACATGCTCAGAATGGTTTTTGTATTTTCCCGAGGGAAGGACACATTTTCGTACGCACACATTTCCGTACGCAAAATAGCTGTTTGCCCACTGTACTCTTCCCGCATACTTTTTTGCGTGTGGAAAGTAACTTTCCACACGCAAATTGACAATAAAACACGCAAAATTTAATCAAACCACGCAAAGCCGCCTCTTAATTTTTCATTTAATAAATATTTCATAATTATTTCTATAGAAACCACCAACAAAGTAATTTAAACGATAATTAATTCAGAAAAAAAAGACGAACACTTAAAAATATTATTTTAAAAAGTAATAAAAATGTCAAAAATAGTGATAATAATAGAAAAAAGTATGTAAAATTCGTAATAAAAAATAGTATGTGCAACTCGTGCGGGATTGTCGATTGCCCCACTCAAGCGAATGAGCGCACGAACGTAGTGAGTGCGTTCATTCGCTTCAGTGGGCAATCGACAATTTCCCGCACTTATTGCACAATATACTATACAGTACCAGTACAATTTTTTAAAAAAAATATTCCATGTACAAAAATTGGTTTCGTTACAGTTTTATTAAGTATATGTATAATAGATTATAGTGCAAAGTTATTCGCCTATGGGTAAACTAATCCCATTTTACGGTATCACAATCGTAATAAACGTATATAACCGCATATTTATATAAGCGTCAGTCAGGTAAGGATTGTAAATGGCTGCGGTTTCATATATGTATGTATAATATTTATGAAAGATATGTAAATAAAAATAATTTAAAAGTTTATTTAGGTATATTTTATCAACGCATCATATCCTTGCCAGTGGGGGAGGTTCTAATCTACACGGTAGAAACCCCGGTTGGTGGCTATACCCCCTTTTAACAACTTTTCATCTCTCGAAAATGTTGACGTAGCACTTTACTGAATTATTGAAACGGTAATTATACCTTTTTAACGTTTCGTGCTGGGGAGTTATAACCGCGAAAAAATTTATAATTTTGATAATACGTCTGTTCATCGCCGTGTGTGATTCGACACACACTTGATCACTTTTTTAACGTAGTTACAAATTCCTAAAAAATTGTAAAAAATTTGAGACGAGTGACTACGAAACTCTAACTTAATGCGTGTCTAAGCACGTACTTGGCAATTTTTTTTTATTATTTTTTCTACAACCCTCTGACATAAAGTATTTGTAGGGGCTTTAAATTGAAAATTGGAAAAACTATTAACATATTATAAGTAAATAGCTGAAAAAGTGTATTTGTGAACACAAAAAAAAGGGATAAAGGAATTGTTGAAAAAAATTGGAGTTTTTTGTTGAGTGATAATTGGAAAATTGTACAGTAACGTCTACAAAAATCATAACAGTTTAATAGGGATGCAGAATGGTCAGCAAACAATGGGCATTAAACTATACACAGTGTGAATCAAACGAATCAAACATTAATTATAATAATTTACTTTGATAAAATTACTTATAGATGGTTTTTATATTACTTTACTTTTATGAAATTTTTGTATTATTTATTGAACTTTTTAAAACTGAACTGAAAAGTTTTAATTTTATTTATGTATTTGACTTGAAAATGGAGTTTAATACACCGAAACCGGTTGACATTTTAAAAGAAATTTTTTAAATGTTTTGATTTTTGATTTTGCTTGATTTTGTTTAAAACTTTATCGTCAAATAAAGTCATGTTTGTAAAGATTTTCTAAATGTTTAATTTTGGCGAAAACTAGAGGTACGGATGTAAGTATAAAGAAAGGTTTAGCTGTATATTATGTCTGTCAATAAAGATCAATCCAGCAATTTTTAACATATAAATCAACTAAATGTTTAAATAATTTTATACACTTCTGTACTTTCAATAACTTTTTAACAAAAAAAAAAATTTATATATATATTTAACATAGGTACATATTTTAAAATATATTATATTTTATTATATATATATATATATATATATATATATATATATATATATATATATATATATATATATATATATATATATATATATATATATATATAATCATTGGAACCAGTTATTTTTCGAAAGGAAATTTCCACGAAAATTTGATATTAAGTTTATTACGTATAGGTCTGTTGTAGGTACTACTGCTATAAGTGCAGGTTATATTTTCACATAACAAGGCACAAATTATGATTTAACCCGCATGCGTCTGCCCTTGTTCATTAACCGTACGGTGAACGAAATTAATTAGTTACTTGGCGAACACGTCCCAAGATCAAGTTACGTGCCGCTGCCGTTACCACCGCCCCCGCCGCACTAGTGTTTTTGTAAATATTTAACCGTGTACCTTGTAATTTTATGACGCCGCTAGCCAGGCCCGTATTATCATTATGCAGTGACCGTAAGTTATGATTTTATTAAATATTTTTTACTTCAGTTTTCTCTACGTTATCATTTTCATCTACGGTATTTTTGCGGGGGGGGGGGGGGCAGTGATAAAGTTGCTGTTTTAAGTGAATCGAGGACATAGAAACTGAATGTTCAGTGTTATAGTTTGGTCAAACACAGCAACAAACGTTCATATAACTCTTGATCAATTTTTTAACGATTATACAGATATTTAATAATTACACTTTATTTTCTACAGTTGTTTCAGTGATATCATTCGTGTGCCGTGCCCGTATAGAATCAATGGAAAGTACATATCTATGTATATTTTACTACATCATAATTTCCGGATAGATCTTACTTATACCAATTTTTGAATTTCCTCGGGGAAACGAAAAACAGTTTCCCGATCATAAAAATTATCTGATATGTTGACCCAGATAATAAGTTATCACTTTTCAAAAAAATATTCCACGTACGGATAAGGTTTAATTATAGTTGTATTATATGTCTAGATATAATAATTTAATTCGATCACAAATTTTTGGACCCAACTGTACTTTTTTAATACTTTATTATTACGGAAGGATTTAAGTATTTGTTTTTTATTACGTGTATCACGTTTGAAGCCTATCACTGCTACTACTACTGCTACTTAAGTTGGATAATGATGGTATGAATCGAAACATGTCACAAAATTGAATAAAAGTGTTATTTTACATACGTACACAAATTTAATTATATAATAAGCGTATAGTTAGCAATGAAATATATTTTTTAAAATGTAGAAAGATAGGGGCCAAGGCCCTTTTGGTGAGGCTCACTATACAATGCACACATAATATTATGTCTTCGACATTAATTAATATTCATATCAGTGAAGTTCATTCAAGAACATATGGTGAACGCATATTTCATTTCGTAGAAAACACACATTAGCGAACAAAACTGTCTGCTGAAATTGTGACACCACCACACTATAGGTGTCACTACGATCGCAGCCATTAATTTATCCCCGGGGACTTATTGGGGAAACTACCAGCAACTATTAATATTCAAAAGTTTCCATAGACAGGGAATAAATTCAAAATTATTTAAATCGAATTTATGTTATTCAAATAGGAAAAACTTTTAAACTGTGAAAAAAATTCGTGTCAAGTTTTCTCGAACGAAATTGGCGTGGGTAATATAAAATAAAATTTTTCTAAATTGTAGGATTGATATCAGAAAAATATAATATTCAAAGTAAAAAAAGTATTTTAAAAGTTTTCCTCTTGCTACAAATGTGAACAATTTTATTCAAAGACGAATATAATAATATAACAAATTAGAAAATGATAAAGTTTCCAGGAAAAGTATAACTTTTCTTAAAAAAATATTCAAAATGATTTTGAGAATTGAGAAAACTAAACAGTTGCGCTGTTACTAAAGCTAACATTTAGTTAACTTGAAGTAGTCACTGTAACAAATAACTTTTTATAAATCCGAAAGCAGTCACCAAAAAAAAAGAGTAATTAACTGTGATAACCAGGGCCGGATTAGCCGGATGGCCTAGGAGTGGCAAATTTTTAGAAAAAAGCTACAAAATTTGGAATTTAACGTTTCTACCTATATCTATTTCAATTCTTATTTTTATTCTTATATTCTTCATAACACAAGTAATTATGATACACATATTTAAGAATAAACAGATACTGATGGTCCTCTGGTGCAATCGATAAACGCGCCATACATATATTTAATGGAAACACCCCAGATGTTTACTGATTCGAATCATAAATGTTCCAGTAACGTTGTATTTAGAAGAGATACTTCAAAAAAAATTTTAATAACTAACATTTTTGTAAAAGACTGAAATTAATATTGTTTAGGTACAGTGAAATGATGCTGTTGACGATGATGATGTCCGGGACATTGACCCTATTTTCCAATTACAACCATTCAATCAAAAACAAATAATACATAAAGTAGGTTTTGGCGAATATTTATTTAACTATGTACTCGTGTTTGTTTATTTAAAATTCACGTGATTGTCATCAGAGAAACATACCTATATATCACCTAATCAAATATTATTTAATAAAATTTAAATTTTCATACGAAAGTAGCAACGTTTATGATCAACATGGATCTAACAGTAAAAATCTAAAGCGCTTTCAGCTTGGACGATGGGTATTACTATCGGAAAGGGAATAAATGGTATGATTATGGATAATGCCTCGAAAACTCCGATAATTTGATGATGCAAAGTAGAGTATTAAAAATCAGATAAGTATACAAATGATATATTTACAAGTAAAAATTTTTAACTTTGGTCCGTGAATATCCATCCGGATCGTAATTCCCGGATGTCGAAATGGCATACAAGAAACCTATAGGTGAAATTTTCTTCAATTTGTATACAAACGGGGTATTAAAAAGGACAAAACTATATTTTTCTAATAAATAATAAAAATCAGTTTATTATTAGGAAAAAAAAATAATAAACTGATTTTTATTTCAAAAGTAACTGAAGTTATGTTTCTATTGCACTGAATACGAAACCACTGAGGAATTTATCACCATATCTAGTTTATTTTAGTAATAAAAAATATAAATTGGAATAAATGATCCATACGCTCCCGTTCAGAAAGTATGGACCAGTAATAAAAAAAAGAATAAAATTTTACAAAGAAAATCAAGTCCATCGCAAAGACGATGTGCGATCGTTGATCTGATTTTTCGTATAACTTCACGTCTAACACTGTAAAGGGCATAGTTTAGGGTGGTGAAGACGGTTATTCCGCTGGTTATGGGACTCAAACTCAGAATTTCTTGGTAACCAGTCTACCCCTATCGATTCCTGTTCGAGAACCACTTGAATACTGAAATTCTAACACTCAATTCCGAGTAACTTCATCAAATAGTAACTGCATAAAACCAGAGTACAAACTATGGTTGTTGTCAATTCTAAGATACGAGGTTGCGTCAGAAAGTCATCTACATATACATAAATATATTTATGTAAGTAATTTCGATATATCTCGAAAACTATAAGAGATAGAAGAAAACTTTAAATTGACAAAATGTTACTCTGTGAAAGATCTATTTACCTGCATAGGTTAAACTAGGGTTGGATTCATGATAGGGGCTGGAAGGATTAAAATGGGGGTAAATTTTTTTTGTACAGCCTTAGTGGTTCCATGCGCATCAAATTTTTACCATCATACGTGGAAAGAGCGTCAAAAATTATGAGATACGAGTTTTTGTGTTTTTCCAAAATACTGTTTATGGTGTCAATTTTTTGAATGTGTACTGTACCTCTTATCGAATCACGGTTACTTCACGCCACAACCATATGAATAAAATATAAAATTCCAATCAAAACAACGGCAAATACGAAAGAAAGTGAGATAAATTTATTTTGATCAAAATATTATTATTTTATTATTTATCAAAAATTTGCTGTGAAGTTGTAAATGTGTCAAATCCGTGAGTTTATTTTCACCGTCAAAATAAAATTAAAAAGTAAACAAATAATAAATTTATTAGCGAGTGAGTATAGTTGGTAGCACTGAATACGTACATCGATAAACGTATAAGTCGTAGTACCAACCTAATAAAAACGTAACCAGCTTTAATTAAATAAATATTATGTTTGCGAATAAAATTGAAAATTTTGATAAAATTATGCAGCAGATGCGGCATTCGTTTACTTTTTCAAAACTTCACAGAAATTAATTAATTTAAACGTTTTATATATGCCCCAGGCTGCAAATTTATGCATTAAATAATTTTATTACATTTTGATAAAAAAAACTGAATCTAAAAAAAATTTATTCGGCACTTTAATTGACCTTCTGTTGCAAATTAAAATACATACAATGAGAGAGACATTCACAACCTTTTGTTTTTTTTTTGCTAATTCGCCAATTTTGAAATTCGACAAACGTATCATCACACAAGGCCAGAAAAAGAGGAAATTATCTATTAATAAAACATTTCACGTTCAAATCCCCCCAAAAGACAACAATATAATACGCCCAATAATCAGACGGAAGCCTTCACAAAAAAAATTCATTGTTTCCAAAAAATTTTTGATTCAAAATAATTACCCAGAAATAAAAGAACATCAGAGTGTTACTATAGTAAGCGATCTATCGAAGTATAGTTTGTTGTTGTGGTTACAAAAAGTAGCAATTGTGGTCGTATCTTGGGGCTTCATTGATTCATTGGTATACTATGTCTATACACTACACATAATACTATAAATGCAAAAGTGAGTTTATTTGTGAATTTATCTAGCTTTCACGCCTCAAAAACTTAATCAATCGACTTAAAACTTGGTACAGAGATAGTTTTGGGGACACGAACAGATACAGACCACTTTTTACCCTGGGAAAAATTTTATTCCAATGCAAAAATTCCTAGATAGCCATCGTAATTTGGATGAAATATGCTACTCTCTCTTAGATTAGTAGCAACGTTTAAATTAATAAACAGACTAGCATAAAAGACACACAAAAAAACCTTTTCGTTATTAATTAATTACTATTATATTTACTTAATATAACAGGGTACTATAGTAATACTACGGTCAGTGTCGTTATCAACCAGTGACTCTCAACATGTACATGGGTACATCCAACAACAAACGGGGAACACGTTTTGATGACCTTGAAATAATTGTTTGAAAACCAGTTTGGCAATATTGGTAACATTTCTTTCCACATAGGAATGCAAAGACTTATTTGGTGAAACGGTGCACTTGTAAACAAACGGTTGGTGGACAGACAGATAGACAGACAGATGGACGGACGGATTAAACTACCCCACTGTAGGCACTCACTTGAACGACAAACGGTTCAAGAACCATTCCTATTGTGTGTAGATGTCGTAGTGGTCGTACTTAGGTAGGTACTGGTTTAAACGTTGCTTTATATAATCGTGTTCGAAAACGTTTTGCCTGCGCAAAAAAAACCACATAGAAAACAATTCACCAACGATAAATGATGAATAACAATTGCAAAGCGGTATGGGGCAAGATGGGGACTTTCTGGAACAGTCATTTAACAGTTTTGTACCAGAAAAAGTGAAAAAGGCAGCCTTGTGACGGTCAGTTTTCTTTAGTAACTGCTATTGGTATTGAATTTAAAAAAAGTGGGTTAAGATAGGGTTATTCTTCGCACCCATCGGGCTCATTTCTCTGATATTGCTTCTTGCTAAGTGTTTATACCGTAAAAAATACAAGTTTAGACACACCTAAACATGCATAAGACATTTCAGTCGTTAAGTTTCACAAACAAATGTGTTAAACTCTACACTATTCGACAGGGAAAAAAGGAATATCGTAATTCGCTTACGTACTCGCTAGTATAATGTCAGCCATAACTTGAACGTCAGCCTTTTTAGTCTTTTCTATCTCATTAAACTTATTTTCTTACGATTACTATGAATTAAATTTTCAAATGGTCTTTACCTACGTTTTTAAGACTATTCAACTATTTCTGCAATTTATTTCCAAAATTTTACAATTATTTCCCAATATGATGTGGGTGGAGGATGCAAAACGTGGTAGTAAGTGATATGGATGAAAAACCTATCTCTTTTTGTGAAGGCAAAACTGATTGTGGGATTCGAACCCTTGACTTACCGCAATTCAAGTAACAGTACCTTAACACGTTCATCCAATTCATTGAATTGATTACCAAATAATGATGGTTTTTTGGTTCATTTACAAATTCCCACCAAAATACAACTCCTGAATTTCAAAATTAGACTACACTTTCGAAAAAAAAAATATTGAAATTATTTCCATAACACCCCAAACTTCAAACTGTGGCATCTCAAACTGCTTACTGTTTTCTCCTCCATAATATAATCTATTTTTCAAGTATATCTGTCAAATTTATATCAAATACAAAATTTGACGAAATATCACCTTAAAAAATATTACGTACGAATCCATTTAAATCCAAAACGAATCTAGAATCAAATTTTAACACATCCACCCAGAGTTGCCCTATTGAAATTTGATGAATGTATATGTATGCATGCATAGTCAGTTAGTGATGAAGAGGAACAAAATGTTGATGGTCAGTCCACGCCAAGCAAAATGAAAGACAATACACAAGCAATAAATATGTACGATGCAAGAACAAGATTTGTAATCCAATGGTAAGGCGATTAAGTAACCACCAGAGTCGAGCAAATGTGTAATTCCACTTGTTTTAAAACTTCTAGTTTGACTGGCCGGCCATCTCCACTAGAGTCGTATTAGTTGTGGTAATAATTCCAACTCAATACTGTCAATTACTCTCACAATAATCTTAAAAGTATTTGAAAATTTGTAAAGCGCATTCCGGACCATTTGAAATAAATGCCAGACTTTGTTTTGTTAGAAAATTCTGATATTAATTTTTTTTTTTTTGTTTTAAATGTCGATTCTGCGCCATTTTTTGCGCCTAATTTCAAAAATCTACACAAAAAAAAAAAATTTCTAACAATTTGAATTTAAAATTACTACAGAACTCTAGCGAATTCCTAACAACACCATATTATACAGTTAGTGATGAGCAAAATTAGTCTTTGTCGTGCATTTTTTGCAAGACCAAGACCAAGACCAAGACTATGTATACCAAGAGCAAGACTAAGACCAAGGCTATAAGTATGGCTGCAAGACCAATACCAAAACTCAAGTGAGCAAGACCAAGACAATAGCAAGAAAAAAGCAAGACGCTTGCTAAATTATTTAAATAGTTTAAAAGTATAATTAATACGTAAAGAGAAAAAATTCTGATTTTAGAAGGAAAAAATTCGCTAATAAAAAAATGCAAGATTCTTTAGCAAGACCAAGACCAATACCAAGACTGCATTTTGCAAGACCAAGACCAAGACCAAGACTCAAACTGCTCTAGCAAGACCAAGACCAAGATTCTTAATGCAAGACCAAGACCAAGACTGCCAACTTTTATTTTTCGATGAAAAAGTACAAAAAATTAAGAAAAAATTGTTATTTTACTGAATAATAGCACATTATTTCCCTTGTATTATCACACCGCGCTAGATGCTTCAATGAAATACCTTACAAACTAGCTTTATGCGCTGTCTTTATACCATAAATATAATAATGTTCATTGGTCTAACGGTATTTTAATTGTAATCAATAAGTTTAACAAATACCAATAAAAATTAATTGAGGATTTAACTAGATTAGGTAATAAATTTTTTTTGTCTACGTTAATCTTCTCTCCCCTAATTGTGATTCAATAAAACACAACAGTAACCTGATCTCCCTCAAAACATCATCTCCCTTTCTCATCCCCAACTAATTCTAAATACAAAAAATATAAAGGCGGTTACACAAACTATCGAATATTCGACAAGTAACAACGCTGATATAGTTTGGACCCACCTTTACTTATACAAACATGAATATGCGACACAAGATATTATGTAAAGACAACGATTGTTTGCATATCATTTTGATAAAACCCAATACTAAATAACACAAATTTTCATATTCAAATTACAAATACAAACAAATCGATACTGCCATTCATTGGTTTTCACACTAAAATTACAATAATTCGATATCCATGTAAATGCGTATTTGTAGAGTGTCTTTAATGTGACACCTACTCGAGATTAAAGTTGTCTGATAAGGTTCGATTGTTTCAATATATCTCTACGTATTTGTATTGAATCTGATAAGAAAAACACTTTGCCAAGTACGTGATGGACCATGTAAAATAGAGTTGCGTAGTCATTTCAAAGGTCCAACTCACTTTACTCACTGTATATCCACATCCAACAAGTAGATGTTAACAGTAAGAGTAATGAAGTTTTACATACAAGTCGCTTTTACAACAGAACAGAATATAGTAAAAATGTACTCTTCGTATTTAAAATACTGAAAACGCTGGATTTGTTAAATTATTTTTAAAAATTTTAATTGAAAATATAATACAGTAAAGGGTTACTTATCCGGACGTCAATAAATCTAATTATTTTTCTACAATTTGAATAATACTTTTTGTCGCTAACTGACCTAATTTCAAAAGTCAAAAAAAAAAAAAAATTGAAATGGAATATGTACAAAAATTGATGTTTAAAGTTTTCAAAAACAATTTTGTAAAATACTAATGGATACAAAATGGATAACAGGTATGACCGATTCCATTAGATTTCCATAATTTTTACTACGAAACTCTAAAAAAAAACGGGACAGAGGCCATCTCTGCAGATTAGTGATGGAGAACTATCGATAGTTCGGACTATCGATAGTTTTTGATGCTCAAGTTTTTTGACTTGGGCGGCATTTGGATAGGCGGCGAGAAAAAAAAAAAAAAGGTCGCCGGAAATTCCAAAAAAATGGTTGTTTTTAACAATTTTTATTATCCTTATAGTATTTATAAGTAAACGAAATAACCGAAAAAACTATCGATAATTATCGATAGTGCCTATCGATAGTTCTCCACCATTACTGCAGATAGTGTAACCGGATAACTATCAAGATTTTTGTGAATAAAAATTTGACTTATAGTTTTTGAAATTGCAATTTTTTAAAATTCGTATCAGAATCATAAGATGCTATGTGCATTTTAGAAAAACAATCGTTCAGTTTTTTGGGGCTACTTTTTGGGGCAAGAATGTTGCTGCTGAAATCAGAAATACAAGCAGTGATAAATTGATATTCCATAGATACTGAAAGAGTTAAACAATCAAAAATTAACCGGTCACGGCTAATTACATCAAAATTTTTATAGTGCGTACCGAAAAATTAAATTTTCGTGTTTTTCATTTTCTTTTTGTTACGAGGAGGCAAATTAGAGAAAAAAAATTGAGGCAACTATAACACAAACTCACAGTTACACAAAAATCGAACCAGTCATTATAAAACTATTAAAATTTCTTTGTGAATGATCGGTCCGGCCTCGTACATACATATTATTATTATACGAACACAAAAAAAACACACAAGCATACAACGTGTTTATTGTAGGTACGCAACATTCAATCATAATAGAATCAGGCGCGGGGCACACGGGCGGGGCGGGGAGAGGGGGGGCACATACGTGCATCAATCCAGCCCAGCCATCAGTCAATCTTTAGGTAATTCATAATTGAAGATAATAATATATAAAAAGTTGGCCCCAGCAGTTGGCCTGCATATGTCTGTCTTGACGCGGAGATTGTAGTGTGCTGTTTGCTGTTGGTTCAACCATCGAGAATTCTAATTACATATTTTGTAGTGGGTTCAGTGCTTGGTCGAAAATATTCGAACACAGAGCTCTACATAGAGGAAAATAATAAAACAATTTTTGGCAGGTCAACTTACCTATAAAAAGTTGATAATTTAATTTTGAAGGGAAGAAAGACGAGAAAATATAAAGAATAATTTTTCAGTTATTTGTCCATCGGCTTCCCAAATATATTTCGACATTTCTTTATATCTCTACCACCCAAAAGAATTGCTCAGAAAAATCCGAAAAGAAATTAAAATAAAATACTCCTTCCGGTATAATCTCTGCAGATGGCCTGATGGCCGAAACATGTTAGATTGACAATTATTTTTCAATTTGATTTTTATTTTTTGACATATAGATCTTGATCTAGATTTCTTTGATTTGTTTTGTAGGAAGTCGTCTCCTTTTTGATTATATTTAATATTACCTATGCAGTTGGAAAAACCCCAAACTTTATTTACTCCTTCCGGTACTTATTCACTGACATCCCTTAAAGGGGAGGTTTCCAAAGTGTGACTCGGGGGGCAAATATGGTCGGCGATGCCAGATCATCTGCAATCTCAAATTCGTAAAAATTATTTAGCAACATTTTTCATTATACATATAAAGAACCTACAAATCTAATTCAATATTATAGTTAAACATTTTTCCGTTGGGAAATATCAACTTTCATATGGTGCTTAACCTTTGCTTCCGTGCGAGTTAATTTTCTATTTTCAGTGATCTACTTTTACACACACCAAGTTTTGAGGTCAAAATCACCAAATTTGTTTAGGAAATGTGACTTAATTTACGCCTGTGATATTTCCGTTGTTTTTACAATTCTGCTTTTATCAAATGTGAAAAAAGTAGTACCGAAAACCTATAAGCAGCTTCAAATTTCATGTTTCTAAGTTCAAAATTATGGATTTCAGAGCCTTTAAAAATGTTGTATTCATGATGACGTCATCAAGTTCAATTTTTTTCCTTAAATTAGTAGTCACAAGAATGATATGAATCAGAACTGTCGGTGAAATTTGGAGCGTCAAATTTTCATTTCTGCTGTAAATTTCCGAATGTGATTTTTCCGTTAAACTCTACCCCTATTTTCAATTTGTGAATTGGATTAGGAGATGGGCTAAAATACTCTAAAATTTGAAACGACGAAGGCAAACAAATTCATTTTGCCTCTGGATTCTTCCCTATTTTGAAATTTTTTGGCAATTTGGCCACAATTTAGCCCGTCAATGCAGAACTTTCGAAACCCTTGCTCTAAGGTAAAGAATAGTTATGAAAAAAGATGCCCTTCCTTGAAAAGGGCATTTTTCAACTGCAACTTTTAATAACTCAGGGCGAGTACCGATACTTTTTTGAACGATACTACCTCTCAAAATAATTTCTCGATCAATCGAGACACCTCTACACTCACACAATTAATTAATAATGAAAAATTAATACACATTATGTCGTCACTGGGTGCAATTAACCGTCATAAAACATCTGTATTCAAAGTACTTACATACAACTCTGCTACAGTAGTAACCTTAAAAACCGTACACACTCCAGCACATACACATAAAAAGTACAGCCATACACGCGAAAACAAGAAAAACAATCATTGTACACCGTTAAATCCGACAAAGATGGAGAAAAGAAAAACTGATTACTTGTACAAATATTTTAAAACACATGACTGACTACTACTACCCATATAAATAAAAACATAAATATCTAAAAGACGCGAAAAAAGAGTAGTATCTAACACTGCCGTACACAAAGTGATCGTACACAAACGATGAACCAGAGTTGAAGGTCACATAATGGGGATGGCACCCACTTCACGAACAGAAGCGTCTGTTGACATCTGCAACGACGAACCCAACTTTTTTTCAAGAATAAAATGAAACAACAAAAGTTGAGACATCCTGTACGTCGATTATTACCTTGCGAAACAGAAACGCATATTAAAATCTAAATGAGCGATTTCAAACATTAAAAGATATTAATTATTTATACTATAATATAAATTCAAAACTAGACTAAACATAAATTGTGTAGAACATTTTGGCGTCATCGAGTCCGCGCGATAGCTGATAAGAAAACCGAACATTTGAAAAAAAACGAATTGAATACATTAAACTCTATCTGGTACAAAAAAGAAAAAAACATCATCGACAAATTCCTGTTTAGAAAAATATATGAATATGAAAAAAACAAAAAAATTCTTTACCATTTAACTTCTGAACGACGCTGTACTGTTGTTTTTATAAAAACAAAACACAAACGGGGGGAAAAAAACAAAAAATAAACGCACTTTTCCAGAAGAAAAAAAAAACAAAAAATAAATAAAAAATAAAAAAAAAAGAAGCACAAAATTACTATTTATTACATTTCACTTGTTTTATTAATATTTCAAAAAAATAAATAAATGAAAAAAAAAAACACTAACGAAACACTCTTTATGTGGAAAACACTTTTGTGGCCAGTTTTACTACAAAACGCGACTTGATTGTTTCAATTTTTTCAACACATTTTGATCACACACTCTCGCTCAATCTCAACAACAAAAATTATTTTTGGTTGCTGCTGTGGTATTTGCGAGGAGACGTTTTCCAATTTATCTACGCGAAACTACGAACGAAGCAGTTCACGAGCAAGAAACAACAAGAAAAAAAAACTCAAAATTTATTTTTTTGTGAAGTGAATCGTACGAAATGCGCTGGCGGACAAGAACTTGCCACACAACGTCCAAACACGATGAAAACTTACAAACAACTGATTCGAGTGCGAAGTGAACCAAGTGCCGATGCGATAGAACGACGGAATACAGTGTATGTAGATGCAAACAAACACAAAAGTAGTGGGGAGAGACGCATACATACATATGTGTTTACGTATATGTATGCATGCACACATGTGTGTTTGGGTCTTTGAATTTATTTAATTCTTGATGGCGAACGAGGCGCATATTCTGTGTTTGTGTTGGTGTCTACCACATTTATATGCATAGAAAACTATGACTTACAGTACAGTGATATCGAAAAGTATTCGCATTGTAGACTAGAATATTTCGTACCACTAGTAGGTCCAGAGCCGGCCCTGGAGAGATGCCATTCCAGGGAGTGAGGTGTGTTATGAATGACTGGATTAAGAGATAGACCCAGAGGCTTATAGTTCTGGCTAGTTCAAAACAGGTAAAAGTATTCGCATTGTAGACCAGAATATTTCGTACCTCTAGTAGGTCCAGAGCCGGCCCTGGAGAGATGCCATTCCAGAGGATGAAGTGTGTCGTGAATGACTGTGCTAAGAGACAGGTCCGAGAGTCTATAATCTTGCCCAGTTCAAAACAGGTTAAGCAGGATAACAAGTTTGATCGAGGAGCATTGTGTCGCCTGTTTTGTGTCACATTGTGTCTACCGACGCTGTCGCTTGGAGGATTAATCCTCGAGATACACGTATCTGAGATTTCCAATACTGACTTTCGAGAACACCAGAAGAGCAGCCCCTAGTAGGTCCAGAGCCAACCCTCGAAATACCATTCCAGAGGATCAGGTGTGTCGTGAATGTCTGAATTAAAAGACAGGCCCGAGAATTTCTAGTTTTGCCCAGTTCAAAACAGGTTCAACAGGATACAGCTGAATCGATCAGCAGGTTTGCCCAAGAGACATTGTATCCCTGTTTCTCACGGAATTAAAAGAAAGTCCTCTCTGTTGAAGCTGCGGTTTGGAGGACCGATTATCCTCCCAAGTTTCAAGTTCTTGTGAAGCATTGTCCTCTTTAAGATACACGTATCTGAGATTTCTAATACTGACTTTTGAAGATACCAGGAGAGCAGCCCCTAGCAGGTCCAGAGCCGACCCTTGAAATGCCATTCCAGAGGATCAGGTGTGTCGTGAATGTCTGAATTAAGAGACAGGCCCGAGAATTTCTAGTTCTACCCTACAGATTAAGTACGTACAGCTGAAACGATTAACAGGTTTGACCAAGGGACATTGTGTCAACTGTTTATCATGGAACTAGAAGAAAGTCCTGTCTATGGAAGCTGCCGTTTGGAGGACTAATCCTCGTTTCATGTTTTTATTTCTCGCGAAGCACTGTCCTCTTGGAGACTGAATTCCAAGGACATTAGGAGAGCAGATTTTATTGCAATCCTAAGAAGTACAGACAAACGAAATTAAAAATATTGGTTTTTCCAAATTACTTGAAGGTACATATTCCAGCTTTATTTCTAGGAATCAGGCTTTCATAGTTTCCTACACAATTTAGTTTGTTTCAAAACTGCACTCTGATTGGAGCATTTAAGTTTAAAAATGTTCATGTAATTGTTAAAAATAACGTTTCAATAACGTTTTTCTGAGAATTTAATGTTAGCTTGGTGTCGTTTGAAAAATTATAAAACGGATTTTTCGAATTTTTGATTCGCTATCATTTTTTTTTTTCGGTTCGTCGGCTCTGTTCGTATTATGACAGTGTACGGATTCAAATGAATCCATCTTTGAAAAATACGTGCAATTATGTATGTTTTGAGACTTTGTGTTAGCATACTGTTTCCAAGCACTGTACTAGAATTCAATTCTTATTTAATATTGTGTAGTAGTAATATTTACATTTGAATAAAAAAACATTCTTTTCTGATTTTGAGTTCAAGTAAATACAGTGAAACCTGTTTCAGTTACCTACGCTACATACAGGACTCCAAGAAACAATGACTGAACAAGGTCTTTTCCTAAGAAACGTAGTTGTAAGACTCTTTTACGAAAACTTTTAAGAGCTATTACCACAAAAAATTTTCATTTTTCTCAAAAATATTACAACACCTAGCCTAATTACGATTTCAAAATATATAATATTTTTTTGAATTCTAACTAATTAATTTATTCTGTGGTTGGTCTCCTGTTATCATTTCTAAGTAATAGTCTAATTAGATAATTTAGTTTATATAATTAGTAATTTAATGTTAAGTAGTTTATTGTGTTCACTGAAAAAGTACTTAAGTTGTATTGAATCATCTTCAAAATAAAAAATTAAATAAACTCAATTTGTAATTTTTTTAAAGTGATTTTATTTAAAACGTAATTTTTTACACAAACGATATTATCTTTTAGTTTATAAAACTGATACTGAGATGATCTTTGTTGTGTAGCACATGAAAGGTATATGAATAGTCGATTTCAAAAAAAAATTGGAACAACTATGTATTAAATTTTGTTAGACAGAACAAAATTCTGCCCCAACTAATACTTTACACTTTACCCCACCTGGCCAGCTTCACCAATTGACTTGAAACTTTAGATAGAGATAGCTAAGGAGACGAGGAAGAACATAGGCTACGTCCTGCCCCAGGAAAAATATCGACAGTTGACTATTACTAAAAAAATACTAAAAAAATTCGTCAAGTGCGTGTTTGACACGCACTAAGTAATGTCCCTCACTCAGTGGTCATAACTAAAACTTCTTAAAATATAACAGTCCGGACACATACGTACACATATACGTAATATATATATATATATATATATATATATATATATATATATATATATATATATATATATATATATATATATATATATATATATATATATATACGTAATACATACACACACATAACACACAAATATATACAAATTAATGTAGCAAAACAGAGGTGGTAGATTAATATACCATAATTTGTTAATTTAATACATTTAATGCCATCTAGCACAACAATTAGTAACTTGACGTGATGCTATACTATATATTAAATATACAAAGTCATTACTTGCTACTGGATGGCGTTTTATCGTTTTCTTACCAAACCATAGAGTTCACAGATACATAAAATATATACAATACACAAGCAATACAGCCCTCTTGCGTTCATTCAATATATGAATGTAAAACTCTATAATTATTTACCACCTCTCTCAAATTTTCGATCACTCAAGGACTTCGTGTTAGTTCGGGACATAAAAGTGGTCAGTTCCAAGTTGTACTTGCGCAAATAGTGCTCCGTAGTATCAGTTGTTAACATTCACAAAAACACTAGTGTACTGGTGTAATATATAACAATATTCAAACAGTAGTAAACAGTACGCAAAGTAGTGCCTTTTTGTCGCTACCCGACTTACGTTTATGGAAGTCGTTTCAGTTTTTTTTTGAAACCGGTTATACACGATGTGTTGTAACACAACAATATTCACGGAAATAATTTTTGACTTGAATACAATAAATTTTGAACAATTTGGATGACTTAACAATTTTTATAATTTATAAAACGTACAGAAATTTTGCTTGTCAATCATTTTTCAGTAGGTGGATTGGATACAAAAGTGATGTAAAGCAATTTTCACAGATAAGAGAGTACAAAAGATTTCTACAGTGTTTGACCAAATCAAACACACAAACCACTCTGCGGCCCCAAAAAATTGCTAAGTACACTCTAATTTACATAATTAAATAAATAAACGATTTTTTATTGTACAGTGTCTTTCATAAAGTTTGCAGCATATGGAAAACTTGTTTACTCTATTGATTTTTCGTACAACTACTACTACTACAGTGTCTTTCACAAGGTTCGCACCATATTGATTTTTTGAAAATATTTTCGTGGGGTTAGTTGATGCATCATCGGTTTAAAAAGTTGCTAAACACCTCTTACATCCCATTTGCTATTTGGCTATAATTTGAAAAATATTGATAATCCCCGCATGAAATTTTGACATCATATCAAAATTACGACTAGGAAACATATCCCAATAGCTAAATACAATCCACTTTTCGAAAATACGATTTTAAGTTGCCCTAAATTAAAAATAATTGTATGAGTTCTAACAAAATAAAAATTTTACCATTCTTTGACATCTGTTTATTCATCAAAATATTGCTACAGATATTGGTTTTTCCAAAAAAAAATTTTTTATCATTAAAAACACATCTCGGTATCACTGGAGTTTTAATAAGTATGAACAACTTTTTTTATAACTACTGGTAAAAATATTCAGAACACCAATTACATATAAAAATCATCTAAAAATGCTTCAAATAAACGACCTCAATCTTTTAAAATTACTGAAAAATTTCGTAATTATCAACATAACCGTAAGCAAGCAACGGTTGGAGGAGAGGGGGTAAAGATATATTTAGCTATTTTTCTTTTCAATAAAGAATTTTTCAAAAAGTCAATTTAAAAAAGAAATTCATGTATAGCCCGAACTTTATGGAAGACACTGTAAATGTACTTTTTTGAAAAGTACTTCTCTACGAATCTTTTGATCGGATCGACTTTTTCACTAAAAAATTGCAAACATCAAGGAACAACATCTTGAAAAAATTATAATATACAGCAATCACAGAGACAAAAAAAATATTTGCAAATGTTCTGTTCATAAGTACCTATTTGCAAACACAATATTTCTTAACTTTTCATTTTTGCTACCGAAATCACAAAATTCCGTTCTAGAAATATGACTGAATCGACAGAAATCTGTTTCTTACTGGTCCCACTTGCCTAATTTTGCTAAAAATGAAAAAACCGACTTCGAAAACTTAGAGTTCGCGTCCAATTTTATCATAAACTTGATGAAACTCTATTTAGAAGTATTTGACCCCCTTGAGTATTAAGCCCACTTAGCCACTTTTACAAAAATATGCCACTGACATGGGTAATCAGAATTATCTAATAAAAAATATTTAATAAAATTGATTCAAATGCTTTTATTTACAATAATTATTTTATCAAAGCAAATAAAATAATTATGGAAAAAATTAAATAATAATGAGATTTTGTTTGCAAATATTATAATATTTTTCGCAATCAATTGTAATCTTTTAATTTATGTAATTACGATTGTTTTAACGCAAATACAACAGGTTATTAGTCATCCTCATCACCCCCATTACAATTTATAATAAGTATCTTTTTTTTAATGAGTTCACGACCAGTGACTGATAGCGTAACAAGATTATTTCATAAGTAAACGCAACTTTAATATCTATTGAGTGGCTAAAAAGAAACTACCAGATAAAATATTATATCTTCTCTACACAAAGTTCTTCAAACACATATATTATTCTTGACTTATCTAACTAAATTATAAAAAAAAAAAAATATATATTTTTAGAATCCTGAGAAGTAGATCTCTCAAATGATACCTTACACGATATATTAAAACTTTTTTTTTTTTTTTTTGGGGGGGGGGGTCAAATTGACCCCCAATGTTGATCCAAAATAATCTTTGCTCTAATCTTTAACTGACAATATATGTACGCGTTATCAAGACCTAACATTAAACCAAATTTCAACTTCCTACGTTAGGTAGTTTTCAAGAAAAACTTCTACGAAAACCGTTTACAAATATTTTAATATTGATTTTAGAGGATAGTTTAAGGTTTCTAAATCGCTGCTACCAATTTTATTGTAGCATCATTACTTTTGGAGATATTAGGGGTCACAGACAAAAGCACCATTTTTCCAAATTTTCGGTGTTACTTAAAAGGTAACAAAATAAGAAAATTGGGAAATACTTTCAGGAAGTTAAAAAGTAATAGAAATAGTCAAAAATGAACTCCTTAAGTGCATTTGATAGATTTGAACGTTACTTTATGGTATTCCATTGCAAAATAAAAAGGCAATTATTTTACTTAACTAATACCACTTTATTTAAAGTTTTAATTGTCTGTGACATGTTTCGGCTCGTATGGCCATTGACGAACTGTTCGTCAATGGCCATACGAGCCGAAACATGTCACAGACAATTAAAACTTTCAATAAAGTGGTATTAGTAAAGTAAAATAATTGTCTTTTTATCCTTAAGTGCACATTTTTCACGAAGTTTAGTGAAACCATTCCCACACCTGATTATTTCACAGGTAATTAAATCACAACACCTGACAGTTTCACACTTAAACCAGTCTTGGATTTAAAACGATTGTCAATTTTGAAAAACACATTTTATAACCCTTTCCTTATTAACACAATATATACATAAAATTTATTTTCTGGCACGAGCCTCATCTTGTTTTAATTAGATAAATTTAAAATATTCAAAATAATTCATAAAAATATTTAAAATACATAATTTATTGATGAAATTTAACATATCTTTTAAATCGTTACCACTATAATAAATATGTAAATATATGAACTTAGTACCTACATCATATTATAGTCATTTTATTTTCATTTTTCGGTTCAATGACGGTGATCCATAATAAACAAAAAAAAAAATATTAAAAAACGCCATTTATCAAAAATACTTTTAGTTTAGAAAAATAATTTTAAATATGATGTAATTACATGGTTTGGTCAAAGGACACTGTTTTTGAATAAAAATACTAACAATGACAGTACAAGAATTTACTAAACTAAATTGCTAAGATTGCGATACCATCTACGATGGTCAAACTGAGCGGAAATTTTGAAAATTGGAAAACAAAACACTTTAGATCATACATAAACAAAAGAAATCCAACTCGGCATTTGTCAAACATCAGAGACAATAGAAATTTATAAACATAATTCTAATCTACCTTTTTGAACGATTACACTGATATTTATTCATTATTTCATTGATTGCTGCCAAAAGCAAGTGTTTTCCCTGCTTTTCCCGTACGGGTTCTCTCTTTCGCTACTACTGATCCACACATAAGTGAAGAAACTTGTTTGATACTCAAAACTTGTAAAGTCCCAACAGGGAAAATATTTAATCAATTATAAAACTCTTATGTTTGTTCCATAATTCAAATAAAAAACATTTTTTTTCCAAATAATTCAATCAAATTGCTTAAATTGTCTGTCTGGCCCATACAATAAAAAAAATTATTTCTATAGAAATTTATTACCAACAACGAAATGATGAAAAAAATTCTTCTTCTTTTGAACAGACGATTACGACGGACGATTTGATAGTACACGGTTGGTTTACACGGTGACGTTTGGCCGGTCTCACCGCAATGTCGATCGACTTGGTCCGTCTGAAAAAAATACCGATTGAATACGCCTTCTTGTTGATCGATGCCGGTTGTTCACATTTGAATAATAAATTTTATTTCCAAGTATGAAATAATTCAACATTCATTCGGTTTTGCGTTGAGGCTCAAAACTGACTCATAAAAACGTGATTATATGTATTTCAATTTTGTTAAATGTACTCAAATATTATGGTTTCATTGTTAATTGTAATTTTCTTACAGTATTGTAGCGTGAATTCATTAAGTTGGAACACTGAGAGAGAGTTTTAGGATTTTGCCACCAGGGGGCTATACATAATTCATCTTTACACTCATATACATTATAAGTTTATAACTCATACGAAACTCTGAACCTTTTGCAGTCGGAAACTTGTCAACTTAAATATTTCCACTGTTGTTTGCGTGCCCGGCTCCGAAATTTTTGAGAGACCTTAACCATCAAATGTGCAAAATGTTTGCAAATGTTCGTAAACGCTTAAAAACACAACATTTTTTCTCAAATTTTCATTTTTGTTGTCAAAATGACGAAATCGCTTTTAAAAATGTAACTGATTCGACAAAAGCCTTTCTCTTCTGGTGATCCTAAGTGTCTAATTTTCGTAAAAATGCAAAAGAACAACATTGAAAGTCTATAATTCGCTTTATTTACGGTTGTTAAGGTACTGAAAATTTTTTAGTAAACTTATTGAATTTAAAAATTTCTTTTTCGTCAAACTAAACTTTAGAAAAGTGGTTTGAAATAATCTGAACGGTTGAATTACAGTAATTTGAGTACTTTCATTATTCTATCATTTTATTCATCGTTGCTAAGGGACTGAAAATTTTTTAGTAACCTGCATGACGCCATAAAATAAAAAGTTTTCGTTTCACCTAAATCAAACTTGATGAAAGTGATCTAAATTTGGATAATTTGGGTACGAACTTTCCATTTTCGTTGTGAAAATGACAAAATTCCTTTTTAGAAAAATTTGCGGCTCCGGTCTACAGCTCACTTAGCCCCTCTATAAATACGCCACTGGAAACATGTAACTTATAATGACAAAAAGCCCAACTGGTACACTATTTATTGCAGCTAATACACTCTATGACTTGTTGACGTCCTACGACGTGGTGTGTAAGTTAGTAAGGTTTCACGTGACGTTTTATGACGTCAGTGATCATTAAGCTGTTAATACTTACTCACTGAAGCTTCTAAGGTAATTATTAATGTTTGAAACTATTCACGCAAAGGAACTAAATCGATAGTAACTATTTTATCTCTGAAATCGAACATAAACCAACTTTAAACGTTCACACTACACTTGTGCATGTCTTTTACACAGGTGTAAATGACTTTTTGCTGATTTGTGTTGTCATTAGTAATAAAAAGATCATTGAATTTATACATACATATATACTAACCAGAAACTGCTCTTTTAATTCGACAGTAAAGATTTATTTCTTAATAATAATACGATGATGAACTTGCTCAATTGGAACTGTATTTATTGACTTGCGTTGTTTGAAGGTGATTGCCTCGTAAAACTGAGAGAATTGTTTCAAAATTTTTATCACCACATATTCATGGAAACCATATAAGTATATACCAATGCGATTAAGACTAAATTTTAGTAAGATTACCACGTAAAACTTGAGATAAGTAGCACAAAAGTTTTAATACTTTTAATAACAGACTTTCTTATACATATGTATTTTCAAATTTAAAACAGTTTTGTCTGTCTGTCACGTAACCGAGGCTATAGTTCTGGGGGCTCAAATCAGAGAAGAAAGTCCGGAACCACTTGGAAGGAGCTCGAGAAATAAAGTAAGCTTTTCTTTTTTCGTTCGTTAAGTGTATTTTCTGGGAAAAATTTTTTTTTTCTACCCCTAGGACCCTTCATTTCCCTCCACGGCCCTGATTAGAAACAATCGGTGATTGATGATTACGTATCAATATTATATTGTGAATATAATCAATACTCGAAAATCAATAAATTAATCGTTTAATTACGTCAGAGTAACTTGTTGTAAATTTCCAAAACCAAGGAACGTATAGACACACCAACACGAACATCCGGACAAACTGCCCGAATGATTATAAAACTGTATTGTTTTATTTTGATTTATACGTAAACCGGAACTACTTTAACACAGAAGTAATTTCGACATTTTAAAACTTGTTTTGTTATATTTTTAGTTAAAAAATTATTGTAACCACTACTGTCGATTTTTCGAACGATGAACAAATTTCTTTGAGTACATTAACACAGAATAAGGACACCAAAATTTTGTACACCAAATTCCAAACACCTTCAAAACTATACAAAATAATTACTTTCTCGGGCCCTCGTACAGTTGTGTCCGGTCCATTAAAGCGAATTAACTTAAATCTGAGGTAAAAAACTGAAGGATCAAAACTAATTTTAAATTTTCGGGACGTATTTGTAAAATATACCTTAAGTTTTTTTGTACCATATCGTAATAATATTTAATTCTGTTAAATTTAATTGTGTAAACTTTAAAACGAATATTTATAATGTTCTTACCGTACCATTAAAATAATAATTATAAGCAGACAAGCCAGCACAATGAACCGTAGGTAATTTTAACATTGTTATCCGTTGAGCCGAAAACGATTGAACCTCACCAAAGAGAAAACTAAACAACAAAATCCTAGCTATTACCAAAAACTAACACCTTTAATTATATATCAACGTTTACCTACAAAAAAAAAATTATTAAAATTCTTGTAATTCCATTGATGGAACAAGAGTTATAGATAGTAGACATTTTGTGGAGAAATATTTTAAATGAAGCTATTTTAGTTGAAATTTGATCCAGTCGAGATGAGAATTATATTAAATACCTCTATAATGGATTATATGCATTAAGAATTAGCGCCACCTCTCTCGGTGGTATTAACCTCTGCTATCGTTTCGTATTTTTTTGTATAGCATACACACAGGGGAAGAGTGGGTAAATCGTCACAAAACGGACTAAAAATCGTTTATGTCTGTACGGCTTCAAAAGTCTTAACCGTCCTTAGGATTCCAAAAAAAAAAAATAAATTTCGTCCAGAGTGTCCATATTTCCCATATCTGAATTAATATTAGGGAAAAACAAATCTTTTTAAGTATCTTGAAGTATTTTCCCGTATTTTCATGTAGAGGTAAAAAATTTTTATCAACGAAAAGGACTCTTAAAATGAAGTTGAGATTCCTTGTACCATTTTTCATTTCAATAGTTTGTCGCCTATCCCTAATTTTTAAACTACTGATCCCAAAAATTTGAACAAATTTCAGTTAATACTCTTTTATCAGAACTTTCGATTAAAATAACTTCGAAAAATTTTGATCCATAATTTCAGAAGTTATACGGAGTCAAATTTTATTAATAAAAAATATTGTTGTAGTGAAATCACTCAAAATAACTTGAGGTTAGTGTTCTTGTTTCGTAATCCAGGGTACCCGAGTTCAAGCCCCGGTCATTTCTTTTACTTTTTTTTTGTTTACTTAATAATTTTACCAAATTTTCTTACAAGTAAAGGTCCCGAGGCCGGACCTATCGATTTTGATGAAACTTAAATATGTTGTAGAACACTAAAAACTAAGGGACACGTATTTTTTTTTATCTGCGGAAAAACGGTTTGAAGGGGTGAAATCGCCCTCCAAAAATTGGGGTAAAAATTTAATTTTTCAAATATCTCGAAAACAGTAAGAGATAGAGCAAAAGTTTAAATTGGCGATATTACTCTTTTTTAAAGAGCTATCTATTGATATGCAATTTGTTCAAATTACATCAACAGGGGTGGTTGGGGGTTAAAATTTGGGGGTTAATTTTACAAAAAGGGGGTGAAAAATAAACAATAGAAAAATTTTGTTTACAGATTTGAAATCTACGTCAAAAAATCTAATTGACCTGTTTTTGCTCAATATCTTAATATTAAGTCTAGGGGTAGTTAACTAGAGGGTGACTATGTCGAATAATCGTACTATTTGGGTATTTCCAGAAGTTCTTCTTCATGGAAAATAGCTTAGGACAATTAAAATAACGTAGAAATGAAATTCTCGAATTTAAAATTGAGTTTGAGTAACATTGGAGAGGGGGTGAGTCACCCTCTTAAATTACATACTAGTTTATATACACTAATTTTTTTAATTTAACACACTGATAGTGGGTAAAATAATGTCACAATAAGTGGTTCTGAAGTTGGACTATCATATGTAAGGTCTTTATTAGGTTTGTTTTTTAATGGATATTATAGTTTTCCTTATCGAAAATTATCGATACCGAAAATTACATAACCTAACCTAAAATAACGAAACCTAATAAAAACCTTACATACGATAGTCTAACTTCAGAACCATCTATTGTGACATTATTACCCCCTGTTAGTGTGTTAATTGCAAAAATTAGTGTATGTAAACTAGTATGTAATTCAAGAGGGTGACTCACCCCCTCTCCAATGTTGCTTAAAATCAATTTTGAATTCGAGAATTTCATTTTAGTCCAACTTCAGAACCACTTATTGTGACATTATTTTACCCACTATCAGTGTGTTAATAGCAAAAATTAGTTTATATAAACTAGTATGTAATTTAAGAGGGTGACTCACCCCCTCTCCAATGTTGCTCAAACTCAATTTTGAATTCCAGAATTTCATTTCTACGTTATTCTAATTGTCTTAAGCTATTTTCCACGAAGAAGAACTTCTTGAAATACCCAAATTGTACGACTATTCGACATAGTCACCCTCTAGTTAACTACCCCTAGACTTAATATTAGGACATTGAGCAAAAATAGGTCAATTAGATTTTTTGACGTAGATTTCAAATCTGTAAACAAAATTTTTATATTGTTTATTTTTCACCCCCTTTTTGCAAAATTAACCCCCAAATTTTAACCCCCAACCACCCCTGTTGATGTAATATGAACAAATTGCATATCAATAGATAGCTCTTTAAAAAAGAGCAATATCGCCAATTTAAACTTTTGCTCTATCTCTTACTGTTTTCGAGATATTTGAAAAATTAAATTTTTACCCCAATTTTTGAAGGGCGATTTCACCCCTTCAAACCGTTTTTCCGCAGATAAAAAAAAATACGTGTCCCTTAGTTTTTAGTGTTCTAGAATATATTTAAGTTTCATCGAAATCGATAGGTCCGGCCTCGGGACCTTTACTTGTTAGTCAATCCAACTGGTTGTATAGAACAGAAAAACCACTACTAAATTTACGATTTTTTTGAAACATTTCACCCATGCTAACCCAAAAAAATTACAATACTCAAAACAAATGAGACAGACAACAAAACAATTGAATTTCTACATTACACTAACCTTTTTTTTTGTTGCTTCAAACAAAAAAGATTGTAGTAGACCCTTCAAACTGTCTCGAGCCAGCCAAAACATGAATCAACTTGTATAATATTTCCAAGAACAACGGAATATAAAAAATTAATATTATATTCATTTAACTTGTTCGCCGCAAACTCTCCGGCGGCATAATTTTCGTAAACGAATCGACATAAGAACAAACAAGAAAATAACAAAGTCCCGAAGGAATATGCACCCGTCAATGTCCCGTCAATGTAGTACATATGTTGATCATTTATAAATGTAGACATTTTTTTTTTTCGAGGGAGTTATTGAACTTCGACGTTGTTCGAACATTCGACAAATATTTATTTTAATAATTCGAAATATACAATCATGAATACTGAAATTATTTAAACCTTCGACAAAAATTTTGTTTAAATGTGCGAATGTCCTTAAACCGATTTGGACAAACAAACGTGTGGTATTCCTATGGGGAGTAT
Source organism: Brachynemurus nebulosus (assembly GCA_035578155.1). Taxonomy (NCBI): domain Eukaryota; kingdom Metazoa; phylum Arthropoda; class Insecta; order Neuroptera; family Myrmeleontidae; genus Brachynemurus; species Brachynemurus nebulosus. The sequence goes on from JAPWDM010000013.1 coordinate 16,298,052, forward strand.
ACTGTCTCCCAATTTGTCCGGACCTTCTAAAACATGTATGCACGTTTTTAGAATGTAATTAGTTAATTAATAAGAAATATTTGTGGTCAAATTTGAATTTTAACCCCTTATTGCATGAATTATGAAGGAGGTGAAGAAAAAAATTGTTCTTACTGAAAATGTTTTTCACTTCTTTTATTTTAGTAGTCAAATTAAGAAAAAAAAATTAAGTCTTATTGTTTAGAAATTACTTAACGAAGCCAAATATGGCTTCGTATGAATTCTAGTATTATAATTATGATCGACATATGACTTCGTATGCGTTAAATAAGAAATACAATTATATTTTATGAAAATCTGTATGCAATTTTATTTGCCGTTGTAACATAAATAAACTTGACACCTTCCACATTTGGCGAATGAACGGAATTTGGAGCAGTTTTGACATAATTGTCAATTTAGTTTTGTCCATTCGGAGAAATAGTCACCTTATCTGATCGCACACACTTCAAAGGGAAGTCTTGATGCCTAGCTGGAGTTTTTCGTGTTTTTTTAATGAGTATAGGTGAGCCGGGCAAGCTAGATGGAGTACCTTTTCGGCTTATTGCAGTACATTTTCCGGCCACCGAAGTTGATGGACTGCCTTGGCTGGTGGGAGTACTGGGGAATCAGAAGCAAAATCATCGTTACTCACGAAGCCATCACCAGGAATAGAATTGACATGGTGGGATGTACCATAAAAGCGATACGAAGCCATATATGCCCAATAATAATTTGGATTAAACGCATACGAAGCCAAATATGGCAATTTCAAAATAAGCCCCAAAAATCGAAGGAAACAAGAAAACACACACGAATCATAACTATTCCATGTTCTTGAATATATAAAGAATGTGTTTTGATTTTAGTACTTACCGTTTTATTGTTTAGTTTTCACAAATAAAATTAGCACCAATTAATTGCACTGTAACGGTCGGACACTTTGAACATAAACTTCAAATAATTTGGCAACCCGCATTTACCAAAGACAACAAAAATTACGTTTCGTTACTCGAAGGGGTATAAAGTTAGGATTTAACGTTATTTTCAAAAAAAAAAATTTAATATGTTGAAAAAAAAAATAATAAAACTTAGAATCCATATATGGCTTTGTATGCGATAAGGGGTTAGAACTAAAATATCCCTGTCATAGTATCCTCTAATATCTAGCAAACTTGCTAGAACTTACAAAAAACCCAAACACCCAATTCTGATTCACAAAATTTCCCGAATATCGGACGTTTCGTTCGGGAGTTATCACAGCTGACACAGAGACATCAAAATGAATTTTTCATGGGAAACCATAAAGTCGAACCTTTACAATACTCCATCATGTCCCTCGATGACAATTATGATCATGCATGTAAATCAACCTTTATATAATTAATAAAATCACAACTAAATTAGCATTAAATTGATGTAATAATTATATAATTAATAATCTTAAACATACAAAAAATAACTTGATTTCAATATGCAATTTTTATTATGTTACGATTATTAATTACAGAGAATTAATTAAGGGATTTTTCATACACAACTTTAATTATAACTATTATTAAAAACAAAAGAATACATGTAAAACATAATTAATTAAAACAACTGACTGACTTAAGACTGGTAATTTACCTATCGTATATTAATTGATTCTTAATTAGTGACAAATCATATAATTATTACCTACATGCAATTTTTCAAGGTCCTGACTTTTATTCAATATTATTATTAAAGTTTTGATTGTATTTTCGTCAACTAAAAAATGTATGAAATTTTGTTTGTTATATAGATTTTATAATGGAGTGCAGACGGTAAAATTCTTAAAAAACAATCAAAAAATTATTTTTCACTCCCTTTCATTGCCCAGTTGCCAACCGATCAAAAAAATTGCATCACCATAACATGTTTAAAACCTATCACCCAAATGAAATACTGAACGATTACACAGATATTTACAATTAAATTTTATTTTTCATATTATTAGGAGCTGTTTGGCTTATTTCACGTGCATTCTTAATCTTGTTGGTGCTTTACCATATGTCTGAAACCTATTTTCAAACTCATTTTCTGCTATTTTTCATCCCCATTACTGTTTTGCTTATAGGACATAGTTAAAATTTAATATAAATATAACTTAAAAGCCCCTATACTGGAACGTGATCATATATCCGACCAGTTTTGACATTTATATATTAATGAAGTTATTTCTGAAAGAGACCTCTGATAACAAAAATTATTATTAATAGAATAATTATTTTTCAACTTAAATTCACCTCGCATTTAATGTTTCCCTACTTAATTAAACAATTTTTGTTGAATACAGTATTTTGATCCTCTATTTACGTCTGATACTTAAACCATTCTATGTTTCCTACTTTGACGTCTAGATGTCATCTATGTGTCATATTACTCATTAATATTTCTCTGTTTGGATATAGATGTCGACATTTTGTAAAAGAAAAACATTAATAAATAAAAATTTTTGGGTTGTATTATTTTAAAAACATATTCATTGGATTAAAAAAACTTTCTTTCATGCTTATTAAGAAAAAAAGATGGGTGTTTAATTTATTTATCAAATTTTATAAGCCAGTTTAATTACACACCTAAAAATAGTGCTCCGGCAACGGGGCTTTTACGTTACATAAAGCATGTATAATGTGTACCTATAACTTTAATTGTTTTTTTTTTTAAATAAACAATGAATCTTCGAAACAATTGGCACAATTTAAAATTAAAGTATCATTTACAAATACCGAAAACCATAAAGTAACGCTCAAATCAAAATTAAGATTCAACTCAATTGATAATTTTTTTATACGATCGGCTCTTGGACTAGAGAATTAAAATGTTTTATTATATGTAATCTATTTCATAACAAACCTAACATCAGAAGACTTAAGTAATCATAATTCATAATCAATAAAAGTCGACTTAACCTATTCATAATATTATCAATTTTCACACATTAATATTTATTTACATTAAATTTTTATTATCAATGTTATCATATCGAAAAACAAGTACCCCAATTTCCACTTACAGTAACTTTCCGAAAAATCGAAAAAAGAAACTTTATCAAAATTGTAACATTGTACATCAGTACTTAGGTACGTCACACACTGACAAATACAGCAAAAAAAAAGAAAAAAAATTGCAGCGATAATTGTAACACACAAACCTCTCGACATAGAAACAGGGAAAAAATGCATTCAATACTTGTATCGATAAATAAAGGTGTGACGCACCCGAACACGCCCATCATTAAATTGAAAATTATTAATAAATTACAATAAGATTGTCTATATGTACAATGCAAATAATGCAATTGTTCATAATAGAGATGGGTGACGAAAACATTTCTCGTAAAGAGTTGATATTAGAAAAAAATTGAGAACATACACTCAAAATTGGTCGCGTATTTTTTTTTTTTTTTTTTGTTCGTTATTAAAGTAATTAATTTTGAAAAGTACTGGAACAATTTTGGAAATTCTTTTAATATTAGAAAAATAAATTATTTCAGATTGACACCGGGATATGTTCAGTTCCAAAAAATAAAATTTTGTAAAAAATTTGTCAAGACCACCTTACTGTCCGGCCTAGAAAAATCGAAAAATAGTTTCTTGAAGAGGACTCTCTGAGGAGGAAATTGAAGCGATTCATTTTAGATTCGATAGCAAATTAAAAAAAAAAAAATATTGCACAAGGAAGATGAGAGCCACTTTAATAACAAAAAAAAGTTTAGTAGCAAGATAAAATAATCATCCTAATTACAACAAAAGATCAATGACGACGCTTAAGTGAAATTAGGACAGACCGCTACTTTGAAATAAAAATAATACAAAATATCAAAAGCAGACCGCAAAAAATTTTTCCACTTGAATAATATAATCCCATTTTATTAGTTTTTACGACCGCGAAAAAAAGGATATTTCATAAAAATTAATATATGACCGGCAACTACCACCAATCAACCGCACTCTTCCCCCCACCAACCCACCATGGTAGCCACAAACTTACTTCCTCCCTTATATGTATTTGTCAGTAAGCAATTTATAAATCTCAGTTACAGGGGAGGGGAAAAATGAAGAAAATGAGATGAGAAATTATTTTATTCATCACAAACAATATTATTTTCATGTTTCGATGTTGGAACATTTGAAAAAAGAACTACAGCAAAAAAGGGGAATAGATATATATGTATACATATATGTATGTATAAAGTCGAGTAAAACGATATTTATAACGATATCTGTACGTAACATTTGTAGAGTTGGCACTCGATTCAAGTTGGCTTTGTGTCCCTGAGAAGTCCAAACTTATCTTGATTTCTTTGATATTACAATATTTTTATATGGTACTGGGCAAACTACATAAATACATATAAAGCTAAAATTTATTATAAGTTTTTATAAGCTACATACAGATATAAATTATTGTACAGATCAAGATACGATAAAGTTACATCATCAGAATTTAATAATTTTTGCAATTGTGAAAAATTCACTATATTATTTGTTAAATTAAAAAAAAATAAACTAAAAAGTAGCAAAAAATTAAATTTCTACTACTTTCAAAAAAACACCATCTGAATGACGTCATCAAAGATATTTCACATCTGTGAACCTCCTAATTTAAGTACCTACCGAATTACTCAAGTTTTCTCGTGACGGAAAATTCCACTTAGGCCATCATTAAGTTTACAAAACCGTTTCTAGGATAAAGAATTCCCAATTTAAGCAACAGAAGCTTGACATAAAGTGCTAGTTATATATTTTTAATAGCGTACATTTTTATTTTTGATAAAATCAAACACTAGGATTGACGGAAACTTCAATTTTAGATCCAGCGAAGTATATTTCTGAACGAAACTGAACATTTAAATGAATCCATTAGATTCCATTCATGCTAAAAAAAATACAAACTTTGCTTGGTGACGTCATCAAGTATACCGACCAGTTTCCAAGCTCTAAAATTTTTCACAACTCATCGAAAATTTAGTTTCTAGAGGTGGTAGATAACATCACGAAAAATCAGAAGTTTACTTTCCGATTAAAGTACCTACAATAATATTTATATTCGTCAATTTTCGATATCGACACTCAACTTTAACTATAACGTCACAACATATAAGCGTGTTTGGAACAATACATCAGCTCCACAAACGCACACATACATATATATCGGGACACACATATATGGCGGAATTGCGCTGATAAATAAAGAATTGTAAAGATAAGACGACATATTACATTAGTAGCAACTAAAAACGTTATACGAACAGGGAAATACCATAGTGGAAACATGGCGTGTGACCTTGACAGCAACTTACGATTATAGTAGACGATGTATTCCATCTTTTAAATAAAATACACATATTAACTATCCAAAATAGGAATAAAATTAAAAAAAATAAACTACGAGGATAAATAAAATTTCCAGCAACAATAGCGAAAATCGGGAAACAGATATTATTAAAGGAACTTTTTGTATTTTTTGAACTTTTTTTTGGATTATTACGATTTTTATAACACAAAAGAAAATCATTAGTTTTTCTAAAATACCAAATAGTTTTGATGTTGGAATGAAATTGTTCAAAAGATAATTTACAGTCGTGTACAAAAATAAATGAACGCCTCACCACAAATTAAAATATATCGATTGGGGGAGGGGGGGGGGGCTTTAGAAATAGCTGTATATAGTAGGTACAATCAATTAACAAAAGTGTCGAGAATCTACGCTCAAACGAAAATGAGTATCTAAAAGTTAATATAGAAGTGGCTCTCAATTTTTTGATAACGGACTGTACAATAATTTCTTATTCAATCGAACAAGGTCAACTGATAGATTTTTATGGCATTCACGTGATTAAGATAGAATTATTAGCGTAAGGTGTAGTAGTATTATGAAACACTGAGTAGGCTTGAATCATAAATTTTTCGAAAAATTAAAAATTATAATTGTTACGCCTAGGAAGGGTACCTAAGGCGTCCTTTTATACTCTTTTACAAATAAAAACTATATTTTTTGTGTGCCTTTTTAGACTGTACTAAAATCTATTTGCCTAAATATTGAAATACGGAGGGAAAATTTTGTGAAAACCACACAATTTGCTTAACGACGAATTTCTTTTAAAATATTTTGGAAAATCTAAAAATTAGTTTTCGACAATTCGATCTGTATGATTTCAACCAATTTTCTGGGTAATTGATGGAATTTCCTAGAAATTCGGCTATCATTATTATCATTTATTTGAAAGTTTGTTAAATATAATATGAATAAATATGAAAAAAAAAACGTATTATTATATTTATATGCATTTTAAAATTGACCATTGTAACTATTTGTGACTTATCTGTAAATCGGTTTACCGGCATTTACCATCTATAGTTGTAAAAATGCAAAAACTGATGACTCGCAGACTTTTAGCACAAGTTTTGCAACACCTAACTCACAATAAGCGACTTCTTTATTTGAATATTAATAGTAGGATAAAGTTGCCTATTATGAGATGGCCACCTAATATGAGAAAGCAGGTTATTTCGATTATATGACCAGATATTTATAATTATGTCCCTCTCACAGATAACGCTTTTAGAAAAACAAGGCTTCAAAAAAAAGGTATCTCATAATAGGCAACTTTACCCTACATACTTCATTTCTAAAAAAGAAATGGAATGCTCTATCTAGTCTTTTATTCCTTTAAGACTTAATAACCTTACATAACAGAATCATATTTAAACAATAAATGCTTTTGACATATAAATAACTGAAACAAAAAAAAGATTAATTACTGTTATTCTATTAAAGTAGGAAAAATTATTTTTTTAAAAATGGTCTGATTTCATTCCGCTGTGTGGCTATAATACTGCGGCCTCTACTTTTATTAAAAAAAAGTTGGGCAGAAAATTGTTTTACGATAAAATTGTATCAAATAAATCAAAAATAACATCAACAACAAAAATTAAAAAAGAATTCATTATTTTTTAATTTTAAAAACCTACCTTTTGTTTTTGACACGGATAAATGTGCCTCTAAAAATCAGGTGCGCAATGACCACTTATCACGAGATTTCACTGATTAATGAGCATTTATAAATTATTTATGTTACACAGTACTTTTAATTGAAATCGTAAAATCCAAATTTAAGTGCCAGATTATATTTTATTACTGCCTTGCTGATTGCTCGGTGGAGCCTAGGGGTGAAATTATTCCTATCACATTAAAATATTTTGTAATAGTTTTTTTTTTTTTATATAAATAATTACTTCCGCATGCGCAACTTTGTTAAAAAATAAAACAAACCATCAAATCAATTCTGTACACTTTTTAAACGATTACACTGATATTTACAGTTTAATTTCAAAATTTAAGTCGTCCGTTTAGTGTAACTCGTACATGTACAACTCAAAGGCTCAGCGGTAATTGAATCACCAGTCTACCCGTCTCCTTTTACTAGACTTATTAGACTAGGATTCTAAATAATAAGTTTGTTGTAAAGTTTTCAACGCTTGTAACAAGATGAAAATTTAAATCTATTTATGTAAATGAAAAGAGAAAAATTCAATTATACCTTGTGTACGGATTTCGAATGTCTTGTTGCTTGCATCACAATTATACTGACGAGTACAGTGTGATCCAGGGCACATGTTTGACACACACACAAATCGTATATTTAATTACAAACGAATTTAATATTGGAAAACCTAAACATAGATACATTGCACGCGTGTCCTGGATCACTGAGTACTTGCATAAGATGTTTAAAACTATTTTATTACATTAAAAAGTTTTATAAGTATTGAAATAATATAATACCTATAGGAAACGTATTATTTCTATTTGCTTTATGTATTTCTAATTTAAAATTCACAATTTTTTTCTCCCTCTTCTGAAATAAGAAAATTATTCTTTTAAAAAGCTATTAAATTTTCAATGAACAGATGTCGGTGACTGTCTGGGTTGCATTATTCTATTTTTAAAATTATGGTAATGGAAAATGTGTATGCACAGGAAAATTATTCAAAACTTACATACTATATCGAAACAATTTTCATAATTTGATGTGGTAATTTACCTGAAACAAAAAGAAAAAAATTGGAAAATTAATTAAAGTGAGGTTAGTATTCGATAAATAGGTCAAGACAAATGCATGCAAGTTTTTAAGGCCCGGAAAAACTTTGGTAAACTTGGTGATTTAGTAAATTTGGGTGTTTGGTTGAGTAAGTGTAATTTTCGTGTCAACTTGCTATCAAAATGACAACAAAAACCCTTATTTTGATAGAAAATATTTAGCGTCATCAGGTTTCTATCACCAGTTAGATATATTATGTACGTGAATGTTAGATATGGTATAGTTTTCGTTAAAATTAGTTTTGTCTGTATCATTGATAATCGCAGCAAATTAAGAACACATCGAATTATTCTTATTATTCAACAAGAAAATCGCTGAAATAGACGAAATACTAGGCAAGGGCGTATTAGCCACGCACTAGATTAGGATTACGTAGTTCAGTAGCTAGAATTTTTCACAATTCCAAGGTGAACTTATCTTTAATTGACGTAAGATGCAACACTGATTATTATTTCAAACTGATCAAATGCAAGTAGACCACCATTACAATGACAGACATCACGAATTCATAAATATTTCGCTGTTAGAGCTACGCAACCCTAAAAAAACTATACATGTAGCCACTTATGTATATGAAACTACATCAAATAAATTTTGCTACTTTCAAGCTCGTGAATATTTTTCACGGGCTCACTCATGTGAAAATTAATTATATTGTACTCGCTCTCGCGTAATATGAAAATTTATAATAAGAAAACTTACCACCGTAGCAGTTACAAAAGCTTAACAAAAACTGGAAGCTTTTTCTCTACCAGTCTTTTGTTTTTTGGTCTTTAACTTAAATAAATTGTATTACGCTGTTTGTAGCTAAACTGTAGCTGCTATTAGCATATACAACTGACTGAGTAATTAAACATTGCAAAATATTGCTCCAAATATCTATAGTTTTGAGAATATACATACATCAACGAAGAAACTAGAATAATTTTTTATTTTATTTTTACCAAAACAATACTATACGTAATGAAAGATGAGACGCAACAGTAAAACGATTATGCTTGTGTCTCAATTCACTTTTTCTCACCAATATTTCGTAATGTTAAAATTCTAAAACGTGGACACCAATAATATTACCACAACTCATTAAAAGTTGAGTCAATTTTTTTTACGGTTTTCATACCTTAAACGGAGAAACGGAATGTCTGTCTGTCTGTCACAAAGAATTTTCTTAAAAACTAGGCAAAGTAGAAACTATTTCGAAAAAATTTCGAAAAAATAAATTGAAACACAGTTATATGTTCAAATTATTCAGAACAATAAAGTTGATGATGTAGTACACTAAACGCAAGACAGAGAACACAATCAGCATACTATTAATAGTGTCTTCTCTCTCATCACCACTATATTTCCGTTTACGGTTATGTGATGTTTACCCTTCGTCTTGTATTGCGACTCTGAAACATGCAGACATCTTTTATTACAAACATAACAATAATACTTTATATACATATTTTATTATTTTCTTGTACATACATACAAAATGGTGGGAGGTGCGAGGAAATCGTTTACATATTGCGTCAAAACAATGACTATTCAGTGTACACAGTAATTGTTGGTTAATGTGAAAATGCGCATTTGTATATAGATGAAGTATACAACATGTACTTTACATTGTCATGTTAGATGAAAACTAGTACCTATACGTATGTATAGTAGATTCCAGTTAACATGAAAATGTACAATTGATTGTTAAGGGGGACCACTAGAAAAATTTTATAGTCTATACCTTTAAAAATAACATCCTAAAATTTCAAGCGCGTATCTCAAATAGTTTTTGAGTTACCGCCATCTGAAGAGCGAATTCTGATTTTCCTTGTTAACTTTGAAGTATTGAGAAATGTATGTATGAAGGTTAATAGTTCAGAAGTTTTTGGACGTGGCTGCCAGTCACATGTTGTAGGGCAGCTAGACCCTTGCACATTTAAACGACTCATCTAGTTTTACTATGACCGTTATAGTGAGTACATCGTAAATAATTTTAGTAAAAATTCTCAGTGATTAAAACTAAAAGGTAAGATAAAGAAAAACTACATTTTTCAAATTGGCTGCAGTTATAACTCGAAGACAAATCATCCGATCGATCTGAATCTTATTGCAACTTCTTTTATATATGTTTCTTCGTGCCGTGAACCTCCAGTTTTCCGATCGAATAAAAAATGTAATTTTTGCAGGCCAAAAATCATCAAATTTTCGTGCAAAAATTTTGAAATTTTTTTTAAAAACTCCGCCACTTTGTTAAATTTCAACTTCTTTGTTACGATTGAGGTTCACGGCACGGGCAATACCCTCTAGTTTAATAGGCTTTTTGGTTTTTTTGATTTCAGGCACTGTGAAGGTCGCTGTCACTGCAGCAGTGGGGGAACTTTTTTTTTGGAGCCTTGGTCTAAAAATTTTATCATGAATTTATTATATATCAGTGAATGTATCCTGAAAATATTAAAACATTCCATACGGTAGTTTTCTTTAAAAAAAATTCCCAAAAATCACCTTTTTTTCATGCGGTCACTCTAGTGATCCCCCTTAAGTGGGTATTCCGAATACTTGAGTGTCATGTTAGATGGATACTATTATACATACTTACTATATGTGTATGAATTTTATATTATGGTCTTGTTCAACAACTAGTAAGGATCAAGGAAACACTGTATTTACAAGGATACTCGACACTCCTGCGCTCCTGCTCCTGTAACTATGTATATCTTTCAACACTGTTGTTAGTAATTACCATATTAATAGTGCTGCAGATGGTATGTAGACTATTAAATATGGTCTACTGCATATTTGTACATCATAAAATTTGCAAAACCCTTTTCGTTAATGTGAACTAGTATGCCCTTTGTTATGTACAATGACTTCGAGACAATAAAGAGGCGTATAAGAGGCGTTCAAATGCGCAGTAATATTTGGTGCAACAAGCGTTTGAAAAGTTTGAGCTGCATTCGTCAAACAATTTTCAAGGTATTAAGTTAGAAGCAAACTCAAAAACCACTGCAATAATTTTGAAAATTCATGGATACTATTTCAAAAAATATAAAAAATTTTTTGTCACTTTTCACTTGGTTTACAACGAATATTTGGAAATTATTCGCCAAATATTCAACCAATTCAGCCGTTTAGATATATTCTCCAGTGATTCTCAAAGTGGGGGTCGCAACCCCCTGGGTGAAAACTATCCTGCGGGGGAATTTTTTTATAAGTTTGTATTTTTGATGGGATTATCTTGACCATCTAGGTATGTTTCAAAAGTTACAAGGTTTGGAAAATAAATTAAGGGGGAAGGGTCCTTCAAAACTTTCAAGTTTTTCATTTTCTGTTTTGTTTTAAAGGTTCACTTGAACCTTAAGGAATATATTTCTAATGTTTTAATCCCAACAGAAAGATTACCTTAGATAACGATAAACTGCTTTTAACTCTACTTTTAAAGAACGAAAACTTTTTAAAAGCGTTTTTCTCCAAACAGGTTTTTTTTCGCGCCGTGAAACATAACTTAAAAAGTTATTAAAGTATTAACTTGAAATTTTGCACAGAAATTCTTTAAGATATTGACCTTTGCATATACCTAAAATTTTGCATAAATTATTACTATAAATATTGTTTATAACAATTTGTTTATAAAAAAAGAGTGAAATTTTTTCTTTTTGGTTTTAAATTGTGAAAAAAAAAAAATTTCTCATCAGAAATAGGTATATGCAAAGCGTAATGACTTATTTTAATAACAATTTTTTGTCCAATTGAATTCAGTTGATTACGAGAGGCTGGGCATTCCACGGCGCAAATTAAAAGAGTCAACTTGGAACAGCTGTAGCGCCGCCATCTTTTCTCTTTTTTGCATAAAAATTTATGAGTGAATACACCATAACATGTACTATACTATGTAACTTCATTTGATACAATAAATGTATCGTTTCTTAAAAAAAAATTATTAAAAAAACCTGTTGTCTGGAGGACCCTCCCCCCTTAAGTTACCATCAGGGTTCTTTTCGCCTTTTGTTTTTGCTTCCCAATTCTTTTTTTTTTTGGAGGGGGTCCTTTGAAATTTTTAAATGCAGAAGGAGTCGCTCATAAAAAAGCTTGAGGAGAACCACTCTGTTTTTTTAAATAACATTTTCCACCAGCTATTATGTATTTTAGAGTATGAATGTATGAGATCAATTGTTTTGTTTTCAGTATAAAATACACGTGTTTATTTAATTTTTTATTTTTCCTTCTTTTGTTTCAAAACCATAGTAACAAAACATTAAACAAAATATAAATTATACTAATATAACTTATTTTATTCGTTTAACTGTTTTAGTCGTATTACACACTCGAGTTTAAACACACAAATTTTCTCGGAAAAAAAATTCAAATCTCACGCATAATAGTACATGAAAATTAAATTATCAAACAATTTTCATTAAATCGTAACCTATCCTAACAAAATACAATTTCATTATCCATTTCATCGCTTTCCCCATAACCGCGCAACTAACCTAACCCAACCCAAATTGAATTTTCTTTGGAAAACCACACCCTATTACCATACAAATATAACTACTACTACAGCTAAACCTTTTCTTATGCGGTCTTTTTTTGTGCAGTTTTTTTTTTTGGGCGAATTTTAAAAAAATCGCCATTAAAATGCATAATATGAATAAAAATTAAGAGACAATAAAAGACTTAAACATTTACTATAATAACTTTCTTTGATAAAAATACTTTTTAACAACATTTAATCAATACATTGCATAAGAACATTAAGTTATTTTGTATCATTTAATTTTTTTACAGATGTATTTTTCATTAAGGCTTTATCTTGTTCAGAAAAGCAATTTCTATTCAAATTGTGAGGTTTTGAGCGTTTTGAGTTATGTATTTTCGTTGAAACTTTTTTTATGCGGTCCCTATGCACCGTATAAAAAAAGGTTCAGCTGTATATTCAATTCTCATACAACACAATATTTGAGTCAATTTAGTGAGTGTGTTTATAGGCGTACTTTTCAATTGTGCTATCTAGTCTCTATGAGTTTTATCTTTATCTCTCTCTAACCGTCTACAACAATTCACCATTATAATTATGATCATCACACTATATATTAATGTTCTTCAAGTGACATTAAAAATCAATGGCTTGCGTGCGTGATCACTTGGCACTTAACGTTCGTCTAGCTTGGCGTCGCGTCATTCATCCCCTGCACCCCAACCCCACCCCCACCCCTCTATTGGTGTAGGTACCGATACATAATTTGTGGGGATACGTAAATTTTATGCAATTTAATTATTTGGCGAAATTTAATTAAAGTTACAATCATCGATTCATCAATAACCGCGCAAGTGATTTAAATTTTCAAATTGTCTTCTCGTGATAATATATTATAATTTGTGTCTGGATCGTGTAAGTACAGTTCCACACAAAAAATATGGGGTTTCAAACAGGGCAACCTAGGCCACGGCCTAGGGGCGGGAGATTTTTAGGGGCGGTAAATTTTTAAAACAAGGCGAAAAAATTAGTAATTGACGTTTTTTTCTTTTTTATTATACTCGTCACTTATTTTTTAAGAGCAAATTTGAAAAAAAAGTGTAGGGGAGGCATTTTTCAAGGTCCCTAGGGGTGGCACCCAGGGTTAATCCGACCCTGGTTTCAAAAATTGATATAAAAATTGTTTAGATTAATTTTTAATTCACAAAGAAAGAAAGCATTTCTGGGAAGTATTACACGGATTCTTTCAAATTTAGTCCATAAACTTGTAACGATTGTCTCTGCGCTTTGTTGGTGTTCATTGTAAATGCGAGTCCCACCAGAAACTGTAAATGTTTTGACAAGAACTAACCGAAATTTCATCGCAATCGGATGAAAACTGCATGAAATACACACATACTGTTGAAACTATTCGTACTCCACCTAGATAGCAAAATGTTTGTATTAATTTAGAAAACTTCCCAAGCGTGCGTACAAAAACTCACCAAAATTTCATCGAAATCGAATGAAAACTACGTGAAATACGCACATAATGTTGGAACGACCCGCGTGCCCCCTACTGTAAAGTAATTGTACTAATTTAGAAACCTTGGCAGGCATGCGCACAACAACGTACCTAAGTTTCATCGCAAACAAACACTCATTTTTCCAAAACACACATTCTCTTACTTAATTTTGTGAAGTTAAGCTTATGCAGTACGCATTTCTAAAAGCCACGAGGGCACCACACAGGCCCCGGGGATAAAAAAGAATTTTCAGGACAAACAAAGAAAAAAAAACATTTTTGCACTTTCCAGTAGGGGGTCCTTTTCGCATCAGGACCCCGGGGCTACAACCCTGCAGGTTCTCCCCCTTCCCCACCTTTCTCAACGCCTATGTCACTCGATATAAATTGTAGATAGTTATAGATAACAATCTAAGATTTTTAGTTTAAACTTTCCAACCACGAAATCCGTTTTATTTCGTCAAAGGACATTGGATGATGATAATCTTCAGCTCAACTCCTCACCGACAACGTCGAAGACACGATAAAACATTTCAAACATACTTTGTGGGCCTTTTTTAGCGGTGCCCTAACTATACTGCGGTATAAGTATGTAGTAAGTATGCTTAAACAGTTTTCAAACAAAACCGCACAAGAACTTGTTTGTAGTATAAGGATGATCAAAAACGAAAAGGACGACGCCGTTCATAATATTCTTTGCTTTAGAGGGGGCGACAGGCGCAGTGCAGTACCTACTGTTTAATCCAACCATATCACATAATATATAGACGCGATATGCACTAAAGGAGCTGCACAAAGGACTTCATTATCTAACCATTATTATGTAAGTAGAAGAGGATTGCTAGCGAGCGGATTAAGAAATAGGTATTTTTGTTTTTGTTTTAGTTTTAGCGAATTTCCCGAATGGAATTCAGCTATTACAGCCACTGTCATGACGCGACTTGAGCCCGGGACTATGGCAAAAATATATATATATATATAACTAGTTGCAGAGTTTTTGAGGTATCAAAGTCCAACAAAAAGGAAAGATGTATTTTTAGTAAGAGATATACATATTTTATTATATTAAGAAGATAAAATACTTTTGCAATAAAGATGGATATAGAGTAATTATGTCTAAACTCCCCCTATTAGTTGTTATATCTCTCACTCAGGTAATATTGAACGATAAATACAATGTATAAAAATACACTACGTTGTAAAAAAAAGTAATCGATTTTGAAATAGTTTGCTTATTTATATAGTAATGCAATGATGTACCTACTTAAATAAGTAATTTTAAATTAAATAAATTTCCTATGAATGTTTTTCAATATGGGAACAATTTTTTCCGTCGTAAAAATATTTTGTATAATATTATTAAGTACTCCCTTATCGAAGCTGTCCAGATCTGTTTTATGTTTTGCATGTTTTTTTCTTTCTTTTTCAGCAAAAATAGCTTCCGATCCATCATTTTTTTTTTGCTTCACTAGCTATTCTAATTAAAGTTGCCAGCGATATACCCATAGCTGCAGTAACACGATTTTTAACTTGAGTTAATGGGATTTTCACACCATCACTTTCACTTTTCATAAACACTAACACATTTAAAATGATAAATGTGTTATTTGCTTGTGGACTTAACATTTTATTTTTAATACTCGTATTCATCTCCATATTTAAATTAATTAAATATCAATAGATAAAAACCCGATTAAAATAGAGGGTATAAAAAAGTATAATAATAATCAAGAATACGATAAGTTAAAAAAAAATTGTTAAAATATCGAAAATTATGAAGGTTTTATGACTGTATCAGGTAGTTCAATAAAATTGAATACATTTCAATTAATTAACCACTGAAAAGTACAGACTTTAAAAGAGAAAATTGTAGACCGTTTTATTATTTGCAATATTTAGTAAATTGTTCAGAAAGTATAAAATATTAAAAATTAAACGTTTCTAAACTACAAGAAATATGTAATATAATTAAAACTAGAAATACCTATGATAAGAAATTTAATGTTTCAAAACGACTTAACGCTACCAATTTTAAAATATTAAATACTAACAGGAAAAATTTTTATGAAAAATAGCCTTACATAGTAATAATAACATATTTTGGTATTTATAAATACGATTTTTTTAATGGTGTAGACCCTTACTTTCATTTATTTAACGGAGTACTGTAGTAAAACTGGAAGTGGACTTTAGTCGCTCAGAAACTTTGCAACTACCTATATATATATATATATATATATATATATATATATATATATATATATATATATATATATATATATATATATATATATATATAATATATATATATATATATATATATGTCCGCGCGAACGAACGAAATGTCTTACGTTTATGCAATTCGTTAACCAGACACATCCAATGCCCGGAACATGGTATTTTTGGCAATTTTCGTGAAAAAATTAGTTTTTTGCCAAAATTTACCCTTATTTAAAATTTTTTGTGAAATTTTTTACACGATTGGAAAGAGGAGAAAAAATCACATCAAAAAGGTCTTTGAACTATTATTCTATGTCAACTAGTTTCCAAGGAAAACTAACTTTTATAAACGGAAATTCGCTATGTTATGCAGGATACTGCGACAGGGGTATTTAATAATTATAGACACTTTGAACGGGTACCCAATAGCGTGCAAATACAGGTACGGACATATATTTTGTTTCCACATAACAAATTCGTTCATAATACTTTGAAAAAATCATAATTTAACCGATAAAGATACTTGAATTTGGTTAGCACTGTGATAGTCGTGACGAATTATGACGAAATGGCCAATTAATACACTCTATATAAAAATATTGACGTGGTTTTACTGCTAATCAGGTTTCACTTGACGTTTTACGGCGTCAATGACTGTCAATCGGTTAATATAACTAAAGATTTTTATCTTATTTTGTAGCCAAAAACAAATTTTTAGCAAAAAAAAATTGTTTTCATCGCAAAAATGAAATTTTTACATCAAAATTGCCCAAATTTCAAAATCCGATATGATTTTTATTAATCTTGATCAATTTTTAGTTAACCTGATGACGTTACAAAGTACACTAGAAATTTTTAAAGTCCTAAAAATTGTAGTCTAGAAGCATAAATTATGAATCAAATAGCACGATTTTACAACCACCAAAAGAGTAGAAGATGAGTTCTTATTTCTTTTTCTTATTTTGCTATTTTGATAACAATCTCACCGTTATCTTATTTCATTAAACATACAAAATTTAAAGAAAAGAGGAAGATAAGTTACAAGTACTCGAAGTCCCTCCTGAAATAGTTAAGAATTAGATAAGATAAATAGATATCATTATTCGACTAGAACGGAAAATTTGCTATTTGAAAATACGTTTCCAACAGTTCACAAAAACACTTTTTGCAACGAGTGCCATATACGGAATTTATAGATTTAAGGAGTTACTCTCCCTTGAGTTAGTAGCAAGTTAATAAAAACTTTGAAAGGTACGTATATCTACCCAGAGACGATAAAAACATTTAAAAAAATTATTGGGACAAACCAAAAACTAAAATAAAAATTTGAAAAAAAAAATTCAATTTACAGAAAGAAATGAACACAGTCGGAAGTGATATAAATATTTTTCTGTATAATTAGGAAACAATTTCTCAACACCATCACCGCCCCCCACCACCCACGTTCAAAATGGCGCTAAACTATTTATCGAAATTTGATTTGTATTCAATCAAAAACAACAAATTCACTTGGTAAATATGTATTTTAATTTCCGAATTAATCTCTGGTTAATCGCTTAGATAATTTGGTTACAGTCTCATCAAAATTAATCACTGTCGAAAATGTAAAATGAACAGAATAATTAACATGGATAATTGGAAAATATATGAAAAATTTTTAAAATTTTTCCTGTTAATTTTAACAAAAAAAAAAAAAATATATTTTCAAAATATTCAATAATTTTTTACTAAATAAAGGTAATTTATGTTTTATAGTAATTTCCGAGAGGTTACAATTCTTTTTTTTTGCAATTCCAGTACTAAAATACATACGTTGGACCCCTTTAGTAGGGGAGTAAAGGGTTATTTTTAGTTCCAAAATACTTTTGTTTCCGCTTTGAAGCCAATCTGTAAGCAAAATTTATAAGAAGCCACCAATCAGCAAGTGAAATTTAACTCAAATAACATTACTAGTCAATCACTTATATGTATAAAACAATTTAACAAATTCAAACTTATAGAACTGATCAAATTTGATTAATTTGTCCACAGTATATTAGATGTAATATTATTTGACACAATTTAAACGACATTTAATAAAAAAATTTCTCTTAATTTTTAGTACTTTAAATTATCCAAAATTGCAAAAAATACTATCGCAAAAAAATCACACTTTAATCGTGAAAAATACTTTTCAGTTAACTATTTAATCAGTGAATTTTCTTGAAATTATTCTCGGTTAGTTTTGAACAAAATTAATCTAAAACCTTTTTTGTGCGAAGGATCGAGACTACATCAAAACATATTCAAAAATTTTATACATAAAATGAAATCCGATAAAAAAAATTTCACGGAAAACACATAACTCAGAACCTTACGATGTTATTAAAAATTGTTTTTCGAAACTATTTCGAAGCTTGTGAGGCTAGTTAACAGATCATTCAGTCCGTGCTTCCAGTAAGTATTTACTTAAATTTGTCAAAATTAAGGGAAGGTTTACTTGAGAGTCGTTAAAAAAAATCAATTTTTTTTTTGCAGAAATTGGTAGCTAATTATGTGTAGAATATGTTCTCAAAATGATTTTGCTGAAAGTTATTTAAGGAAAGGTTTACTTGAGATTTGATAAAAAAAAAAACATCGATTTTTTTTGCCGAAATTGATAGCAAATTATGTGTAAAATATGTTCCCAAAGTGATTTTACTGAAAATAATTTAAAAACAAGATTCTTGCACATTAACCGAATCCAGCTTTCTATAAAAAAAAAATTCAAAAAACGTAGTTCACGCAATAATGAGTATTAAATATAAAATTTTGAAAATACGTTTCTTTACATATATTTTATAATATCTCAGAACTACATTTTTGGAACTGGTGGACACGATAACTCAAAAACTATTCGATGGATCCTTTTTTTTAATTTTTTATTTTAAAGATAATTCAATTCTTCGGCACCTCTACCTAAGTTCGATACACTTTCAATATTTTTTTTTATTTTTAAATTTACTTTAAAGAGCGAAAAATAAGACAAAAATCGTAATCAAAAGTTCAAACATCCGCCATGTTTTTTTCTTTCAGCAATCTATTGATATTATAGGTAGAGTTGCCGGTACTCTTCATATATTTTATAAATCTATTTTGTTTTTGGATTTCCATGGTTTATTACCGGCGCTAGGATGTCCACCAACAAGGCATTGGATTTTCGGATCGTCACACAGCACTATCTATAAAATGGACACTTTTTTACATTTTTCCTTGAAAATTTTTTTTTGTATAGTTTAATACTTAATAAATATGTGCACAAAATTTGAAATTGATATTTACTTCCGTTCTTGAGAAAAAAATTCTAGAAAAATACATAATTTTTGGGTGGTGATATACAATGTTATTGTTCCATAATGTAGTGGGCCCATAACCTGCCAAAACACTCTACTTTTATCGCATAAGAACAAACACAAACTTAAGTGCACTATTTTGGAGTTTAACGTCCTTTCGAAGGAAAAATGAATTGAAACATAACCAATTTGATAAAAAAATAATTACGTATAATTTCAAACTATAGCAGCAAACAGATGTACCTACTATGATGTAACATTTTCATCATCAAATTAAATTAAAATTCCGTTTTATGTAATCGAAATCCAAATTGCAGTTATATAACTATTTGCATACAGCCGATTCGCTCCATACGCTACTATTTAATATATTAAATATTTAACCTAAATTTACGTGTATATACGCATATCATGACTATATAGTTTATACATAGAATAAATCGTCTGTTTTTGATACCAATATCTGGAAAATTGTAGTTCAATTTGTTCAACACGAACGGTATTATCAGTTAATTGATCTGATCATGATGATGTTTCATGAAAATATATTCATAGTAGCATTAATAAATTTTCATATTTTGTCCCCTCCGGGCTTTTAAAAATTATCAATTATTTTTGGTGTGTATCTAATACTTTGATATGGTTAAACGGCGGCGGAATGAACCATTTTTGAATGTGGTTTTCGATTTACGTACGCGAAATAGATTAAATTTTGCTTCCGCTAATTCATTTTCTTACTTTATTTAGCCGTAAAATCGGAAAATTGAGTAATTGGGGGAATAGGAACGAATGCAGGATTAATGGAATTAGTAGGAATAGTTGAAAAATTCATTTTTTTGAGGGTGAGCGGGCTGTAAATGACACTAAAAAATAATATATTATTCATGAAGTAAGTAAAAATTTTATTTATAAAACTTTGGTCAACCCTGGTACGTCGCGTCGATTCGATTCAGTTTTCCCATGCAGTCCTTCTTGCTCTTAAGAACACTTCTAAGGGCGTAGTTATATACTTATAGAATCAGTTTTTTTTTTTAATAATTTGAATAATAATATTTTATCAAAATAAAAATATTAAAAAAATTATTTATTTGTTTTTAATAAAGTTTTGAGGATTATTGTTACAAATAATTTTTAAATCCAACTGTCACTTTTTGAAAGTGACAAGACAATTAAAAGATATTAATTGATTTAAAGCTACTTAAGATAAACCAAGTTTTAATTTTAATACCAAATTGATATTGACAGTTAACAGTGGATATTGTGATTAAACTAAATTAACAGGGGATTCTTTTACATAAATTCGAATCTTATAGTGTTTTCTCCAAGATACCGAGCACAGATAATTGAAGATGATTACAAAAATGATCGATTAAAAATTTTGTAAACACGTGTAGATTGTTTGTTTAAAAAGTACTAAAGTAATTTTTCTGTACCACTTTATGCATAAGATTCTTTTACGGGACATTTATAAATGTAATTTCCACTGAAAAAATGTCATTTTTTTTCCAAAATGAAAACATATTTTTGTTTATCAAAATTTGAAAAATGCACCTTTCTTATAACGGAAAATCTTATGATTAAATAGAATGAATTGCCTGTTCTAAATCACATTTTTTTAAGTAGAAACGGAAATTTGTACTTCATGTTTTTGGGCCCGATGTTACTGGGCAAAAGTTTTTAAAACTTTTACGGAAATATTTGGCACAAAAAGTTATTTTTCCTTTAAATATAATTTATTAAGGATAATTAAAATAAGGATACGCACATACGCAAGGGGAGGACAAATTCATAAAATTTAAAAACTGGTTCATGGTTAAGGCGATAAATTCTTGAAAAAAGTTTTTTTTTAAATCAGTTTAAACGAGCATTAACTTACACAAAAACTTGTTTAAATAAATGAATTTCATTTAAATTATATATTTGACTAATTAAGATACTTCAATTTAAATATTTTAAACGAAAATTTGGTGAAAAAAAAGAAGTTGGTGCTCCTATAATACATTATCTACCAATTCTGTGAGTCTGTTAATTTAAAGGTTAAAATTGCCCCCCAACACCTGAGGGCACCGAATAAACGGCTGGATTGACTTTAGCCAAATTTTGCCCAAATACATTGTGTTGAAATTGTCTCCCAGGATCCTGGTATCGTAAAAAGGCTACTTTAGAATCGTTTGGCGAATGGGGTAAAGCGCTGCAAAGAACTGATTTGATACTGATTTAAAAGTAATTTCACCCAAACAACGTACGGGGCAGAATTTGTTGGCTGATCACTAAAAAGAAATTTTGTAAAAAATTTATATCAAAAGTAAACTGTGAAATACCGACACAGATTTTTTCATAGACTTCCTTGTATCTTATGGGTGTTACGGAAGCAAAAATTTTTTCCAAAAAAATTATGGGAAATACCATTTAATACCAGATAATGGGAATCGGACTTTCCCCCAGCAGAATTAAATAAGTGCTGATACGTGGCTTACTATATATTTAACCGAAGATTACCTAATTCCAATTTTAATCATAAAAAGAAATCTGTTGACACCTTTGTACCGAGGTAAAGTCCCCCCTTTATTTGAACAGGTAAATTCTATGGAAGAGAAAATATGTCATTTTTTTTATAGCGAATTCTACGGTCCCACTACTAATTGGTCAAAACTCATTAGGAAACTATTTCTACGTAACAATAGTCAGTTTTTCGCTGAATTATTAATACTTGAAATTTGATCTGGATGGACTTAGGAGCTATATTATCGCTGCAGATACAATAATATAATTATATGATAAAACTGATAAATATTTAAAAAGTCCTTTCAATTAGTTTTGACTGAAAAATTTCGAATAGGTACGTCAAAATTTCAGAATATCAGTTCGTATTTAACGAATTTGAGCTCATCGCAAACATTAACGTAACGAAATTTCAAATGTACATCGTATAAGTTCCGGAATATTTTTAAAAACTCGGAAACCAGAGGTGTAGCCAACATAATTGGCGCCCGGTGCGTGACACTTTATTTGCGCCCCCCTTAATTTCCAAAAATTTTAAAAATTTTAGACAGTGGAAGGGTGTATTTCAAATTTCGGATTAAATTTTTCCCTGAAAGTTGCCTTACCAACCTTTTTTGCTAGTGATTTGTTTGTATGTCTCTATATTTGAAGTCATAACTTTCCTACACTTTCACGCAGAAAAATTCTAATGACAAATACAACAAAAAATTTTTAATTAATAGCGCCCCTCCTTTTAGCTTTTGACGCTCCCCCTATTAGCTTTTGGCGCCCCTCTCAAAGTGACGCCACTGTCGGAAACATAGATAAAAATCGAAGATCGATTTATTACAAAGTTTCAGCCACTTGGTGGAAGCTCTGGACACACAAACGGACCAACAGACAGACGAAAATTGTTTTAGAAAAATCTAAAATTTCATTTTAAGGAGCAAAAAAAAGTTCCGCATTTCAAAAAGTACAACTGTTTTCAATAGACAATCACTAGTACAATCCAATTTCCGTAAGAATGATCTAACGTCATCCGACAGATGCAACAAATCAAGCAAAATTCGACGTTTGTACCTACTTTTTGATCTCTTTTCCGGACAGTTTACAGAAATATAAAATTTTTTTATAAACATGAAAATATTTTACAACATCCATACTGACAAATGAGCTGTCGAGATGGGTTCATTAGAAAAACACAAAACCGCTTAAGGTTGTACGTCTAATTTAGCGTCAATTATTGATGACGTCGGACCATTTTTTGTTGATTTGGTCTACATTTATTAGATGAAGTTTGTATAGTTTATTATGTATACCAACAGTCAGTTTATAATATGATGCTATGAGTCATTTATCACAGGGAAACTACAATGGAGCTAATGAAAAGAAAACATTTAATAAATCCATTCTTCGCTCGTTCCTTTGAATAATTTTAATAAATTCCGTTAAATCTTCCTGATGAATGGATGACTCAGATTTATCAAACTGTCATAAATTTATCTCTCCACGTAAATCAGAGCATCACTTCTTATATCCGCAGATATCTTCATCCGTATATGTAACTGGATACATAGATAGATAGACCAGATATATCTATATTGAACTAAAAATTCAATAAATAGGCAAAATATCTTAAAAATTCAAAAGAATACCGTGGAAGCCGTTGAATACCACCCATAGTTGTGGTAAAAATGAAAATAGTGACTTTGTAAAGTTACAATTCGCTTCAAATTTCAACATTCCGTCATTTTATTTATGCGAGTTTTTGTAAACCAAAAATAAAAAAAATTCTTTTTCGCCATGTAAAGCCTTATGTAAGTGATTTGAATTGGGGTAATTTATATGTGAACTTTTTATTTTTGCTATATTTTGCTTGGCAGTCTTGGTCTTGGTCTTGGTCTTGCATTAAGAGTCTTGGTATTGGTCTTGCTAGAGCAGTTTGAGTCTTAGTCTTGGTCTTGGTGTTGCAAAATGCAGTCTTGGTCTTGGTCTTGTTATTGCTAAAATCTTGCACTTTCTTGCATTTTTTTATTAGCGAATTTTTTTCTTCTAAAATCAGAATATTATACTATCTTTACGCATTTATTATACTTTCAAACTATTTAAATAGTTTAGCAAGAGTCTTGCTTTTTTCTTGCTTTTGTCTTGGTCTTACTCACTTGAGTCTTGGTATTGGTCTTGCAGCCATACTTATAGTCTTAGTCTTGCAAAAAATGCAAGACCAAGACACGACTGCAAGAAGATCAAGACTAATTTTGCTCATCACTATTGCCTCGGTTCCGCATATAAGGAAGATACAAAAAATTTGAAGTCCAAATAAAAAAATAAGTAATGAAAGTAGGTCTTCGAGGACTAAAGGACAAAAATTTTGGTAGGTATCGGTTGTGTTTCCATTATGATCTACACCACTCTCTGCCATCTATTATTTGGAAAAATAAGTATACTCCAATTCATAATTTTTGTTTTTTCTCATTTAGTTTTTCATAATTTACAGTAAGGGTTTGAATTAGTTTACAAAATGATCATATTTACAATATAAACAAAAGTTGTTCATATATAACAAACAAAAGAAAAAAAAAAAACAAAAGACACGCGACACACTTTATGTCTTTGTCACGACCCAGTTTTCGTTGCCACTAGATTTTCTTTCTTTTTTTATTTGAAAATCAAAATAAAATTTAAAGTATTTCATCAAATAAAGTCATTTTCATTGTGTCGGCGACATTCATGAATACAAATTTTTACTATTCGACTATGCTCTCGATTTCGACTCGAAAGTTTGCTCTTATACACCCACGCACTATCCTGCTCGCACAAACAATACGAATAATAGGGAAAAAAGAGACGAAAAAAAAAAACTGATAGCAATACATTTTACGCAATGAATGTCTGCTTCGAAGAACGGAAAAAAAAAATAAAGAAAACTTCATCCCGTTTATTTTCCTATATTTGTTTGCATTGGAATACATAGATAGATCAGTGGCGGTTTTCAAAATTTACGTTACAGAGACAGGGCGTACCTGTAAGTTTGCATACATCTTTTCGAGATTGTCGGGTTTCGTATGGTGCGAATGCACGGGGCTGCACATATGAACGTACCGCCACTAGTAGACATATGTAAAAATTTTTATATCATGCGAAAGAGAAATTTTTTTTTAAAGTCATCCTTCAATAACTCTCATGAAAAAATATTGTTTTTATACAAATATTGAAAAATCGAGAGTTCAATACAGACACAACTAATTATATTTCGCAAACAATTGTTTCAGCATTCGGTTAATTCAGAATTGCATCTTCCGTAAAGTCCTCACGGGTACCATTTCTCGAGTCTGATTCTGATTCTAATTCAAAAACGTCCGGAGAATTTTGAAACGTTTCCAAAAGAGATCCCAAACGTGATTTTCGAAAATTTGGTGGGAAATTATATCCTTATTGAAACAAATTGGAACGCACAGTTTTCTTTCATCTTTACTTTATGATACTATTGTTAAAAGTGCGGTGATACGGGTTCTCCTGCTTCAATCATCTTGTCGTTTCAAATTTTGTTTTATTAACTATAAAAAAATATTTTGTTCAACGAAAAAAAATAATATTAACCAATATTATTATCCTGTCTGACATCTTATTGATACATGATCATATTTGGAAAAGTATTTTACCGCTTCAAAAATTCATAGAAGTGCGTATCTTATTTTATTGTCTCTTAACACGAGGAAGATATGTTAAGAATGACGTAAAGTCTTTTCTCAAGTAGTATTCAATTAGAATAGGCACTCTTATCAAATAAAATCTTCCAAATTATCGCCTAAAAATACGAAAAACAAAAATTTTATGGACTCGTAAAATTAATATTTAACCCAAAAAAACATGACCCAACGTTTGAAATTTCTCGATCAAATGTAAAAGCAATAATTCAACGTAAAGAAAAAAAAACCAATTAAAAATTCTCGAAATAATTTACTACTAGAAGTTGTACTATTGCATAAGACTCATAGATCATTTTAATTGCAATGATTTAAAAAAAAAAATAGTATTGAATTCATATGTATGTATGTATGTACATATTTATCAATCTATCCTTGTCCCGCATAATTACTATGGGCAATTATAGGCGCCTAACCATTTTTTATACCTGTCTACTCTCGTCTTGATGAAATACCGTCCCATTACTAATTAATAATTAAAATGTTTATAAATTATACTTACTATTGTAAGTACAGTACCACGTCAAAAATATTCACGCACACACACACACATCAATTTGATTAAGAAGATACTATACAGGGTGTAAAGTATATAAATCTCCCTACGAAAACAGTGGGTAGATTTCATGCCAATAAATTTGAACCAAAATTGTTGTAAAAATGGGCCCTTAAAAATTTTTTTCTTAATCCGGCCATTTCTGACCATCTCATCTTTGTAAAATAAATTTTTTGTTTTTTTAAAAAAACATCTTGGAAACACGTTTACAAAATTCTATTGAATTTTAGTCAACAAAATTATATTCTACCTTTGATTTTACGAAGATATTTATGCATAATTTAGACAAGGCTGTGCTTAGAAGAATTTTGAAACATCATGTAGCCAGTTAATTTGTGATTTTCTCAAACTGTTAGTTTGAGAAAATCACAAACGGACGAGAACATGAGTTATTTTTTTTACACCCTGTATATATGCAATCGTCTTCACTAAAAACCATTCCTATTATATGTATCTGAAATTTTGAACAGGAAACAATAGAAAAATTATCGAAATATAACTACTGAAAAGTTGGTAGTGTGGACCGTCCGGGACGCACGCACAGCACCATCCAAGAAGCTGCTGCAAAAAATTCATGTCAATCGGATGAGAATTGTTGGCGTTATTTTGCCTACCGTTTTGGAAAATGTAATTTCGAAAAAAATCTATATGTAAAGTTTTAAAACGTGTTTACCATTTTGTGTGTTTATACCTTCATTTTTGAGTTATTTTTTGGAAATATAGCAAAAGTGACGAAATAAACTAATGGAATAAAGTAATGAAGCACAGTTACTGAGCAAAGCTGAGTGATTCCAAAATGTTTTTATTAAATATTTTCAATCGCTCGAAGTCGTTTCAGAAATCGGGTTCAAAATGAAATTTTCTTCCCAAAGTAATGTAACGCCTTAACTAAGGAAAAGTTATGAGAATCCATAGGTGGGTTAGTGTTTTTTGGAACGTAGTATGAGCACATACCCTATTAATGGTTTATTTTTTGTAGTTTACAATTTAGTTATATTGAATTTATGTAAGACCCATTCGCCTAAAAATTTTCCATTGTAAATAAACGTGTTTGAAAATGAACCAGCAAATAAAAAAAAAAAATTAACAATTTTTTCCGCTTGAAACGTACATACATATGTACGTTTTATGGACAGGGGGACGGGTCAGTTATAAAATATGATTACATAAAAAAAATTTTAAAGAATAATTTATGATATATTAAATATTACACAAGGTTCTACAATATATATTTTTTTAATAAGTCAAATTTTTTTTGTATAACCTAATAATTTGCTAATCTCTGCTATCACTTGAAAATATAAAACAAAACCCTGAACTATTAATTCCATGTAAAAAATTACTTTTTCAAAATAATTATTTGCGTGACACGAATAAATATGTGCGTGTTTGCATGTCAGATGCGCAGTGACCATCTCTGTATACCACTAAAAACCTCAAAAATAAAGTGATATTTTGGAGCAACTCTCTTCTGGATAAGTTCTTCAGTCAGACACACTGAATACTCGGGACCAGGTATTTCGAGGTTTTTTCAACAAAAAAAGAAATTTCTGACTATTATACCAGGTATAACTGGTCTTCGCGAAAAACTGTTATTCTTATGCGACAAAATCTAATTACGACGTTCATTCGTTTTTGTTTTTTTTAGGTGTCGATGATCTTATATAAATAAAAAAAAATGATGTGGGTGGTGTGTATATTAGACAAAAATTTAAGTCCTGTAATACACAATTTTAGAAGTTTTCTTTTTGAACTATGAAATATTATCTAGTTCTAAGAATGTTTCGTCGAGGGTACTTTGGGTTACACTGACTTAGAAGTTAAGATGATTCCCATCAAAGTAGCAAATAGGACGCATACATACCCCCCCCCCTTCCTCCTCCCCCCCAAAAAAAAATACCGCTTTGGTGTTCACCCAAACCGGTCTCAAATGTAAGAAGAAATTCTTGACTAAATTTAGGCAGGATTTATAAAAGTCTAAAGTCTTACATCGAGTTTCTTATGTCTTCTTCCGATTATCTACTTGACTTTTAGGTAAGAAAAGTAGGTAAAATTATCCCCCTCACGTCACCTAACCATAATAACAAAACAAAATCGAGTAAAAACCTTGGTACATTCAGAAACAACTGATCAAACACATAAAAACAAATTAATTCATTAGTAAAACACGCAATTGGAGACATGAGTGGATGAAGGTGTTATGTAACTTCCCATGCAATAGCACGTCATGTTTATTATTGAATTTCTACAAAACTGTTGGACCTAATAAAACCAAATTTTAATATATGATACTTCAGCATAGAAAATATTGCAAAATTTGGTAAAAAATGAATTTTTGAAAAAATGTTACATAACACCTTCAACCACCCATGTCTTCAATTTTTTTCCACACCAAAAAATTTCCAGTTGTGGATCATATTATTTTGCTTTCACCAAAAATATTTAGATATTATTCACACACATTTATCTACTAATCTGTTGTTAATATCAAATTAATTGAGACAATTAACCTTCACATAGCATTTTTTTTGCAATGGTGTTTAATATAATTGCAAGAACACTACGCAATTTCAGTATATAAATAATAATAAATAATATATGAATCATATGACTCGTTAGTTATTAATCACGTAATTCAGGTAAATTTTTTATTTTTTAAAGGTACCTATTTAAATTACTCGAATGTGAGTTAAAACTGGTTAATGTCAGATTTTTGATGTGCTTGAAATAGTTATCGAAGATAGCAATTGATTGCTCAAGATAAAACTGTTCGGGAATTTCCTCCTGAGGGCTAGATGATTAACCGTTAAACGAGGACAGAAGGTTTTCTTTAGAAGGAAAGGTCAGTGGGCCTTTGTAGGTCTCAAACTGTAACTCAAAAAACTCACAAGCTGAACTCTTTTTTATACGGTCTTTCTTTGTGTGATTTTTTTGATGCGGTTTGTAAAAAATGGGCATTAAAATGCATAATGTGAATCAAAATCACGAGACAGTAAGAAACTTAAACAATTACTATAATAACTTGCTTTGATAAAAATACTTTTTAACGGCTTTTAAGCATTTAATCAATACATTGCATAAGAACATAAGTTATTGCATCATTTAATTTTGTTACAGATGTATTTTTCAAAATTTTCATAATATAAAATTGAAATAAAATATTTCTACGTGTAAATTAATGCTTTATCTTGTTTATAGAAGCAACTTCTAAGGAAATTTCTAAGTTTTGAGCGTTTTGAGTAATGTTTTTTCGATAAAACTTTTTTTATGCGGTCCCGACCAACCGCACAAAAAATGTTTTTTGTACAATCTGCATCGAACTATACTTTTTATAGCTATTTATGATATTTTTGAATATATGTATTTTTTTTGCGCGATTTTTTTTATATGGTCCCTATCCACCGTACAAAAAAAGGATCAACTGTATTTTGTAATGTGGATTTTCACAAAGTAAACCTTTCAGGTGTTAATTATTTATAATTTAATATATTTTGATTATATTATTCAGAAAAATTATAATTTAACTTTTATATTATTTGACAAGATTTTGATGCCCTAAAAAAGAGTCTCTGGTGGAACAGCTACTGATTTCAAGAAATTTTCCAGTCTTTGACCGTAGTTTAACAATAATAATTGCGCTTTTCTAGTTGGTTCTACATATGCACATAATATTCAAATGGTTAAAAGTTTTAGGTTACATTTTCTGTCATGTATATTTTAATAAAACAAATTCATATAATTTCAAACATAGTTGAAAATTCAAATTAACTATACACAGCACCATAATATAATATCCACTAAATGTACCCACTTCTTGCCTGGCCTGGCGCTGCCATTGCCCTCGACTATGTGGAACGAACAGCTCCACGATTACAGATTACCAGCTAGATAGACAGACAGACAAACAACAAAATTTCAACTATCTCCTAAAGTAGCTATAATTTGAACGAACGGTTTTGAGCGATCTTTAACACTCCACTCGGGTTAAATCCATCGAGAGTACAAAATATTCATTACACAAAAAAGTATATAGACGATTTCACGAAAAATTAGACAATTTAAGGCGGTTGGTGCTTCTAGTAATTATTGTCACAAGCGTTCTTACTCATTACTTTTTTAATTTTTGTTCCCGAAACTACTAAAATAACGGAAGCAATGTGATCATCTCTTTGGAAATATAAAAATTTTCCACCTCTAAAATGTCCTATAGAACCGTTCTTATTCGATTGTTTCGAATGAACTTTTTCGAAATTATTCGAGTTGGTTTCTAGATGGTCCCCTACGAATTTCCCCTACTGTGAAATTATATTAAATGTCGATATCTTACTTGCTAATATAGTGCCATTTTGCTTGAGAGTATTTTTAGGATAGACCATATATTAAATAATGGGTTCATGAAATGAACTCCTTGTTTTTCTTGTAATTATTCAATTTTTTAAAATTATTTGACAGTTTAAGACGTTAAACAATGCCTACAGGTTTCTTTAATTGGTGACCTCTAGTGGTAAAATTAGAAACTTGCATGGATAGATGTGGATAGAAGCCAGAAGATAAAATGTTGGTTTTTCAATTTGTTTTAGGAAAAAATAACATACTCGAAAATCATTCTTTAATCTTGAAAATACTCGAATGCACCAACCACCTTAAATAATATTTTTTTATGTCACCGAAAGATGACATATTAATCTCGTTGTGTGATTATAGTGGGGGAAAAATTAATAATAATAATAATAATAATATATAATATAATAATTATAGAGTTGTACATGCATATACTGAATAAAAGCAAGAGAGCTGTCATTCTCACTGTACTTAAAGAACGAGCCAAAAAATCATAAATGAACACTGTCACTGAGGTGACATTACTTAATGCGTGTCAACAACACGCACTTGACGAATTTTTTTTTTAAGTTTGAACATTCAAATCTTTACCATTTTGTTGTCATTTATTTTTTGATATGGCGTATACTTTGGAATATGGAATGTATAACATTTCAAGCGCATTTCTTACGCTCTATATAAGTTCTACATATATGCCAAATACTAGGAAAAAGCACGTTTCTCTATATTTGTTTTCAAAAGGGGAATCCCATATACGGACATTTTTTTTTCTATTATACGAAATGAGATAATAAAGAATAAGGTAACGGGCCTAGTTTCTGACCTTTTAAGAGTGACGGCTGAGGTTAAACGACAGTAATAAATATAAGTTTAAACTTAAGAGACAATTAATAATTTTATCAACTAGTTTATGGTTTTCAAAATAAAGTCGTACAAGTAAAATAATTATTTGAATTGAATTAATAATTTAAATTAATGTTTTAAAAATTGACAAAAAGGACCCAGTTTCTGACCTTCAAAATTTCTCATGTGACAGTTTTTGACCCTGACAGTGGCCTAGTTTCTGATCCTTAAATTTAAAAATACAGTTTTTTAAAATTTAATTTATAAATAATTTTTTATTGATAAAAGTGAATGTTTAATGTTATATACGTTATGAAAAATAACAAAAACTAATCGAAGATAACTATAATTAACAAAATAACTAACAAAAACTGGTTAGAATTTAATTGGGCCATACCACTTTAGAAGTGAGCCTAGTAATTGACCCTCATATTTCAATAATAAAAATCATTCTAAGGTATTTTATAAATATTTTAAAATAAATTTTAAACAAATATTAACCTGCTCATATATTTTTAATTAAGTTTTCATACTTACATGATGAATATTGCACAGATCAAAATGAGTACTTTGTAACATAAACTGTTAAGAAACTACCAAAAAAATAGTTTTTACACACATTTTAAACTTAAAAATTTTTTTTATTTAGTTAATATATTCTAAACTTTTTAAATTGCTGTTCATTAGACACAGAATAGATTACTTTAAATTAAGAATTTATTTTTTTACTTATTTAAAATATAGTTTTTTTATTAATTTATAACAAAGTTGAAAAGTTCAGAAACTGGGCCAGGGTCAATTACCGGGTCTTTTACCTTACATACAATATTATGTACAAAAAGTATGGGAGGTTTCATAAAAAAATGAGACAAATTGGAAACAATATTCGATTACTTTGGGCGGGTATAATATACCTCACCCCAATGTTTACGTTTCTTTTAAGCACCATAGCGCCACTTACGGTTAAAATTTGCACGGATCGTCCAAATATCTACTTATTATGCACATATTTGACCACAGCAAGGAATAAAGTTACATTTTTTTGCTGAACTATTAAAGCAACGAGGCACAAGTTTTAATTCTACATGTATAAACATATGATATGTATATCTATATGTGTAGAGTAAGATTACATAGCGAATTGCGAACAGAGACAACGTACACAAGAGAGGGGCCCCGATGGCAAGGTCACCGGCACGCCGCACGATCAAACCGGCGCCACTGCGGACATGCACTCGCATTTCGCCCCACCAATCGCACAGGGCAAAGTAAAAAGACATCGTAGTAACTAGGTAATATGTATGTATGGATATGGTTCTATGTGTAGTACACATTTGAACAAATTAAATATTTTACTATTTTAAATGGAATCTTAAAACACTGAAAACTTCTTTTAACGAAACTACTATAACAGAAAATTCAATTGGTTGCTGATGGCTTTCTCATTAGGTATAGTCCTTTTTCCTCTAAACGTCTGATCTTCTAAAAAAAAAAAGGAGGAGATTCTCACAAATTCGACTGTATTTTTTTTTTTTTTTTGGGGGGGGGGGAGTATGATACTATATATCTTCGGTATGTTTAAACCGATTTGAATGATTCTTTTTTTGTTTGAAAGAATAGCCTTTCGAGGTGGTCCCATATAAATTTGATTCGAATCCAAACATGGGCTTCGGAGATATGCCACATAACTCCACTAATGACGAATTGTGCTAAACGCAAAAAGCAGGTTATTCAGGGCTAGTGATGAGCAAATGCAAGACCAAGACCAAGACTTGGCAGTCTTGACCTTGGTCTTGTTCTTGCATTAAGAGTCTTGGTATTGGTCTTGCTAGAGCAGTTTGAGTCTTGGTTTTGGTCTTGGTCTTGCAAAATGCAGTCTTGGTCTTGTTATTGCTAAAAAATCTTGCACTTTCTTGCATTTTTTTATTAGCGAATTTTTTTCTTCTAAAATCAGAATTTTTACTATCTTAACGTATTAATTATACTTTCAAACTATTTAAATAGTTTAACAAGAGTCTTGCTTTTTCCTTGCTTTTGTCTTGGTCTTGCTCACTTGAGTCTTGGTATTGGTCTTGCAGCCATACTTATAATCTTGGTCTTGGTCTTGGTCTTGCATTTTTTGCAAGACCAAGACAAGACTGCAAGACCAAGACTAATTTTGCTCATCACTATTCAGGGTCATTGAAATTTTAAGAAAATAATAATAAAAATACTGAAATGTATGAAATAATTACGGCATAACTAAATCAAGATAAATATAAATACCACTGTCGCAGCATTCTGCATAACATAGCGAATTTCCGTTTACAAAAATTAGTTTGTCTCGGAAAGCAGGTTACCTAGAATAATGGTTTAAAAACCATTTCTATGTAATTTGTCTCCTCTTTCAAATGGTGTAAAAAAAATTTTGCAGACTTTTGCAAACTAATTTT
Organism: Brachynemurus nebulosus; assembly: GCA_035578155.1. Taxonomy (NCBI): domain Eukaryota; kingdom Metazoa; phylum Arthropoda; class Insecta; order Neuroptera; family Myrmeleontidae; genus Brachynemurus; species Brachynemurus nebulosus. The sequence continues at coordinate 16,332,055 of JAPWDM010000013.1, forward strand.
TTCACGAAAAATGCCCAAAAAATCATGTTCCATTCATCAGACGTGTCTTACTGAGGAACTTATTCAAGATTTTCATAACTAAATCATAAGACATAAGTATAAAAATTAAATTTGGCAGTTTCTGAAGTAGAAGTAGTAAAAATCGTAACAAGATTTCTACAAGCGAATCTGCGATTTACTTCGCATCCACTTAAAAACTGTGATGACTGTAGTTAATAGCTTACAGTTCGAAGATGGTTGTATTTGAGTTTATCATAAACTACTATTAATAAATAATAAGCAATTATGTTAAAACTAGTAAAAAAAAAGCAAATTTGAAAAGTTAGTAATCAAATACTGTTTCAAAAAGTATTTGAAACAAATACTTACTATTTCGAAAATACATTTTTTGGGCCTTGTGCATAATTTCTATCAAATCCCCATTCGTTTCTACTAAACTTGACAGCGCACAGCAACGATATAAATACAATCATTGGGGAGTTCCCAATGGGGAATTTTGACTATATCTACACATAATTCTACCACTCACGCGCGAGTTACGAGTTAGACCAGTTAATATGATGGTAACGTAAGCAGATGCGTACACTACCGTCCATAAATTTAATCACACTAGTAAAAAATTGCATCAGTAAGACATCTTAAATACAAAATTTATTAATTTAACTAAGACCCCAAAAACTCTTCCACACCCTAAATTCAATCAAAATCACATCAGGACCATTTTCAAAATTTTACAAGAATTACCGACCGGTTCGTTATGTGTGATTAAGCTTCTGGACGATACTGTACACTGTTTGATATTCATTACAATATTATTTACAACAGCTAATACAAAATTCTATATCAGATTGTAATTTAAACTTTGCAAGTGTAGAAAAAATTAAACAAAGACAGCGCACGCGGTAAACAGAGAAGGAAAATTACGTTAGAGAACATTTATAACAGTACTTTTAGATTCTCTATATTGCTACATACATGATCTAATATGGAATTTTCAATAATTTATTTAGTTTAGTTGAAATTATATATGTTTCTTTCGTTTTTAACCCTTTAGAGACTAGCGAGAAAAACATTAAATCATGGATATGTTTTCGAGTTCAATACGTACACATAGGGACAACAATAAACATTACCTATTTACCTGGTTTAATCACTTATACCCCAATCAAAAACAAACTAGACAATTGTTTGAATTTGTTTATTATTTGAAATCAGTAGTTCATTACTTAGCAACGTTACCAAAATTTTATATAGTACAATTTTTATAATTTTTTTTTTTTAGTTCAAAGGTTAGATTATACGTAGACCGTCACATTTTTTTGATCCCCACCTGTACCCCAGCCTAAACACATATCCATGACGACTGTTAATCCCTATATGTTGATTTAAAAAGCTAACGTTTCCGAGATAAATTGTTCAAATTCCTAGACACGAAACAAACTAGAGTAACAAATTCCGGGACAATTCTAAAAAATTCCAGTCACATGGTAGCCTTAGTATAAAACAAATGTATAGCATTCGCCCTTTTAGCGAATTGCCAGAATGGAATTCAGCTATTACAGCCACTGTCATGACGCGACTTGAACCCGGGACCATGGCAGAAATTTGTTTTGAGGTCCCTAGGAACCGAAAATAATATTCACTCATATATATATATATATATATATATATATATATATATATATGTGTGTGTGTGTGTGTGTGTGTCTGCACGATAACTCTCGAACGAAATGTCCTACTATTACAAAATTTGGTGAAAATGTTGGAAGTCCTAAACTCTTGGATGAGTTCGTCAGCCAGACACGTCGGATGTCAGGAACATGGTTTTTGTTCTTGAAAAAAATTAGTTTTTTGCCAAAATTTCCACTTATTCAGAAATTTTTGCGAAATTTTTTACACCATTTAAAAGAGAAGAAAAAATTACATGAAAAAGGTCTTTAAACTTTTTTTCTATCTCAACTAGTTTCCGAGAAAAACTAATCTTTATAAACGAAAATTCGTTATGTTATGCAGGATGCTGCGACAGGAGTATTCCACTTTAAACACATTTTCTTGCTTGATTTTCTCTAAATTATTACTAACGTTAGCAATTTTCCATTATATGTATTGCCTTCAAAAGAAAAACTCAATTTCCATCACGGTCCTGTAACATATGTGGAAATTTTCCTTATAACAACTATATGAAAATTTTGAAAACAGTTGACAATTGCTGCTGCTATTGCATTTCCATCCAACAAATATGTCGACATTCACCAATATGATTCAATTTTATTGAAACGAAATGAAAGAAAAATAAATTTTCATGATTTCCACGCGCTTTCACAGTAGATATTTTAATAATAAACCAATATTTACCCAGAAACTAGTAATAATATTTTTCACAAAGAGTCAGATATAGTAATTATTCAATTTCGAAATATGTACCCTCTAGCAGGAAAACGTTATTATTTCAACAATTTTTTATAAAACTTTAATTAAATTTCGAATTCAAATCTATTTTGTAGCAAAAAAAAAATTTTAAAAATTCTGTATTTGAAAGCAAATTGTACATACGAGATTATTAAGTGTTTATAATAAATGTTTTTGTTTTTTAACTTAATCCGCCGCTGGCAGTAATTATTACTTAACTTCTGTCAACATACGATTACAACTTCACAGATCATGTGATAAAAAGCGTAATAATTATTGTAATTAACTAATTTCATTAAAAAAATGTAAATATATATCTACTTGTATATATACAGTATTGTATGAAACAAGAAAATTTATCTAGACGTCATGGATCTTATTTAAATTAATATTTCAGTAAAAATGTATGATATAAGAAATTACGCTACCGTAATTTCTTTTATTTTCAATTTATTTGAAGAATTTCAAAAGTTACAGAACTCAAAGTAGAGCAAACTAAAGCTTTATGTGGTGGACAGGGACCGCATAAAAAAACCACACAAAAAAATATTCAAAAACTTTATAAACAGCTATAAGAAGTACAGTTCGCTCCAGAAACTTATTTTTAAATAGAATTCTTGTTTACTGAAATCATTTCCGCTATTAGTTGGAACAATATTAGGTTGTGTAATATGAAATGTCGTTTTACGACTACTTGACCAACCATGTACCTAATTCAGATAAATATCGACATCTTTTTAAGCACTAGAGAAATGTTTCAAAGCAATTCTTTAATTTTAAATATAGATTTCTTCTAGCCTGGAATCATTTCTGCCATTAACTGGAATAATATGTATTAGGTCGTGTAATTTTAAATGTCGTTTTCTGACCATTTGGTCGGTCATCTATATAGTCAGCCCTAGTGATGAGCAAAATTAGTTTTGGTCTTGCAGTTTTGTCTTGGTTTTGCATTTTTTGCAAGACCAAGACCAAGACTCAGGTGAGCAAGACCAAGACAAAAGCAAGAAAAAGCAAGACTCTTGCTAAACTATCTAAATAGTTTGAAAAGTATAATTAATGCCGTAAACAAAGAAAATTCTGATTTTAGAAGAAAAAATTCGCTAATAAAAAAATGCCTGAAAGTGCCAGATTTTTTAGCAATACCAAGGCCACGACCAAGGCCAAGACTGCATTTTGCAAGACCAAGACTCAAACTGCTCTAGCAAGATCAAGACCAAGATTCTTAATGCAAGAACAAGACCAAGACTGCCAAATCTTGGTCTTGGTCTTGGTCTTGCATTTGCTCATCACTAGTCAACCCAACCATTTTCTTTTTCTGCAAAGGAAAAAAATTATAATAATCATTTTTTTTTTTTATTTTCGGTAATTTACACATCCTTTTGTGAATCAGAATCTGCCAACAAAATGAATATTTTTCAAAAATATTAAATATTTTTTTACTCTTTGATATGTATACAGCATAAATAAATTGAAAATCTATATAAATCGCAATTATCATTTTAACGAAATTAATTCCAAATCGATCGTCACATTTCAATTCTTTAAATTAGAATCGTTTCGAAATTACAAATAAACATTAAAGGAAATAAATATCGCTTCTGTTGTGCACAGAAATATAAATATAAAAAAAAAAAAAATTAATAATCCATTTAATTCGCCAGTTCTGCTTTTATGTGGCGTCTCTCCAAAAAGTAATAACAGCAAATTTATATCGAGAATTCATAATTTTAATATATTAAAAAAAAACAACATCGGTTGATGTCAACGTTCGAAGTACCTATGAAAATGCTCGGTTTCCAATCACCCGAGGCGTTTCGTTGTCGCTAAGAAATAAAATCGTGAAAATTATTGTTAAATATAATTATCAATAAAACATGGAAAATTATACCGCCTAATAAGAAAAGCGATAAAAAAAATTCAACCTAGAATAATTCTACCGGTGAAAAATCGCCAAACAACACTTACATATGTGTTTTCCGTGAAATTCACATTTGCGCAACATTAAGGCCAAATTATTCCCGTTCGGACGCAATAGAGGACGTAAAAAAAAAATGTTTTATTACCGTAAGCTTCCAGCCGCTACGTGTAATGAACTTACGCAATAATGAAGAACACGAAACCTCGAAGGACACGGCGTGAATACTAAATTCTTTTTATTCGTTTTTATACAAAAAAAAAAAAAATTTCCTGTGAAAATATAATTTTAAATTATCCCATTTCTGTTTTTTTTTATTTTCACTCTGTTATGTTACACGATTTTTATTTATAAGGATTTTCTATGAACACCAACACTAGAGAAAAAATCCTTTATTTAATACAAAGGTATTTTCAACAAGGATTAAACGCACTAATCCTGTGCGGTTAAGTTAAAAATATTTTATTTTGGTATACCTACTTAAATGTTTATTTCCGGGCTCGTATTAAATATTCGATTTCCTTTGTTTTTACGGGCAGTAGCATTGTGTATAATTCGAAATATTTAACCAAGTTCAGATGAGAATATAAAACCCCAGCTGGTGGTTTACAAAGAGTTTTAAGTGATACGCATATGAATGTATGTATTTATATACAAATATAAAACTACAAGCTAATTATTATCCATTTCAAAATAGAAAGTATACTTTTCTTGTGACGTCAACAAAAATTGCTAAAGTTTTACTAATGTCACAAATTCACTCTGTCGCAGCATGCTTGCATTAGTGATGAGCAAAATTAGTCTTGGTCTTGCATTTTTTGCAAGACCAAGACCAAGACTATGCGTACCAAGAGCAAGACTAAGACCAAGACCATAAGTATGGCTGCAAGACCAATACCAAGACTCAAGTGAGCAAGACCAAGACAAAAGCAGGAAAAAAGCAAGACTCTTGCTAAACTATTTAGATAGTTTGAAAGTATAATTAATACGTAAAGATAGTAAAAATTGTGATTTTAGAAGAAAAAAATTCGCTAATAAAAAAATGCAAGAAAGTGCAAGATTTTTTAGCAATAACAAGACCAAGACCAAGACTGCATTTTGCAAGACCAATACCAAGACTCAAACTGCTCTAGCAAGACCAATACCAAGACTCTTAATGCAAGACCAAGACCAAGACTGCCAAGTCTTGGTCTTGGTCTTGCATTTGCTCATCACTAGCTTGCATAAAAATTTTGTCGCAACGTCTAAAATTTTAACTTCTTAAACCCAAAAATGTAGAAATTTTGAATGAGTAACAGACAGACAGACGGACATGACAAAATTGTAAATAAAATTTTTGAAATACTGAACAGAAAAAATTCTCCCAAAAATCAGTTTACCAGTTGAAAAACTTTTAAATTTTGGCAAAAAATTCACAATTTTGACGAAGAATACCCAAAATGTTCCCGAAAATCGGATGTATCTGGCTGACAAACGCACCCAAGCGTTTGGGACTTGTAATATTTGCGCCAAATTTTGTTAAAATAGAAAGTTTCGCTAGAGAGTTAATGTATTGATTTGATATAGGTATATGGTATATAAGTTTTAGAAAATGTCATTTTCGACCTCTAGAGACCTCAATACTGTAATAGCATTTATTTTTGTTTTTTGATAAAATTTGAAAGCTACAAGCCACAAAAAATGAAATTTTAAGATACAAATTACATTTTCTGTAAAAATTCAGCGTTTCTGATAGCATAAATGAAGATTCATCAAAATTAATCTTCAATCAAATCACCCTTGCATTAAATATTGAACTCATGACATACCTCCAATCAACTATATTCCCTACTACACCACTTTAAAACTGATTAACAATATTTTAACCAATGCGTGACTCTATGAAGCGTACTCTTGCATCAAATATTAAACTCATGACATAATTCTAATCAATCATGGTCTCTACTACACCACTTTAAAACTGATTATATGAAGTGTTTGACAAAATAAGTAAAACATTAAATAAAAAGAAATAGACAAAACAATATTTTGATTCAATTAACGGCGACATTACTATAAACAAAATAATAACAATAAAATTAATAAAAACACTCAATTTTTTTCACTTTTTTTTGTTTAATCCGGATAAGTTGCAATTGTTTTTTTTTATTTTTTGTTTTTTTTTTTTTTTTTTTTTTGAAAATAGATACCATGCCATGAGTCTGACTCTAGAACGACGCCGACAAATTTGCTGATTAAAATCCGTGTATACAAATTTTGTGACGCAAGCAAAAATCTAGTATTTTACCAGTTTATGGGTATAATCTTATCGTAACAATAAATAGTAAGTGTTAATTTTTTTATACAGTAAAAATTCCTTATAATGACTCATAATATTCCTAGCCTTTCAATACAGTGATTAAATTTTTTTTAGCAGTAATATTGTCTTAATGAAATTTATATAATTAATAACAAATGCCACCGAAATAAACATTTCCACGCAGTACGATTCTAGTGTTCATAACGAGTGTTTATCAATTGTTAACAAATAGTCCTATCTTTAAAAATATATTATTTTGTTTACTTATTTTAACAAGCATTTAAATCCTTAATTAGTAGTGCACATACTAATATATTATACATACGTAATAAAAAAAAAAATCTTAACTTCTCCAACGTCGTAACCTCCGGGTGAGACGATGGAGGAGGACACCGATACTGCGAAAAAGAAAGACGAACCAAATAATGCGACAAATAAATACGACGAAACCGATTGTTCTGAAAAAAAGTTTAAAGTTTTCATACAAAAAATTGAAAATGGACAAAATACCAACACAGCTATAAGTACATTGAAAGTAGCGCAAATTGTACATCAGATAACTAAAGGGAAAAACATCAACGAAATTAAAAAAGCAGGCAGAAATCGAGCGATTGTGGAATGCTCAAAAGCATCCGCAGCCAACAGCCTTGTCGACAATCAAGATTTCATTAATAAAGGATTTAAGGTGTTCATTCCCACCTTTTTAATAGCTAGAGCCGCAGTTATAAGAAACGTCGATATTGAATATTCAACAGAAGAACTTCTCCAGTCAATAGATCCCGGACAATTTTCTATAAAATCGATACAGCGAATTACCCGACGAACAATTACTAATGGCGAAGTTCAATATTTGCCGACCAAATCTGTGAAATTACTCTTTCACGGACAAAATCTACCAAGTTATGTCTATATATGGCGACTGAGATTCGAATGTGAACCATTTATTAGACGAGTTAAACAATGCTATAAATGTCTACGTTTTGGTCATATTCATAGCCAATGCAAAAGTAAAAAGGAAAGATGCGAGAGATGTGGAAGCGACGAACATAAAAGTACAACATGCACCGATAGTAACACTAAGTGTGTAAACTGTTTTATGGACCACGAAGCTACAAATATAAACTGCCCGGAAAGAAATAGACAAATCAATATAAACAACTTGATGGCTGAACAAAATATAAGCTACTATGAAGCAGCTTTAGAAATCCCGCGAGTTTTTCAAGACGAAAACCTGTACTCGGTGAGAACGAGCAACAGATTTAGTGCACTATCAATGGAAGAGTTTCCAAACTTAATAGAAGAACAGAAATCAAATACTATACCCAAATACCAGCCACCTCCAATATCAAGATTTGGAAGAAACAAACCAAGAATATCAAACATTCGGAAACAAACGAATTTGAATAAGGAAGAATTAACAGGCAAAAGAACAAGAAATGACTCTAGTTCAAGCATTGAAAAATTGCCAGTACAAAAACCTCTTAGAAAACAAATTCGTCGCATTGAAACTGAAGATGCTCCAGAGCAAGCAACACAAAAAACTACGGAGCAAGCAAACGTACACGCTGCTAATGAAGGGAATACCAATGAGAAAAGATACAGAAATTACAGAAATACAGAAATTACAGAACTTAGAAAAGATAGGGAAAATATCTCCGAAAAGGAAAAAACAGAAAATCTAACAAGACCCAACCTAGATGAAATAATAGTTGTTACAGAAGATATGGATATAGATTTAACACAAAAGAAAGACGGAGGAGTTAGGAGAAATTTGCGACCTCGTGACAAATCTAAATAGTTAATAATTCCAAGTATTAATTAAATAATTAAAACATATAAATAAACAAATATCTTAATATTTATTAACCAATAAATTAATCAAATAGATAAAATTAAGTTAACAAAATAAAAACTTTTAACAGTATTCCAATATTACGTTTAAAATTTATAATTACAGTAGTGACAAATTATATTAACCTACATTAAAATTCATAGTAATACACTGGAATTGCCAGGGTATTCGATCAAATAAACACGAACTAATACTGTTATTAAATCAATATAAACCATTAATTTGCACGTTAAATGAAACGTTTCTGACTAATAAAGTCAGCTTCCATATAAAAGGGTACAATATTGAAAGAGATGACCGCCAAACTGACGATAATATCGGTAACAACTATAATCGACATGGAGGAGTAGCAATCTTAATCCATGAATCGTTATCTTATCAGAGGATTAAAATCAAAAAAATACAGCAAATTGAAATAGCAGCCATCAAAATCAAAATAGAAAATGAAGAAATATTTTTCATTACAGTTTATGCCCCTCCTGGTCATCATACATCAAACGAAGAGTGGGAATACGTCATGAGCCAACTTCCTGATCCGAAAATAATTACTGGAGATTTTAACTCACACCATACATACTGGGATCCGCAATGTATTGTAAATAATTTCGAGGGAAATGAACTTTTAAACTATATTGAAAATGACAATTTAGTCATAATCAATAATGACTCCCCAACACGTGTCAAAAGATTAAACTGGAACGATAGTATAATTGACCTAGTAATAACATCGAGCAGGTACTCTCCAAGAATAATTAATTATGAAGTGCTATCGGATAGCTTCGGAAGCGATCATTACCCACTATTATTCGAAACGGCTACAAATAATAAAAACGTCGTCGAAAATAAAAATATCGAAAGAAGGAATTATCGGCGAGCAAACTGGGATCTATATACCAAAATAATAGAAGAACAGCCTTTAGACCTCCAAGATGCTACAGATATGGATATGTTAAGGCAGTATGGAAGGCTAACTGAAATCATTAACTCAGCAGCTGCAATCAGCATTCCTCAACAAAAGCAAAATAAGAGGCCAAGAATACAAAAGCCAATATGGTGGGATACACAATGCAACGAAATCATAAAACACAGAAAAGCAGCATTAGACACCTTTAACAAACACTCAACGATGGAAAATTTCATAAATTATAAAAAATCCAAAGCTAAAACAAAAAGATTTTTCAGAAACAAGAAAAAAGAATCATGGAAAAGCTATTGTGACCACCTTAACCCAGACACAAAATACACTGAAGTTTGGCAAACTATAAGAAAAATAAAATACTCTATCCAAATTCCTAACCACAACTATTCCATTTATGATACATCTTGGATTGAAAAGTTTGCAACCAAACTAAACCTTTCTAAAGCGGAATCAACTCCATCAGTTGCACCGACTTGGATTGGAAAAAATGAAAACGAAATAATTACATCAAGGTTAACAATGGAAGAACTTCAAATGTCCCTAGACCATAAAAAGAAAACTAGTTCAGGATTCGATGGCATAAATTATGAAATGATCCAAAAACTACCGGAGACTTACAAGAAAATGTTACTAACAATCTTTCAGGAGTCACTCGAACAGTGCATTATTCCGGATATCTGGAAACGAATCATAGTTGTACCCATATTGAAACCAACTAAACCGCCGAATGAAGCAGATTCATACCGTCCAATATCGCTCCTCTCCTGTATAGGAAAAACTTTGGAAAAAATAATAAAAACAAGGCTAGAATGGTTCCTAGAACATGAAAATAAGTTAGCGGAAACTCAGTTTGGATTCAGAAGGAAAAGAAGCACACAAGACAACTTAAACTTATTAAATTTAGAAATCCAGTCTACCTACAATAAAAATCAATACCTCATTTGTGTTCTATTAGACATTAAAGGAGCATTCGATGGAATTAATTTGGAAATCCTGCACGAAAAACTATTAAAAATAGGAATACCCTGTATGTTAGCAAACTGGATATACAAATATTATAAAAACAGGAAAGTGTATTTCCGAGCCAATAACAATTTACATGGTCCTTATATTGGCACAGCTGGTATACCACAAGGATCATTACTCAGTCCTATCTTGTACTCTATTTATGCTAACGAATTAGAAACTCTGTCAGATGCAAACACTAAAACTCTTTCATATGCAGACGACAAGATAATATACTCTGTAGGAAAAACAATTGATTCAACACAAAAAATCTTACAAGAGAAGCTATTACAGTATGAAAAATCAGCCAAAGAGTTAAAACTAGCAATTTCAATAGAAAAATGTCAAGGTATAATATTTAGTAGACATCGCATCAACAAAAGCCCTAGGCTGCAACTAGCTAATAAGAACATTAAAATAGTTGATAAAATCAAATATTTGGGAGTCTGGTTCGATACAAAATCCACTTGGAATCAAGAAATTATTAAAATAACAAATAATTCGGCGAAAGGACTGAATCTAATGAGATGTATCAGTGGCATATCATGGGGTGCACATCCAAGTATATTACTCAACATATATAAATCAATGATCCTTCCACATATGGACTATTCGGCTTCACTTATTTGTACAGCAAGTAACAACAGGCTCAGCAAATTAGATACAATACAAAACAAAGCTCTCCGATTAATAACAGGTGCCTTAAAATCCACTCCAGTACAAGTATTACACAACGAGTGTCTTCAACCGCCGTTGGATATTCGTCGAAAATGGATAACCGATAAATTCCTAATCAAACGACTTGAACTTGAAAACCATCCCATTATACGAGCTATAAAAGAATTATTGAGAACATGGAACAACAATTACTGGCAACATAAAAATACCCCAAACATCATTGATAGCTACCATAAGTATAAGGACACCAACCTAAATAAATATACAACAATGCCTTACTTTGAACAAGAATACAGTAATCTATATTTGGACATAAATATTAACACTAGCTCATTTAGAAAAGCGGATCACAACTCAGTAACAAAACTAGTATTTAATGATATCAAAGCCAGTAATACTTGGAATGAGGTAATTTATACTGATGGCTCCGTCGATAGAGAAGGGAACATAAGTGGTATTGGTATCTACAAAGAGATATCAAATGAAAAAATAAGATATAAAATACCTAGAGCAGTTAGTAGTTGGACAACAGAATTAACAGCAATCGAAAAAGCACTAGAAAGTATACTGTCCAAAAGTCACGAGAAGATATTGATAGTTACAGATTCTCTCAGCTCCCTGCTGTCACTAAAAACAAACTCTTTCAAAAATAACAACAATTTAACGATCTTTAACATTAAAAAAATGATAGGAACCCTCCTCACTAATGATAATTACGTTCAATTTCAATGGATTCCGGGCCATAAAGCTGTTGAAGGAAATGAAAAAGCGGATGAATTAGCCAAGGAAGCATGTAACTCCGGAAAACCACTTGATCTGAAGAATACCGCAGAAGAAACAATTTCGGAAGCCAAACAAGAAATGTCAGAAAGATTTGATGAGTGGGTTAAGTTAAATAACAGACAAACAGGTTACATTTACAAACTACATAATAGCGGAAAGAAGAAAGAAATTTGGTTTAATAGTAAATCTCACACGAAGGACTTCATTAAAACTATAATAAGAATACAATCAGGACATAACTTGACACCATCATATCTATACAAAATTAAAAGGAAGGAAAACCCTCTTTGTGCATGTGGCCAAATAGGTACCCTAAATCATTTGTTGTGCTGTCAACTATTAAATAAAGAATTGGAATCGTTCGAAATTAAAATAATCAAATATATCAATACATTTCCAGTAAATTTTCAAATGCTGGTACATGATCCGAATAGTCACCTAGCCAAAATAACGTAAAGTTTTTGAAAAACTGCAATATTAAAATATAATCAAAATAACAAAAACTTAAAATAAGTGAAGTAACATAAAGTCAAGATAATTAAGACCATAATTACTTAAACTTTTTTATTTTTTATTTATTTTTTTTTTTTTTTTTACTCCTAAAAATAAAAACAAAATGTTTAATTTTATATAGCTTATATAGTATATACGTAACACCTTACGCAACTATTAATTCATAATCGATTCTTTTGTGTGTTTAGTTGTAACAATTAATATTATATTTTGTTTTTGTTTTTCTTTTTTTCCTTTTTAATTTAATAATAGGTTATTAATTTAAATAAAAATTTATTTTAACCAATTTTCATTGTAATATAAATCTATGTATAATTTTAATATTCATTGACTTAATGGTCATAAGTTGTAAATATTGTATTATAACAAGACCAATAAAATATAAAAAAAAAAAAAAAAATAAACATTTCCACCCGGAAAATTATCAAATTAATTATAAATTTTCACGATACATGTACATACATACGTGTTCTATTTTCACGGATGGTTTTTTTGTCGCGTCCTCGAATGTTTCCCGAAATTTTCATTTCTGAATTAAAGTGTGAGATCACGTTCTGTTCTGTGGTGATCCCAGTGACTTGACGGTTCTCATTAAAATTTTACACATGTCTGTTCCGCGTATTACTACTGTTGTATGAAAATTGTGACACGAGTAATTGTACCGCTGAATATTGAATGCGCAGTGACCATTATTAGTTATTTATGATTGTCAAAGATCGGAAAATTGTTTCATAATAATAGTTTTAAGTTGATCATTTTCAACCGTAAAGGATTTACTGTAAAGTATTTGATTCACAGTAAGAATGAAACTGGTTTATAAATTTTCATGTAGATTGGAGATGTCATATGTTGGCCAAACCGGTAGGACTTTTTTGCAGCGCTGAAAAACTGATCTATATTTTTGAGCTTTGATATTTTATTTGGGTGCTATGACCTTAATAAAATGTTAAAACATATTTTCCTTTTTTAAATATATATATAAAAATGGCGGCTGCAGGAATCTTTCATTGAAGCGTATCACACCAAAAATTCCACAAATGGCTAGCGCTTTGGCCACCGTACTTATCATCCGAAAAATTTGTACGAGCTTTTAGGTAAAAACAAAATTGTACTTTTCCTGAAACTTTTGAATATTTTTTCATTAAAAAAATTTTTTACACGGGTAATGACATAAAATTTGGTTCACACAGATCGGTCCAGTAATTTTTAAGTGAAAACATCAGTCACTTATAAAAATGCTGTTTCGAGAAAAATGTGTTTAAAAACGAAACTATTTCGTGTATGATGCAAGCATATAAATAAGCCACAGATGCTATTTTACACTCTCGAGACTAAAATATCGCTCTGAAAATTTGGGAGTATATTCTTGAGATGTTTTACTAACATTTTCGAAGAACAAAATCTAATTTCTTTTTACGACATTCTAGTATTTCTTCCCTTTACACTTAAGGTACTGAGGCAGTATTATTTGGATTTGATGATGGTAAACTTTTTCGGTGTGCCTTCTAATAAACATTTTTGAAAACATCATTAAAATTATAAATTAATAATGACAATAAATTAATTAATTTACTACTTCTTATAAACATTAATTTTGACTCGTGTGCTCAAGGTCTTGTCCGTATTTAATATTTCGTACAGTTTTACATTATAAGATTATAACATTAGCATAAAATTATGTACTGTTTGGTATATACATATATGTATATATACAGCATCAGAGATTATCTAATACTGTATACAGTATAGTAATACCAAAAGGAATGTTAATACTGCAGAGCCAGTGTCGAAATAAATTATTAAAATTCTTATTTTTACGTATAACATGTACAATCAATACGAATAATATTTTCGAAAAGATTCAATATTATAGATACACTTAAATAGAAGAGGGGTGCAAGAGTGAATATAGGGGAGGGGAAATAGGGGCCATAAACCACCACCCCCCACCCAAGGGCTGATTCAGCCAGTTGAAAAGGGGAGGGGGGCTGCCTCTAATCCCAGGAGGAATTTTGAGGAATTGTGTTTTCTGAATTGTATTTTTAACTAAAAAAAGTTACCTACTGTAGTTCAAAGAGGAGGAGGCTGCAGCCCCCATAGCTCCCCCCCCCTAGATTCGCCTATGCCCCCACCTAAACAGCAATTAATTCAAAGTTCATCGTAGTTTATCTGATGACATCATTTTCAATGATTTAAAAATTTTTGGAAACTGAAAATCAATCGTTGTTTGCATTTTTACCAAAATTAGGTACGTAGGGCCGCTAGAAATAAGACTTATATTGCATCAGTGACACTTATAAAGGGAATTGGGTCATTTTTATAGCAAAAATGTAAAGCTCACATCCAAATTATGCTAATTCAATCAATTCAATATGGTCTGCTTTGAGAAAAGCAGATTGTGACGTCATTTGATTTAGTGGCGTCATTCAGTTTATTAAAAATTTTTAGTTTAGGTTTTCGGAGTTGTTCCTTCAATACCAACCTAGTTACATTTTTTTTAAAATTTGTAATGTCGAAACCTTTAAAAAGAATGTGACCCCTTCTAATTTGAGAGCTAGTTCCGCTCCTGGGGAGGGGTGTAAAGTGATGCGGGCGTAACTGCGGGCAATCGATTTAAAAAAAAAAAATACTAAACTCGCAGACTTCTCAGACTTGTCTCGTACATAACTTCTTACATCTTTCTGTAACCTGATTTTATATAATCTCAAAAAATTTACTGACTTAACTTCTTCGTAAATCAAAGTGATACAGTAATTAGATTACTTAAATAAATTGTTACCTCTATTTTCGCCAAAAAAAATTTAAACTTGTAATTTCATTATTTGTCTTTATTTGGCGATAAACCTCAATATTAAGACCAGCAAAAAACCAAACAGAATTTTTTAACCAATCTTCAACATGTCGACCGGTTTCGGTGTCTCAAAACACCATTATCAAGACAAGAATATAAAAATCAATAAAAATAAAATAAAAAAAAATTTAAAAAATTTTTTCATAAACAAAAGAAACTAAAAACCTTTTAGTTTGGATCAAAACCAATCAAATCAAACAATGTCAAATATAGCAACTCATTGGTTGCAAAAAAGGAAATACGTACATCACTAAAAATGATATACGAAAACGGAAATGTGAAACAACAAAACATCTGAAGACCAAACTTGCAATAGAGAACAGAAAAAATAGAAGAAGAAAGAAAAAATCATTTTTAGAAAAAAAACATCTGTAAAAGCCACCAATCGCCTTAATTAGATTACTTTGTATCACAATTATATAAAATTTTATTAGCTAATTCCAATCACAAATATCCAAAGACCAATCAATCAGTGGCGGAGTTGAAAAATGTTTTGCAACGTTGCTAATAGTGTTTATACTACTTCCATTTCATAACCGAAATTATAATTAAAAATGTTTTATATTATTGGCACAATATCATAAAAAAAATCAAATTAAAATTTTAACATACATTTATATTTTATCATATTATAAAAATTTTATTTCTCTGAAGATAAATATAGTTACACCACTGACTGGATAATTGGTCGTTAATTTTCTTGTTAAATATATTACATCACTCTGATTGAAGACAATTTTATAAAAATACAAGTCATAAAATTCCTCTTAATACTCCAATAATAAACTAAAATAAAATAATAAATATATAAAGCCAATATCACACTATAATAGATAGGTATCCAATATTTATTAATCGTATTACAGTAATGTTCCGTATAAATTGACCCCCGTACAAGTTCAATAACATTGTCCCCGAATACCGAGTGATTCATAATTTTTTACTTAACAATAGTGGGTCTAAGATCGCTCCTTTCTGAGCTACAGGATGTTAAAGCCGAAAAATTAAAACAATACGCCTTATTAATTTCTAACTAACTCATTAATTTGCAACTTACATCCTAACTAATATTGTAAATATGAAAGTGAGTTTGTTTTTCTTTCACGCCTTAACCGCTCAGCCAACCGACTTGAAACTTTGCATAGATATAGCTCAGAAAAAAGAAAATATTATAGGCTACTCTTTATCCCGGGAAAATTCCCAAGAAAAAATAACAGCTCTCAATAGTGATATGATACAAGTGTATATTCTATACGTATTAATTTGATGTCATAATTTCAAACACAACGCTACTTCTTTAATCTTCAAAATATTACCTAACTTTTTTGGATATATTTGAATTTTAGGTATGGTCAAATTATATCAAATAAATCAACTTTACCACAAAAATAAAATTAATTTTATGGACGACTAACGTTTTGAAACACTCCATTAACTATTTTTAATTTACGTAGAGACTAAACTTATTCAAGACACTACTGCAACAAATTTATTATTTTTTTTTAATATGTACTCGTCTAAAATTGACATTAAATTTTCATTATTTTATATTAAACGCTTTTCACTTCTAGTTTATTTTGTGATCGTGAAAATTTTCAAATAAAATAACTAACAATTTTATCAGGAAAATCAGACCTAGTATTTAGTTGGTATATTTATACAGTTTGAAATAAAGAGAGTATAATTTGTAATAATTTACAGTTTAAATAAAATGAAACATTTAAATTTTCTGGAATAAAATTAAATACGAGTACACATATATATTTCGTGGGTAAATTACTAAAATGGATTAATTCAAATATTACGTTGATAAAATTTATTTGAAAAACTAATTAGTCACGTGGAAATTAAATTTAAAAACAGTTTTATTTACCTAAAAAAAGTTTTGATAAATAAAGTTTCTTGTTTTGAGAGAAATTAATGAATAGTGAATTTTCACAATTTTTGTTCAGGATTCTAAAGAGATAAAATTTATTTTTTAGACTCAGAGATCCTAAATAATTGCATTTATAATAGTCGAACTGTAGAATGCATTATAATGATGGGACTTGAATCAGTCTTTGTGATTCGAATGATTCGATTCAGTTTGCAGAGTGATTCAATCAATCTTTAAGTCGATTTTTAGTCGTTCATTAAGTTAAGTTTGAATAAAAGAAAAAGTCAAAGCAAATCGTTATTAAAAATATCTAATTTAGTCTTGCCTTTTTCAAACCTTGGCTACCACATCGATACTGTAAAAACCAACTACAGTAGACTCTCATTAATTCAAACCTGCGATAATTCAAAACTCTCTATAATTCAAAGGTATCACGAGTTCCCCACAAAATCTCTTTATATTTCGAACTAAAACAATACATTTTTATACACTTGGTAATTCGAGCGAAAAAATCATTGCTACGTAACAAAACGACACGTTAATTCGAACTCATCGGCGTCAAACACTCGACAATGATTCAAAGTTGCAGAGAGAAAGAGACAGAAAAATTGTAAGTACATTTTGAGACAAGTTCAAGTTCATTCATCGAAAATGCTTAAAAAATTAAAATTGTTACCTGCGATAATTCGAACCTCTCTATAATTCGTAATATTTTAAGAGTTCCTCGAGTTTCGAATTAACGAAAGTCGACTGTACTTACTTTAACTTGGGAATGTTACGAAGGTGGTTTCTTTGGAAATGAATCGGAGTCAGAATCGGATTTGACAGAATATGAAGTAAACAAAGTGTAAAGTTAGTAGAAAACAATTTTTTTTTACTACGACACTGGTATTTTCTATGTACGAATGTAAACAACTGACACTTGTAACTTGTCGTAACGCACATGGGACGTGACTCCCGAGCGATCATAGTGTATCAGTGGCTGTCACTGCATCGAATCAACCCATAAACTCCGATAAATCTCCGTTTCGAAAGCATCGGAACCGAAGTTGGATTCAGAAATGCAACTGGAATTGGAAGTTCTAACTTTTCGGAATCGAAATCGAAGCTTCGTAACATTCCTAACAATTTTTCAATTTCAAATTTTTCAAAGGACCGGTGGTATAATGGATAGCACACCTGGCTAGTTACCAGGAGATCCTGGGTTCGACTCCGGCCGATCCGGATAATTTTTTCAATCACCTTGTGATTTTTAATTTACATTCCTAACAATCTAAACTCATGAACGATTCGATAAAAATCCGATTCGAGTGAAACTGTCACTCAAAATGTGACTCAAGTCCCATCACTAAATATTATAATGTCTTTATTATTATAACTACGTTTTTTTCTTTTTTTTGGTTACACAAAAAAAAAAAAATAATTTATCATTAATTTCAAATATTAATAAAACAAATAATTAATATTTGTCGTGTCGGCCCATTATAATGTTTTAATTGGCCCGTTTCCAGTATATCTCTGTATACTTATATTTACTTATTCACTCTAACTGCTTCGTGGAAAACTAATTTTGCAATTTCATCATATTTCACTTGACTTACTACGACGACGCCTTACGCACCATCAATAAATTTCCACGAAAATTTTCGTCCACGCATTCATACCAATAACAAAAAATGATGTGGCTTCATTCAATTTCAATATTATTTGCTAAAAATAATCATTTTGGGTTTCTGGAAATTTCTATTTTCGTTCAATTTGATTTAACACGCGTGCTATGATTGACATGTTTGGGGTGTGATGAAAATTTACACAATCGGTCACGCTTGTTGGTTAATTGCGTTTTGTTGTTTTCAATTTTAATTTTTCATGTTTCGAATTAAAAATTAATGTTAACCCTGTACCGTTGCGATGAATAAAAGAAACACAAACGTTATGGTATGGGGTACATTATACCCGTACATTAAGAAATCTAAAAATCTATATATATAATTTATGATAATTATATATGGTGATTACCTATAGAACCTTTCACTTGGGCCCTCGTACACCAAAACAGCGACACAACGAGCAATAAAAGAAAATCAATCATGTGACTAGAGAAACAAAAACATGCGACAAAAAAAAAAAAACAAATGCATCAATCTTATTGATTTAATTATCCGATCAATAATTATTAAATATGTTCTGACAAAGTTAATTAATACTGCCATATATTATGTATACTTATTATAGTTTAAATGGTTAATAATGTGATTTGTACAATTACTAAATGAGAGATATTACTAGATCAAAACTTTCGCTATCGACACTCCAGTGAAAAAGTTAATTTTGTTTTATATATAAAATTACTGCAGCTAATCTAAATATGACTCAAAATTGAAATCACAGAATTTACTCTTTCTGATAACTTCATAAAATATTTTTAGTTTTAAAATTTGTATAGATTTCAATAACAGAAAGATGGAAACTTGATGCCTAATTATAGATTTTTCATAACGTTAGACAATGTGCGAAAGTTCTGATATATCCGACACAATGTGATAGATACGTGAAAAAAAATTTTCTTTTCCACTTTCCAATACGGGAATATATAGAAATTACGGGGGTGTGACGGACGGACAGACAGACAGACCGAGGATTTTAATACAACTATAAAGATTCCGAGATGTTTCTCGCTACCTTAAAACGCAAACATGTGGTTTCAACGCAAACATATTAGTTAGTCAATATTCTAAATGTGAAAGTGAGTTTGTTTGTTTGTCTTACTATCACGGCTCAACAACTTATCGAATCGACTTGAAACTTTGCACAGAGATAGCTTGGACGGCAGAAAAGGATATAGGCTACTTTTTCCCCGGCAAAACCTTCTATACCAGTAGAAAAGTTTGAAAATTTAAAAAAAAAAAACAATTCTCAATGATGACACGATATAAGTATACTCTATTCGTGTAATTCTTCAAGTTACCGACCAGACCTACTCGAAATAAACACTCCTGTAAATTTTTCAGACTTTTTGGCTCGTAAGAGTTCCGAAATTTTTTTTTTTGACTGCTGCAAAATTAAGATACTTTTCTACCGTCAAAAGAAAAAGAATAAGTAGTGCCCTGATGACGTCAACAGATCCTTTAAGCCACAGTATGTGATGAAACTTTAAAAGCCACAACATGTACCTTTACAATTTTGCGTAAATACCTTTGAACAAATCAACAAACAATATCAAATACATTTATTTTATGTAAAAAAAAACAAACTACACATTGTGGTTTTAATGTGGTGGTACTCCGTCGTAGCCATGTCGCTTCGGGGGTTTACTGTGTGCCGCCATCTCAATTGCCGACTGACGACAGTTGGTTGCTTGGTTTGGCTTGTTATTGTAATTTTACCTTTTTATTTATTTATCATTTTACAAAATAATTACTTTATTTACACATTACACATGTAATGATGAAAGACACACGACATCACCTCTCCCCACCGCACCTCCCCTCAGTAACAAACAGTAATAGCATTACTCTGACTGACTGGGTAAAAGTACATATATTTCCGCATACAAGCATGCCAAACATTCTTTTTGGCGCCAATAATTTAAATGTACAAAATAAAGAATAAATTTTTATGAGGACCACAAAGGGAATCATGCCGCTCCGGGCTCCCCTCAAATGAAAAAAATATTTGATTTAGGTTCGGACCAAACCTAACTTAGTTTTCGGTTCGGTTAGATTAGGTGAGGTTGGGTTGGGTTTTGTTTAGGTTAATTTCGGTTAGGTTATGTTAGGTTATCGAATAATTCCTTTTGGATATCATTCTGGAAAGATAAAAATACCCCTGTCGCAGCATCCTCCATAACATAGCGAATTTCCGTTTATAAAAGTTAGTTTTTCTTGGAAACTAGTTGACATAGAATAATAGTTTAAAGACCATTTTTATGTGATTTATTCTCCTCTTTCCAATGGTGTAAAAAAATTTCACAAAAATTTTCAAATAAAGGGAAATTTTTGCAAAAAACTAATTTTTTTAGGAAAATTGCCAAAAAAAACATGTTCCGGGCATCGGACGTGTCTGATTAACGAACTCGTCCTCGTCCAACGGTTTGGGACTTGTAACATTTTCACCAAATTTTGTAAAAGAACAACATTTCATTCGAGTATATATATATATATTAGGGTGGCGCAAAAAAACCACATATTTTTCTTTTATTTGTCTCATAGGAAAAAAAGTTAATTTAGCTCGATTTAAGAATGCTCACTAAAAATTAGCTCGATAAAAAATTTTTTAAGGGTCGCTCAAAACTTTTTAAAATTTGAAAATGGGCCAAAAATCGATTTTCGTTTTTCATCAAACTTTTTTTCTCATCCCTGCATATGTTTGTACATTGAATAATAAAAAATTCCTCCAAATTTTAACTCAATAAATTGATAATAAAAGGTCGCTCAGGATTTTAAAGTCAAAATATTTAATGTTTTTTAGTGGCACTAAAAAATATTAAATATTTTGACCTGAAAAATTTTCAGAACTCTTGAGCGACCTTTTATTATTAACTTTTTGAGTTAAAATTTGGAGGAATTTTTTATTATTCAATGTACAAACATATGCAGGGATGAGAAAAAAAATTTGATGAAAAATAAAAATCAATTTTTTGCCCATTTTCAAATTTTAAAAAGGTTTGAGCGACCCTTAAAAAAATTTTTATCGAGCTAATTTTTGGTGAGCATTCTGAAATCGAGCTAAATTAACTTTTTTTCTTATGAGACACAAAAAAGAAAAATATATGGTTTTTTTGCGCCACCCTAATATATATATATATATATATATATATATATATATATATATATATATATATATATATATATATATATATATATATAATATTCGTGAATATTATTTTCGGTTTTTAGGGACCGCAAAACAAATTTCTGCCATATAGTCCCTAGCTCAAGTCGCGTCATAACAGTGGCTGTAATAGCTGAATTCCATTCTGGAAATTCGCTAAAAGGGTCAGACTTGGAATACTTTCCCAACTGATGAAAATTTTGAACCAACTACGAAAATTCACTGTCATATGATCACTGTGTTTTGTATTTGTAATTTTTTTGTAAACATTCAAAACAATCTCTTGAAAATGTTGAATTACACTTGTTGAATTATTGATCTAAAAAAAAAATAAATAAATAAATACATAAATAACGATCTATAGATCTCACGTAGCTATTTAATTTTAATTAACATTTGTAAAACAACAAATATCAAATAGAAATAATTCAAAATTCGCCATTAATTATCATCATTCGCTTGCATTCAACTAAATAAAATACAGGAATCATGTTTCAATACATTAAAACATTGCAATGACTGGTGTTCCGTGTCGCCATGTGTACAGGTACCTGTGTCCCTACCTGCTGGTCTGTGTGCAAGCAATGCACTTGTATGACTTATGTCTCATTAAAACAACAGCAAAACTAATTAAAAACACGGAAATAATATACAACAACCACCGCTATAGAGATAACAAGCAACACCAACCAACTACAAACAGCCTCTATCTCTGTCTAACGTTATATTTATTTAAGTACAATAAGAGAATAATAATTATTAAGGTACCACAGCACAGTGTGATCGGCCGAAAAATAGTCAATTTTCGTGATTTTTTTTTTCGGATGGATCGGATGGGGGAATGGGATTGAATTTTTTTTACGATTAATACCACTATTTAACAATACAAAAATATTTTTTTCATTCATTTTTATTTATTTTTTATAATTTTTATAATTTTTTTTTTTTAAAAAAGTGTCTTTAAAAAAGGGCGAAAATCGGTGCCCATGATTACGGCCGCAATTTTCATCCGAATAAAAAAAATCAAATAGATTATAAATCTGTAGGTAAGCCGCTAAGTACCTATGGGAGCTTTTTTTCCTTTCTTGAAATTTGAACAAATGGCGGTGGTTTGAATAAAAAGTACAAAATTTGTTATAGTTTTTCGTGTGGAAAAATAGGAGGATTTTATAATATAGTTGATTTTTTTTTTCAGATGAAAACTGCGGCCGTAATCGTGGGCACCGATTTGCCCCCCTTTTTAAAGACACTTTTTTCAAAAAAATTATAATAATTATAAAAAATAAATAAAAATTAATAAAAAAAATATTTTTGTATTGTTAAATAATGGTATTAATCATAAAAAAAAATTCAATCCCATTCCGCCATCCGATCCATCCGAAAAAAAATCGCGAAAATTAACTACTTTTCGGCTGAATCACACTGTGATGGTACCTTAAACTAACCAAAATCCATAGTTCGGTCTACACACATTTTGGACAAAAGGTACTGATTCAACAACAAAAAAAAAAAAAAAAAAAATATTGGTTAGCAACAATTGATTTAAAAAGAAAAAAAAAAAGAAAAAAGACTCGATATGGACAAGAATGGTTGGCGTCAAGATAATTATTATTTGCCCTATTAAATTTCAAGTCAATAATTTAATAAAAAAAAAAAAAAAACACTTTTTCTTTGTACGGTAAAAAAAAAAGTTTTTTTGCCGATCAGCCGACACCAGTTACTTACTAATTTGCATAACAAAAATGAAAATTAACATTGACAAAAATAATTTTGCCTTCGGGTTGCCCAGCACAAATACATAATTTAAAATGGTTTTGAAGTAGAGAAATATTTTTTGACACTATTGAAAATAATTATTTCTTTGATTCACAGAGAACAGAGTTCTTGGCTCAAACATACGATTTCTTTCAAGAGAGTTAACAAAATGTTTCCTTACTTCAAAAAAAGATTGTTTTTGAAATAAAAAAAATGTATTTTTTTTAAAAACAATTTTTTTGGAGTAAAGAAATATTTTGTTAATGCTACTGAAAATATTTTTTGAAACAAATACTTATAAGTATTTTTTTTTATTTTAAAAACAATTTTTTTTTTTGGAAATAAAGAAATATTTTTTTTTTTGATACAATTAAAACAAATAATATTTTTCAGTAAAAAAACCTAGTTCTTTATTAACCAAAATCTTTTTTGAAAATGTTTTTTTGTAGTAAAGAAATATTTTGTTGACACAACTCAAAGAAATCATTTCTTTGAGACAAAAACTTTTCTTTCAGTGTAGCTATGACTCTATATTCATACATGAAAATGGTGAAAAAATAAAACATAAACGTTTCAAAATAGTTGGTCACTGCGCATCTAATTTCCAAAGACATACAATTATCGTTTACAAGCCAATACTTTATATAAAGAATATGATTATTGAGAAATGATTGATTGACAATTCAAATTTTTTCCGTTATTTTCCAAACACAAACGGTTTTCTTTAACAATTTAATTTACATTTTTGAAGGTGGCGCTTATGGACAATTTTTTTTTTTCGTCGGGCCACTTCGTTCAAATATCAATTTTTTTCGACAGTTTTCAAAAAAGGAAGTTTCTTTGTTCATTAAGTCAATTTGTTTTTTTTTCTTTTTGAATGGTGTTTCCATGACAAAAAAATTAATTTAAAATTACCAAATCAAAAATGTCGGAAAATATTCCACCTGAACTAGAATTCGTTTATGAAGAACTCATTCAAAAATATACCTGTGACAACTCGAATCTTCGAGAGACAATCGTGCATCTACAGACGTTACTATTAGAAGCTGAAAAAGAATTTTCAAAAATCCATAAAAAATATGAATATCTGAAACAAAGTTTGACATATTACGAATCTAATTCACAATTACTCCAAGCAACAATTCTGATTAATGAAAGTGAACTTTTACGACAACGCAACCAAATTGCTCAATTCGAATTTGCAACCAAAGAACACTTACAATATTCCCGAAACGTTGTGGCAAATTTAAAAAACATGTACAAGAATAAAACTGACAAACTAAAGGAACAGATTCGAAACGTGCAACTCAAAAATGGAGTTTTGAAGGAACAGTATCGAAAACGGGTTGAGGAAATTGATAAACTGACGAATCGTTATCGAACAAGCACCCACAAGACAAAAAGAATCAAAAAATAATTTAAGCATACGATTTGGAGTTAGTTTTACCTTGACCGAAAGCTTAAAGGAAAATTTCAAAGGGAAAAATTGCCACGAACTCCATAATCACCAACAAAAAATTTCTTTTGGATTCAAAAAAAAAAAAAATATTTAAAATATTCTTGATTTTTTTTTACTTTCAATACCTGTTTAGTCCGCGCGGTATTTTTATTTGTTGCTTTCAATTGTATGATCGGACGGACGGACGAACGGACAGTGGACAACAGGTATTATGTACACGGTGGGTAC
Source organism: Brachynemurus nebulosus (assembly GCA_035578155.1). Lineage (NCBI taxonomy): Eukaryota > Metazoa > Arthropoda > Insecta > Neuroptera > Myrmeleontidae > Brachynemurus > Brachynemurus nebulosus. The sequence goes on from JAPWDM010000013.1 coordinate 16,357,430, forward strand.
TTGTGTATGTGTTTCAAGGTATTGTGGTCAATGTGTCTGGCGCCTGTGTTGCCCTGGCCGGGCCGCCAGTGTTGCAAAAAGATTCGTATCTTATTTCGCTTATTGAATATTAACTTCGATTAAATGTACGGTATATGTATTTTTAATAACAGCGAAATAAAAAAAAATAATAATAAACTATTGATATTTATTTTTTTTACTAGCGCCACTGTGTTTTAATTACTAACTAATACGTTTACGTCATATTCTGGACTGATAAAGTAAGGGAATTTGGTGATAGAAATGTTGCCGGGTCAATAGAAATCAAACAAATGATGACTATGTGCATGTTGTTAACGGCACAGTATAAATAAAAGATTATTACCATAGGCAGTAGCGAAACGCACTTTCTATCCTTTTTTGATATAAGTACAAACAATTATGTATGTCCTGTTTTACTTATGTGAATGTATGTGTTTGCACATGTGAGATTGAGGGTTGATAATGGTCATGTTAAATTATATATGAACAACTAAAAGCAACTTTCTTCAAAATGAATTGAGCAAACGCGAAATCGATGACAGTATTCAACACGAGAATTTAGATCGTCACGACCTATTAGCGCCAACCACAGTCAAAATCGAAAATATTAACTGAATTATTATAAAATATTAATAATTATTCATTATTTAACGTATTTTTACATAAGCATTCAAATTATAATAATACTTACAAATTTGCATCAAACGGCACTCAGAAAAAACATAAATTGAAATTTTGTTTTGAATGAGTTAAACAAAATTTAGCCACACAAGAGTTATCACCAGACATTTTAAGCCACTATAATAATTAAATACATATCAGAAATATCTTACAGATCACAAAACACTAAAATTACAAGGAAATATCAAAAATAACTGATGACAAGCTTTAAATAAAAAAATTTAATGACAGTTAAAATTACACTGCCATCGTTGTTAAAAATTTTAAAAAAGTCAGTGAAACTTATAGTAAATTTTCACAAAATAATTTGACCTGCAAATTTATTTTTCTAAATTAAATTTACTTTAGTGATGATATTTTCACTGTATTAGTATGCATAATGTTATGCATTATTTAGGTACATAACATGGATAACCCTTTGGAATTTCTAAATTCCAAATGACACTCTTACGTCATCTCGTTTCGTAACTGTTTGTGAAACAAACTATTACTTAAACTGTGGTTAACGATTTCTTCTGTTTTTATATGACGTTCATAGATGGCATTGTTTCTATTTGTTATTTTCATTGAAGCACAACAGATGGCCGTACTGTTACGTAAATTCAAAAATAGTTTCAAAGAATTTTTAAGCTTCTCTTCTCGATCCATAAGTGGTCAACTTACGAAAGACTAACTGTAATATCGGACATTGTAGTGTTTGGGTGTGTTATTACAACAATAATAATTAATTAGCGTGGTATAACTGCAGTGACTGTGGGGGCCTGTAGTAGGAGATCGAACTGTAAAAATTTGTAGGGCAATCAGTGTAAGGCCCGATTTACATTAACGCTCCGTTCTCGGTACGCTCTCGCACTCTACTCTCGCTCCGATATAATCTTGTTGTGTTCATGTTACAGTGTTGATAACATGCTGGTAGCTACTCGTTCACGATTCACATTATAATGCCACGCTAGGTACGCTCCCAGTTCGGTTTCAGTTCGAAACAAATATCTTTTGATCGCGGGAACGAACCGTGACTGATATCGGACCAATATCAGAGCGATGATGTGAATACACTCATTGTTTATTGTGTAAGAATATTTTATCGAACCGGGAGCGGAGTGATATCGTACCGAGAGCGGAGCGTTAATGTAAATTGGGCCTAAAACAACACACACAATATGTAGACATTATGGTAATAGCTGCAGCTCCTAAAACTCCTACGACTCCTAACGAAAATGTCAGTTTCAACACACACTGTCGACTACGATCGTTTGGTTCATGAAATAAGTTACTGTTATTACGTAATTCTATCCTAACTTTTTTGCACGACAAAAATGGAAAGAACTACAACATATTTTAATGGAACAAACATACAAAAATTGTTAAGTAAAAAATTAAGTTTTTTAATTTTTTTCAAAAAAAAACTAGGTAAATGTTTGAAAATTCGATTGATTATTTCTGTAATATTTATCTAAAACTTTCCATTTGTATAAATCATTTCTGATTTTTCGCTCTATAAAGTTCAGAAATAAGGTAGGGGAAATACAAAACTACTTAAGTCTTAAAATATCAATTTTACAGTAGAGAGTAAAAACTAAAATGAAATCCAGGCAACATCAGTTTATTTGAATTATCTTCAAGTTTACATGACATTTTGTAATTTTTTTTTAATCAATTACTTGCTTAACATGTAACTACAGTAAATCATAAAAAAAATAAACTTTAAACCTTAAACTAATATTTTTAAGACATTTTTATGGACTTAACGTATAAAAAACAACAATAAATTTCATTATTAAAACCATTTGTAGACTTAACTAGTTTTAGCGGGTAGTTGTTGCCATAAAGCTACATTTCCAATTTAATTAAACAATATACTTATTTATTATTTTATTAAGAATTTTAAGAACTTCTTTTGTGCATAAAAAATGATGTTGGGGTGGAATTGACTTTTGCCTTTTTGGAAATATATGAGATAGACTCTCTCAGAAAAGTGGACTTAACTACTTTTGTCTACCTGCGCTAGATACACAGATATTCTTTGTACATTTTAGGTATAACTTAAAAGTTTCGAATTTAGATAAAAAATCTGATATATATTTTTTCCACATACGACAGACCGATTGATACCAAAGTTTCACCATAAAAATTCCTTCTTACTGTTAAGATCCGGAACCCCAAACAAACGGTAAGACATGACCACAGTCACAACAATTGAGGTTACTCTCAAACTGATTCTGATTCGTAAAAACCATTTTTTTAGAAATTTCCGTATTCGTTTTCGTGAACTTTAACAAAATAGTAAACAACAAATACATTTAGTTTAACGATAATGTTGATATCAAACAAAATTATATATTTTTTGTTTAGATGGTGTAAATAACAAACATTCTATTGTTTATCTCATTCAAGTCATTCATAAAATGTTAATTCATTGGATCACAAACACAAACACAAACACACTAAGTGCGTATACATATTTATATCATCATACGAATGTGTGTGTTCATTCATTACCATTATTTTCTACAGTGTACAAAATTGTACAAAAAAAAATGTGATTATCATATTTAATGTTGAGACATGAAACACACTAGGATCGATATATCTCATTCTTGTTTCAAATTGTTGCAATATGGTGTATTTTCAAGTCATTTTTAATGTTTCGATTTAGATAAATACTTTATTTAGCAATATGTCGAGTAAGAACGGAGATTATTGGATTTTGGGAGATTTAAAGAAGTAAATATTTTGATAGCTAACGAGCAAAACCTGTAGCCTTTTAAGTTTTACAAGAGATGAAGGAGACGTCACAATTGTTTACGGACTGGAAGCTGTAAACGCGGACTATCGAGGTTTTGTGAAGTTGGAAAGAATAAAAGTTCAAAATTGAAGAAAATTCAATTTACGAAGTTCTACATTTCAATTTTATCAGTTTGTTCTTTATGAAAGAACAAATAACAGAATACCAAAACAAAAGCGGATGGCGGAAATTTCGAATACTTTTCAACAACAAATCTTAAATGCAAAATTTAAAAAAAAAATTTAAGATTTCTAATATTAAGTTGAGAATATGTAAACCGTAAAAAGTCCCTTTGCACATTAAAACACTGTACTCTATAATTCTCGATTTCCAATCGATGTGTTTTAACACCCAATTCTAAATATACGTATTATATTTGTACTGTGTAACACATTGACATTAGATATTAACAATAACAATTATGTATTCTACGTCATAACTAATGCCCGGACTTATAGTGCACCTCATAAATTATCCTGTCAAAAATTGCCAGAAAAACGTATCACCATTCGTTAGAAGCGGCACATAATTTATCTATTTTTCATAAATGCATTTATAATTTTTTTCTAAATGCGCTCCATAGTTTGTGTGCCACGAACTAAACAGGTACTCTACATATATATTTTGTTTTGAAAACATCAAAACATTTGAAAAATTTCATATGAACAACATAGTTGCTCAATTTAAGTTTGTAACATCACTCGCGCGACGAACGAACACAGTTTAATTTGATCAACTGCATGTGAATTATATAAACAACCATCTCAAGAAAAAATTTTTTTTCATACACTGAAGCTATAAATTATCCTGTCAAAAAATTGAATTGATGAAAAAACATATATGAGAGGAGCGTGTCTTGTAAATTTTTATGAGGAGATATTTCTTGTACAAAGATACAGATAAATTAAAACTATTACATAATTCGATTTCACCACTGGGTTGGTCAACGAAAAGATGCTTGAATAGCGAAATCTGGCAAAAGTTCCAGAATATTTTTTCAATAATCAGAAAAGATATAAAAAATCCTTAATCAATGGATTGACCAACGAAAAAGTAACCAAGTACCGATATTTAGAATAAGTTCTAGAATATTCTTTTTGGAAATTAGAAAAAATATCGACTATCTGATTTCACCACCAAATTTTTCATCGAAAAGCGATCAATTAACGGAATCCGACAAAAGTTCGAGAATCTTCTATTCTGAAAATAGAAAATATATCCAAAAACCGACTTCACCATCGGTTTGGGCATCAAAAAAGTGTCCAAATACCAGAATTCGTTAATAGTTCTAGAATATTCTTTTGGGAAATCAGAAAAATTATTGAAAATTTGGCATCACCATCAGATTGTTCATCAAAAAAGTGACCAAAAAATGAAATTCGGTAAAAGTTCTAGAATATTCTATGTGAAAATCAGATAAGATAACCAAAACTTGATTTCACCATCGAATTAGTTAGTTAAAAAGGATCCATGTAGCGAAATCTAACGAAAGTTCGAGAATGTTCTATCTGGAAATCAGCAAAGATTACGAAAAATTTACTTCACCATTTTTTTTAGTCATCGAAAAACAGACTGAATACAGGTGAAAAGATTTGACAAAAGTTTCTATTCGAAAATTAATAAAGATGTCGAAAAACCAATATCCCTATTAGAAGAATTATTGAAATAAAAGCTAAATAAAGATATTTAACAAAAGTTTTAGAATGTTCTGTTCGAGAACTAGCAAAGATAACGATTTATTTATCATAAACTGGTTATAATTGATGAATTTAAGCTCCATTAGTCCCATTGATTTGGTCAACGATAATGTATTTTAAAAAAAATGACAAATCGTTACTTTTTGCAATCGTAAACTTTTTAATCGTAAATATCTCCTAAACGGTGGGTCGTAGCTCAAAAATAACGAAATTTTTGAAGGCTTAAGCGAAGCAAGTTGTGGGTATTCCGAACGTATTGCGACTGTCAGAACCTACTTTTCGTTATCGAAAATTATCGATACCGCGTAACTTGTCATAAATTGGTTATAACTAGTTAATTTAGGCTCTGTTGGTCCCATTGATCTGGTCAGTAACTGAACAATTTTTAAAAAAACTACCATTCGTTAACTTTCGCTATCGAAAACTTTAATCGTAAATATCTCCTAAACGGTGCGTCGTAGCTCAAAAATAACGAAATTTTTGAAGGCTTAAGCGAAGCAAGTTGTGGGTATTCCGAACGTATTGCCACTGTCAGAATCTACTTTTCGTTATCGAAAATTATCGATATCGAAAATAACGATATTTCCAAAATGGATGATATAAGGAAAGGAAGTATTCTTTCAAATATATAATATGTACTATAAATTATACTTATTTTTCGTTATCAAAATCTTTCGATCGAAAACAGATTGCAAATAGTATCCAATTATTTTAAACTTACAGTTGTGATTTTTTATATTGTTACTCATGTTGGTTTATTACGTTTTTATGTTCAATAAATAATCAGAAGATAAAATATTTTCCTACTTTTTTGCTTCTACGATAATTTCAATAAACTTCATACCTACTTAATATAACTAACAACTACAACTAAAAGCTAAATTACTTAATAGTTAATACTAATAGTTGAATTTTTCAGTCATTAGTTGCAAAAAAAAAAAAAAAATATTTTTGTCATTGGTTATTAATTATTAGTTGCAACTAACATCAACGCATCTAGCCAGTATTGGACTACTCTTTTGTTGAAAATTAATATGTTAATAAGGTGTGCTACACTTCACTGAAAGTATCATTTTTCTTTGCATTTACATGATAACAATTAAAATTTGTAAATGACTATAGATTTTGAAATTACAGTTTATTTTCATTTTTTAACCCCTCATACTTGTTTTTGCGCTACTGAAGAACATTCAATTTTTTGACAGGATGATTTATAGTACACTATAGTGTCCGGGCTCTAGTCATAACATTTTAACAGTTACAATCATTTTTGGGTATACATATATTATATTACTTAAGCACTGCGCACTATTTCCAAAAGTAAATCAAGTCTAAAATGAGACTGAAAAACCGATTGAAAATTTTCAATTAAATCTGGAAAATATCTATATCCTATTTTATTTTTTTTATTACATAAAACACAATAAATTATACATTCGTTTTGATAAAAATAATAAACAAACAATTTTAAGCACTCTGCCAAATTTTTCCTTCACAAATTACGTTTTAATACTTTTTATGCAAATAAACATTTTTCCATCGAGACGTAATCATTGCATTTTCAATTTTTCCATCATGCATTTTCCACTGAACAGCACGCATCACTATATCAACAATTTGAAAATCACTAGGTCAAGATTATATACAAAGTATAATATGTAAACCATTATTTTAGTCAATTATTGATTTTAAATTTTTAGAAAAATTTTGAATAATATTATTTTAATTAGATTAAAATCAAATTAGTTAACCCTTTAACAACGAAGGGCAACTGATGTTTTTTATAGTAAACGAAATATTATTAAATACTACACCACAAATCCAATTTTACGTAGTGGTCGGTGCAAATTTAAGGGGAAGTACGTAAAATCGGAAAATCAGGGGCGTCGGTTAACTTTTATTTGGGGGGTTGGTAAATATTATTAAGCTGAATTTATTTAAAACAAAATTATCTTAAGAGACAATTTACACCTAAAATTCGGTTATGTAGACAAAGGAAATCAAATGTTATACTAATGAAGAATATGAGTGACAATTTTTAGAAAACTGTCGAAAAATCACTATCGCATTCATCAGCGTAAAAGACGCCAAATAGCGGAAGCTGACAAAGATTCTAGAATATTCTACTCGCGAACTAGCAAAGATACCGAAAAACAAACTTCGCTATTGAATTGAGCACTAAAAATTAGATTAAGCAGCACATTTTGACAAAAATTCTAGAATGTTCTATTCGTCAACTAACAAAGATATCGAAAAATCGATTGCCTCATTTAATTGGTCATCGGATAAAAGACGGAATGGCACATTTTGATAAATGTTCTAGAATATTCTATTCGTCCAATAGCAAAAATTGTTTGACAAAATCGGACATTTAGTTTACATTAGTTTAAATTCGGTTGGTGCAGTAGATTTTCCAATATCTTTGTTAGTTGACAAATAAAATATTCTAGAACATTTCTCAAAATGTGTTATTTGGTCTCTTTTTTGGTAGCCAATTCAATGGCGACGTCTGTTTTTGAATATCGTTGCTAGTTGACGAATAGAATATTCCAGAACGTTTGTTAAAATGTGTAATTTGACCTCTTTTTCAACGGACAACTAAATGGTACAATTGATTTTTCAATATCTTTGCTAGTTGACAAATAGAACATTCTAGAATTTTTGTCTAACTACACTGTTTGATCTCATTTTTAGTGACCAATTCAACAGTGAAGTTTGTTTTTTGATACCTCTGCTAGTTGATGATTAGAATATTCTAGAATTTTACGTTACTTATTTTGCATTTGCATTTTGCATATTACGTATACACAATATCTACATATATATCTTCAGTGAAATTTTAAAATTTTTAAAGGCTACGAGACCCTCAGACAATATTACCTACGGCCCTGACTCTGGCTTGGTACATAAATTTTCACTAACACAGACAAACGACAACATATCTGTGAGAGGAGAACCCCACTAAATCGCTGACGTCACTACGTAAAATCGGAGTACGTACCATTGGATGGCCACTGTACCTTATAAAAGATTAAAAAATTTAGCCCTATAAGCCATAGATAGAAATGGGTTAAAACGTTTAATAATAGTTTCAATTATGTTAAAAAATTCCCCTGGGTGTTATTTTGTGAGATGGCGGAGGGGGGTGTAAGCCCAACGACCTTTCAAGGTTTTTTTCAAAAAAATTTCATTAAAAGTGAGAAAAATAAAACAATATGTACATATTTTGAATTTGTGCTTTTACAAGCTTTCATTTGGTACAATATTTTTTTTGTAAACAAATTTAATTTTTAACCAACGTTAAGCGCAGCCTTTGCGAAAACGCCTGTGATTCTAGAAGTGTTCCGTTTCACCAATTTTGATACGGAACACTAAAACATTTTTAAACACAAGTAGGTATTTGTTTTTTTAGTAATTAAAAACTTAATTTGAAAACCTACAACATTTTCGCGGTCAAAACGAATCAAATGGCCCAAGCGGAATATCCATATAGTCACATATGTATAGAGTGTATTTAAAACATTACCCTTCCCCCTCTCCATTGCACTTTGCCCCGCGGTCTGTCTCCCACGTCTGAAATCTCAGTCCACTGACTTTTTATTCATTCAGTTAAATTACAAAATATATTGAAATAAATATAATTGACATTAATCATCGTTCCTTAACGAAACGATGACGTAAACATACATTTAAAATATATTATGTATATTATAAAACCATTTTTCAAATCAAGCCGTCGTAATATTAAAACATATGTGTATCTAATTTCAGAATTCTTAGTTGGGCGGAAACACTTTTCAGGTTGGTGAAGTTCTATTTAAAAGTTTCTTTCAGAGCCGAGCCAGAAAGAAAAGAGCTGTTGTATAGACGAATCACGCCAGAAATGCGTGGTGGTTGATAATTTAAAATGTAACAGTGGCGGATTTATTGTAAAATACATGGGTACAATGATTTCTTTAACTTAAACAAATGCTGCTTGCACATACGTTCTGTAAAGGAAGATATTTTCTTTAGGAGTGGTAAATATCGGTCAACGAACATACACTTATGTTAGTGTTATGTCACTCATCATACGTAACATCAAAAATAACGAATTTCCTTTTTGGTAATCAAAAATCTTTGAAATAAAAGTTCAGCGATACAGATTTAAAATTATATATAGGGTAAAAGCCCCCTTTGTGGAACGGTATCTAATTATGAACATTTACATATTAATGAAGTTATTTCTGAAAGAAACGTTTGATAACAAATTTATTATTAATAGAATGATAGTTTTTCAACTTAAATTCACCTCGCATTTAAAGTTTTCTTACTTAACTAAAGAAATAAATATGTAAATGTCAAAACTGTTCCAGTATTAGATACCGTTCCACAAAGGGGGCTTTTACCCTACTATAAAACTAAATTAGTACGATAAGATTTGTCTACCCTCTGGATTTCGAGATTTAATTCTTTTTACACCCTGTGTAGAAATTCTATACAAACAAACGAAAATCAGCTTTTTTAAATTTTTCTCGAAAACTAGTTTACATCGAATAATTGTTCAAAAACCAACAACTTATGTCATTTTTTAGGATGCTGGAATAAACACTTCGAAAAATTTTTGACTGTTGAAAACTAGTTTTTTTTTAATTTTTCTCAAAAACTAGTTTATGTATAATCTTTCTTGTACAAATTTTGTTAAAAAAAATTCCAACCAAAGATTTTGGGCATTTTTTCCAAATTTTGTACAAATAGAATTATACCATTTTCGAATTCTGGAAACCTCAAGACTCACCATGACAACGATTGTAATAGCTGAATTTTCCTATCTGGAAATTCGCTCAAGTACCTATTCGATAGCGAGAAACGAAAACTTTATTAATTTTTCTGCGAATTCCAAAGGGAACAGAATTCTTGGCACAAAACACAAAATAAAAAATTTATGAAATTTTGTTAATATTACGCAATGAAGTAAAAATTTTTAAGCCGCAACTTTTGAAACTAATTTAAATAAATATTATATATTTATTTCCAAAACATTCATTTACTATGAGCTTTACATATACGCGAAGCTTTATATACGAGCTTAATAATTAAGTATTTAATTATGACAAAATACTTTTAACAACAGCACTAAAGTTTAATGTGTCTTCCAGCCAAATATCCCACTTAATAGCGCATAAATGTATAGTAAGCTGGCATATTGTATGCTTATATGTGTGGATTCAAGACACCAAATAAATGGAAGTATTTGAAATCTGTATAAAATGAAAGCCTCAAAGGAATAAGTACGGCTAGAATACTTACCATATAATATGTATCTTGAATGTAAAATGTATCACGGGATATTTACATACATTAATAATAGGAATGGTACTGTATGTGGTATCATTATTATATACTCCAAGAGGAATTACAATAATTGTAAAGTACAGTACAAATCTTAATTTTGTTGTTCCGTTAATTAACTAATGTAGTAACAACGATTAAAAAGAAAAAATATGAGTTTGGTCATATTTGATGATTAAATTCAAAAATTACTGAATCCATTTTAAAAATTGTTTTGTCTATTAGAAAGTTAACTAATTCAAAATGAACACATAGACTATGGTTAAATCTAAAAAAAGTTAGAGATTCTTTAAAAAATTGCGAAAAATATAAATGGGAAAGTGAGTTTGTTTGTTTGTTTGTTTGACTTAATTTTACGCCTCAACAGTTAAACCAGTTAACTTGAAACTTTACATAGCGTGGAGGACAGAGACGGTTATAGGCCACCTTTTAGCCCGGGAAAATATTTTATTGCCGAGAGAAAATGTATTCAATTATGTCAAATTTTTTCAATTATTTCAAATTTTATATATTGTTAACAGAGGGGATAAAAATGAATACAAGCTACTTTTTTCCCCCAGGGAAATTATTTATTTCCGCGGGGACATTATAACGGCTGTCAGTATTGGCACGAAATCGTATTTTTTGTTTTTATCAAAATTAAGCATGTAGGACCACTAAAAAAAAAGGATTTCTGTCACAACAGTTACTTTGATATCAAATTGAAAAGAAAAGTGCGATAATTTAGGCGCCCACAAGCGACAAAACCCTAAATCCACCTCTGCAAGTAACTATTATAACTGTACTTAAATCGGGTACAAAATTAAGCATGCACTGTACATGTGTAAGACATTCAAATCATTGTAATTAATTAATTTAAAGCTTTGATAATTAAAGCGCCAATGAACAAACGCTCCTCGGTAAGTACTACAACTGGGAAAGGTGGAGGGAATGGTGAGGGAACTGAATAGCATGCAATGCACCAACTTTGCTACTATCTAAATACATAACACTTTACAATTAAACTGAGTTTAAATTACACTAAAACATTTACTACCATTTTCCGAAAAGCTTTCATGGATGGTTTTAAAAGGTTGTTTTTATATGTTCATTTACTTAGTACATTTGATATAATCAATAGACGGGGATGGAAATATTTTGTTAGTCAAAATAAATTAGGTTAATTTGTTTCAAATTCTTTTGGAAGATACAGATAGCACCCAATCCTAAAATTGGCGCCACTAATATAACCAAAGAGTCAGCCACGTTTAAGTAAATTTTCATGAAAAACGAAATATTGACACGGTAGATAAGCTATGCCGGTTCTAGCACCCACTACGGCGTTAAAAGTATGGGCACACCTTGGGGGTGTGCTAGAACCGGCATAGTTTAGCTACTATTGATCTATGTTTCACAAACAAATTAAACGTTTTTGTTATAAAACAATCAAATCTTTAACTTGGTGATGTCATTACGTGTACCAAATATTGTGTTCAATTTATTTCTGCTAGCAATAATGAAAGCAAACCGTCACAGCTTAAACTGTAATATTCCATTTTGTAAAATAAAATTATAATCTATAGGCAATAAAATAAAATAAAAATTGACTTAACTAATATAGTCAAGCGTAACTCAACTCAACATTCATAGAATGTTGTAGACATATGTATGAATGAAATTAATATAATATATAATTTATTATAAATATGATTTTTATGTTTATTTAATAATATAATTATGCAATAATATTAGCAGCAGTTCAGAATACGATACAATATAAAGATGGGTCCACACATACAACATCCCTCTTGCTATTGAAATTGGTACCTACTGGCTTTTAAAAATTACTTACTATTTTAGGAAGCTAAACTACACACACTGGCAGAATTAGCGGAACATACAAAATATCTGTAAAAATCAAACAAAACCATTCAATTTCAAGAAAATATTAATCTTATTTAATTTATTCATTTAAAATTACATGTTCACAAGTCGATGTTTCGATATTATTCTCGTAACATCGATGTTTTTCTACCATCGATGAATATCGATCATCCCTAATCTTGAGCGTATCTTGAAGCCTCATTTATTCATCGTTACACGCAATCCATATACTATATAGAACATAATATGGTAAGAGGAAATTGATTATCTCAATGAAAACTACATAAAAACTTCATTGTATACGTTGATTTTTGAGGAAAACTATGAAATTCACATTTTTCATGATTTAGCAGCGCATATTGAAAAATAATCAGGCGCGTGTAGTCCCAATTTATATGTACATAAAATTCATTCATATTTAGAATGTCTACCAACATAATAGAACTTAACAACAGAATGTTAATTTAAAACAGCATTTAAACACCTACAACTAAATTTACAACATTACATATTTACTACTACATCCATATGACAACGCAAAGCGCGACACGCGAGGAGGCAGGGGTAGATGAATTACATACAAAACTGTTACATAGATGACGCGAGGCACAGCTGTTCAATTTCCGGTAAATCTGTTTGAGTGAACCAGCGAGCACCAATCACATAAAATTACAACAATACGAGTATATTTATTTTATTATATATAATTAATGATTTATTGTTAATGGATTTACACAATACATAATTAATTTAAACAATGTCACAGTTAAAAATCGATTATAAATAAATGTAGAACTTATTTTGGAAGTTGGTTGGTTGGATTTAACAACACAAATGAAAGTTTTTAAATAACGAAATTAAAGTTGAAAGTATGCTCTAAAAAGTATGAGTGTATGACACACTTTATTGCGCAATTTTAATGGAGGGTGGCACATAGCTTCCTCATACTCATAATCGACTTTTATCTAATCTTTAAAGTGATTCTGTGCTTAAACTCTGTTTGAAATAAGAATAACTTTAACGCAAAGAGATAGTAGGGTGAACTACGTTTCTTAACTTTTTAACTAATCGGCTATATAACTTTGAAAATTACCTTTTTTTGATGTCAAATGAATCCGTAGAATCCGATTGAGACAAAAATTAAAAGCTTTTTTTTATAGTAACAAGAAAAACAAAGAGTCCATTGTATGCACCTAGTAATGAGCAAAATTATTCTTGGTCTTGCATTTTATGCAAGACCAAGGCCAAGGCCAAGACTATGTAAGTATACCAAGAGCAAGACCAAGACTATAAGTATGGCTGCAAGACCAATACCAAAACTCAAGTGAACAAACCAAGACAAAAGCAAGAAAAAAGCAAGACTCTTGCTAAACTATTTAAATAGTTTGGAAGTATAATTAATACGTAAAGATAGTAAAAATTCTGATTTTAGAAGAAAAAAATTCGTTAATAAAAAAATGCAAAAAAGTGCAAGATTTTTTGGCAATACCAACACCAAGACCAATACCAAGACTGAATTCTGCAAGACCAAGACCAAGACTGAGACTCAAACTGCTCTAGCAAGACCAAGATCAAGATTCTAAATGCAAGAACAAGACCAAGACCAAGACTGCCAAGTCTTGGTCTTGGTCTTACATTAGCTCATCACTAGTATGCACCCAGCGTTAACATATTTCACATTTGCGCATGCACCATAACTATAATTTATTCTGATTGTAGAAAAGACCTACCTAACCCCTAAATACTGTCAAAATTTGTGCGAAATTGAGCTAGTAATAAGTAAGATATCGACATTTAATAAGATTTTAGGTAGCGTCGTGATGAAATTCGTTGAAGACCATCTAGAAGACCAACAAACGGTACAATTTTGTAAAAATTTCATCAAAAATTATCGAATAGTTTCGAAACTATACCGTTTAGTGGGTTTTTTCGGACAGACAGACAAAAAACCAGAAAGCTCTTAAACGTAAAATGTGCGTGGAAATTTTTGATTCTAGAAGGGAAAAAATTTTTGGTATTTCAAAAGTTATAAATTTTTTATTCCAACACCAAAAAGTAGACAGTTTAACCTTGAACATCAGCCTCTTCGAGAAAAGGCAAAAATTTTAGCCATATATACCGTTTTTTAAACCAAATTTTGATTAAATAATCGCCCTTGCAAAATTTATGTAAAAAAATATGATTCAAATCACACGTTTCAACGACTTACGGCCCATAATTTTACAACCTAACATAGTACCGTAAGTTCGAGCGTTACCTGTACATACGTCTAGTATACCTTATACTCATGCTATGCCCCCCCCCCCACCCATGGAGCGTAGCAGTTACTGCCACGAAGACTGCAATGCGTCATACATATATACGAATTTGTTGTTATCATCGACAATGCCCCCGATCATTCCGATGTTTCGAACACAACGTACATACGTACCTCCGAATATCGAAATATTCGAAGCACTGCACTGGCCACATTACAACACTTACTTACTCGTATGTAACTGAAAATTATCCAACCGATTAGTACAGTTAGGTCGTACTATTAGGGCATGTTGAAATCATATTTCTATACAAAATGTTTCGGAAATATTTGTGATTTTAAAACGTTTGTGATATTGCGAGTATACTGTACCTAATAGCACATCTGTAACATGTTCTCACGTAATCTAACCACATCGTATAACCCAACTAAAGCCTATAAGTCCTATAAATTTTCGATGTCTATGTGAATTCTTTCTGTATATGGTATAGTTTTTACATTTATACTAAAACCAATAATAGGACTTTTGGTGTACTATAGAATAGTATTATAAAATTTTTATTTTGTTGAATTAAATATATAAAAACAAACAAATTTTCCTTTATATTTTCCTCGTACGACTCATATTTTCTCAAATAAACCGAATAATACGAACAAGTTTTTGGTTTTTGTAAAATTGAAAAATTGGAAGTTATATATTCAAAAACTTTTCTGAACAATTTCAAAATTTTGATAAGACTTAAATTCGTTTCCCTGGGAAACGAGTCCATGCCAATTTAAAGTTGCCTCTACGTCTTAACCCATTACGACCCACGATATAATATGGTGAGAAAATCATATTTGTTAGTAGTGTACTTTTTTCACAGAATTTTCAAATTTAAAATATTAATGAAACTTACATAATAAGAATCTTACTCTGGAGCTCTGCGGACAGGCTCTAATGGGTTAAATTTGGGGTAACAGAGAGACCAATAACATTCAAAATGGTAATACACTTTCTTAATAGAGATTAAAATAGTAAAATAAATTACGCACTCTAAAATATTAAGCAATTAAGAAGTTAAATAATAATATGTATCTTGTACAATTAATAGTTTAAAATGAAATATTATGATATAAAACGAATTCATTAAATTGCTTTTAATTAATAAAGCCAATGAGTGAATGGGAACAAAAAGGTTAATTAGATTAGAAGATAATTAATTAAAGAATACGATGATACTCTATAATATACAACTCTTCTATTTATTAAATTACTTTTAACCATAATTCTTCATTACAATAATAAAATGTATTTTAACAAATCAAAACATACATTAATTTAACGTGAGTATCAAAAACTTTGATAAAGTGACTATTAATAATTAATTTTAAAATTTGTCAAATGCGTGTTGGAGATGCATTAAATCAGGGTTCATTAGTAACTTTTAAACTTTTTCACAGGGTATTTGATTTTAAACATTCAACAATATTTCTTGCACTTATGGCACTAATGTTACAATGAGAGACAATTACATGATAATTTTGTTCCCTGTATCATCCTTAAAGGACAATATTTTTACAGGACGCCAGAAAATGAAATTTTTTCTTTATTACTTGACTGGTAGATAAAATTTTCTTATAAATAAATATGTTTTCGTTTCAAGAAATATTGCTCTTGATTTCGAGTATTGATCCAAAAGTCATATTCTTAGAATATACCTATTTAAAAAAAAAAAGTTTTACGTAAATTAAAAACGGACTTTTTTAATTTTCTGTATAATTCAATTAAAAGTGAAGCGGACATACCAATCGTACAAAATAACGTATGTTGTACACAATATACACATGCATGTCCATAATACAGTCATGGACATTAAAATATCAACAGTTTAAAATTTAATAAATAATTACGAGTACCTACCTACTTAATAACACTGAAATTTAACGTACTTTTGTTTCAGACACTGATCAAACTGATCGGTTTTCATTTCGCTACGTTTAAAAAAATGTAGTTTCGAGAAAATGACGTTTTCGCCGCCATTTTATGTTCTTTTTCATTCAATTTTTTTTCGTACAGGTACCCTTAAAATCTTACTTTGTTTGGTTTTTTTTATTTTTATAAAAAAATTCTCCAAGAGAATTCTGATTTTCTGACGATAACACCTTAATTTAACAAAATAATAGTACGCATCCCCTTAAAACAATTTCTATTCCGTAGCTTATTTATGTCCACTACTGTCATTACACAAACTACATTTCTATTTTTTTCACTAATTTATGTAGATTATTCTGAGAAAAATTTCTTTACATAAAAAAAAGAAAATTGTTACAAATTAATTACTGTGTTCTAATTTCTCATCCCACTACTGTACCAACGTACTGTAATGTTACCATAAGTCAAAACGGAAATGATATTAAAAAAATACTCAATTAGGAAATTATGATGTGTGTTGTACAATAAACAGAGTGAAGCACTGAAGAAGAGGAGAAAAAAAAATTCACTACTTACATACTCGTACAATATTGTCGCATCCATGTTTTATGAATGAACTACTTAATTATTATTAATCTGGTCAAAATTCAACATTTTAATTTTGTTAGACATACATACATAAGTACATGTCTTAAGTTAAAACAATAAAATATATTACGTTTACTTACAAACAAGGATATCCGTTTCTCTAGTCTTTATCAAAATGAGTTGAGCATAATACATTAAATTATATTCGAATATCAACAAAAAGATCCAGTTCGGTAAAGTCTGATTCGCCTACTAAGGATTCCGTAAAATATTGAAAAACTTGGCTTACTATTCAACAGTTGGGCAATTTTTGATGAGAAATGTACACATTAAATAAAATTACATATAGCGAATAATTTGCGGTAAGATTGGCTGTTAATTGTATTTCAAAATCACATTACATAAATTATTGCATTAGTCAGTTTCTGTTTTACCTGTGCATGTATCGCAATTTTTGCAATATTATAAAAATGAAATAAAATATTTAAAAATATTCTGATATTTAAATTAGGTAATTCTTTATCTTGCTTAGGAAAGCAATTTTTAGTGACATTGTGAAATTTTGAGTTATGTATTTTCTATGAAATTTTTTATACGGTCCCCGATTCACCGCACAAAAAAGCGTTTCAGTGCAAATCTCAATGATTCGAGTCTATAAATTTTTAATCACTATTTCAAGTTTTTCTGTTTGTAAAAAGCAGAGATAAGGTGAGGGGAACGATATTACGGTATTTGGACATAAATTAAAAATTAATGTGAATTAAAATTGAAAGAAAATAATAGTGAAATGTGTAATCAAAGCCCTTCCATATATCCCACTTTTAAATTTCGAATAAAGTTAAAAATATATCTGAAATTCTTTCAGCATATCAGCATACCAAATTTCATTGTGGTATTTAGTTACTGACCATAACGATTTCTTTTCTACCTTTTCGGTGCGAAACCCTAAAACTAAAAGACCCAAAGATGAAAATCTCAAAAATTAAAAATATAATCTAACATCTCTTCCTTATGTTTTAATACTCTACGATTTTCTCTTAAATGTACATACATAGTTGATATTACTTTACTGATATTAGTCCGTCTGTCTGTCCGTCTGGCCGAATAATGAACTGACTTGGTTAGACATTACGTATGGACGTGTATGTGGACGATATAAGACGATCAACGGATATAGAGACGCCCACACACATGTATAAAAGACTTAAGCAAACAGATTGGCTTCGGGCTAATCTGAACAAACGACGTCTATATAGGTACACCACAAACATAATAAAAATACTCAATTATGACATCCCAATGAAAATTTCTTAATATCAGAGATTTCCAGATAATATCCGTATCCAATTTCCGTACAGTAACAAAATTTTGGAAATAGTATATTACTCACCGAGACCACAAAAGTAAACTTACCGCCAGAGTACGAATAAGTTATTTTTTCAATCAAAAAAATGCATAATAGTTATGGCAATTACTTACCTGCCTGCAAACCGGTGCAAAGCTATTGTAAATTTTTATGACCTATTATTTCCTGTAACTATAGCATGTAAATAAATGCCACCTTACAATATATTCACGTGGTTGAAAAATATTATTTGCCGAGAATATTCATTGCAACAACAGAAACCGAATCAAAACCGATAAAATTCCGTTATTCACGTTTCATGTCCATCGTGCATCTGTCTGTCTGTCTGTCTGTGCGTGCACGTGTAGGTGAATACAGAAAAAAAAGGGAATTGATCCGACCGGATTGATCAGTCACATCACGTACCAAAGTTAGCTTTCATTCACTGCTGAAGAACAAATTGAAACTTATATGTATATGATTATGTAAAAAGGTTTTATGTATGGATAAATGGGACAGTCTATTGTAGTATTTTACAGATATAAAATATTATATTATTCATTTTGTTATATCGAATGTAAAAGTGACTAAAAATGGGCTTAAACTATTGTTTTATAATCAAAAAATACCCCTGTCGCAGCATCCTGCATAACATAGCGAATTTCCATTTACAAAAGTACGTTTTTCTCGGAAACTAGTTGATATAGAGTAATTGTAAATATAAAAAACCTTCTTTATGTGATTTTTCCGCCTCATTCCGCCAAATTTTTTTCACGAAAAATGTCCAAAACCCCGTAACCGTTTTCACGAAATTTCTTAAAAATAAGATGTTTCGTTCTTGAGTTATCGTGCGGACACTTAGTAAACATATATATAAATGTGTCCGCACGATAACTCAAGAACGAAACATCTTATTTTTAAGAAATTTCGTGAAAACGGTTACGGGGTTTTGAACATTTTTCGTGAAAAAAATTTGGCGGAATGAGGCGGAAAAATCACATAAAGAAGGTTTTTTATATTTACAATTACTCTATATCAACTAGTTTCCGAGAAAAACGTACTTTTGTAAATGGAAATTCGCTACGTTATGCAGGATGCTGCGACAGGGGTATTTTGTAATTTCAGGACCAAAAGACATGATTCAGTCCATCATAATAGAGAGTAAAGTGCCACTTTTAGTCCCAAGGGATTAAAAAAAATACTTTTAGTTCGAAAGTACTTAAAGTAATTTTGCTCCCGTTTTTAAACCAATCAGCAACCACAATAAATTTCAAACTTTTGGATAAAGAAAAACAGTTATACTGTATTGTTCAATTCGATTGATTTATCTAATATATACCTGATTGAATATTACGACATACAATTTGAATAACATTTAAATATTTTTTTTTTAAATTTTTATAATTTAAAAGTATTCCGAATTGCAAAAAATAATATATACACTACAGGACTAAAATTTTTTATTATTATTATTATTTTTTTTTATCCCACGTGTGATTTGTTGCTCTCAAGCCTTTACAGGACCTTTTACAACAAACTTCACACTCGGGATTAAAATTAACACTTCAGTCCCTTGGTGCATAACATGCTATTTTCCCCTTGATTTTGTAATGAAATATGATTAATGTTAGAATTTTTTCAAAATTTTACATTTGATTTAATAAAGAATTTAAAAGCACAGAAACTAATTTTTTTTTTATCTTATATACAGATTAAAATTCTTTCGGAATTTTGCATTGCCTATGCTTTTTTGTCTCAAACTTGTACAGTTAATTAAAAATTAAATATTCAGTTTATGTATTATTAAACAATTTTTGTATCGAGTTTAAACAGAAAGACATCGGTTTTATATTTTTTTATCCATTATATTTAATTAATAAAAATCTAAATAAAAAAAAAAAAAAACAAAAACAAAAAAACTATATGAATATTAACAATTAACTTACGGTTTCCAGAATCTTGTGTAGCCATTTTTTTTCCTTTTCTCTTTTTTTTTAACGTCTTGTAATTCACAAAACAGGTACGAAAAATAAAATGAATATGCTTTGTAATTTATTTTTCTAAACAACCCCAAACTGTTACAGCGTCGTTTCAGATTTTTGAACATCTGGCGCCCAGACGACAATTTTTAGAAATTTCGTAAAATCTAAGCAAAGTATATGCCACCTGTTATTGTTTTGAAAAAAAATGTTGTTAGCTTAAAGTTAGCTAATGGAGCTTGCACCGTTACAAAACAGAGGGCTCTCTCTGATTCAAAAAATTATTGTCAATATAATTCTCACTTGATTGCAATAATGAAATATATTATATGGATGTCTATCTATATGAAATAACTCACTATTGCAGTGAAATACATATATACACATTATACACATAATGCAACATACTTTTGTAGACACACTAAAATTATAAAATAATAAATTGACTTTTTTTTTCTTATTTTCTCAAAAACTAGCTAACCTAGAATAATAGTTCCAAAACCTTTTTTATGTTATTTTTTCCCGTCTTTGCAATGGTGTAAAAAAATTTGACAAAAACTTTTAAATTATAGCAAATTTTGGCCAAAAACTCATTTTCACGAAAAATGCTCAAAAAACCATGTTCCTGAGCTCCGACGTTTTTGGCTGAAGAACTCATCCAAGATTTTTGGACTTCCAACGTTGTCACCAAATTTCGTAAAACTAGCAGTTTTTCCTGAAGCGCTATCGTGCTGATACATAAATACATAAATACATATATACATATATATATATATATATATAAATTTTAGTGAATGTTATTTTTGGGCTCTAGGGACCTCAAAACAAATTTCTGCCATATTTTCGGGCTGAACTTCCACTATGACTTACACCATAATAGCTGAATTTCCAGAATTCTTTCTGGAAATTCGCTAATATATACTTCGTTATATTCAGTCGTATTTAAATTAACAACATAGATAATAGTGTGTACACCGGTGACAGATCGATTGTGTGTAAATACTAAAAGTTGCAGTAATGATAGAAATTGAAGAGGTGGATTCTAAAACGCGCTAAGTCACTTTTTGCAATTTTTCAGGAAATGTAAATATTATCTAGGTAGGCAAATGTAGTAATCTGTTTAAATTATTTTCAAGTTCTTAGATAATAATTATTATTGATGTTATTTATTTGTTCTTATTTATACATATAATTTTCAATAGATTATATTGAAAAAAAAAAAAAAACCTTTAAAAAGTTGGGTTGAGTTGGTTAAAATAAACCTAGTTTGTTTAAATACAGATATATTTTATTCAAGAGACATTTAAACAGTGCATTATTAGCTATTTCATATGTTTGACATAACAGAAAATCTGTCTACAGGCAAATTTGGAAAAAAATACCAGCTATTATTGGAAAAAAATGCAATGGTTTACGAGTAAATTTGACTTAGAGCGTTTTGAAATAAAACTGTCACTGACTTAGCGCTTTTTTGGAAAACATTCCATTTTTCATCATTCATTTTACAGTAGACTAAGCTCATTTTGAAACGTAGCACTACGAAAATCGTGTAGAGCTGGACTTGAACATTCTACATCAACTAAAATCTCATATTAGACAAAAAATGACTTAGCGCCTTTTGGAATCCACCTCTTCAATTCTGATAGAAATATGTATCTGTCAATCAAAAAAAAAAAAAACAATAACTCTTCCAGATTTTTGTGATAGATATGTATAAAAATGTTGCCAACGAGATGTGGCACACAGCTACCTCGTACTCGTAACAGACTTTTATTCCATTTTAAAGTGATTTTGTGCTTAAACTGTTGTTTCTCACCTTAAATTTTGTGTCTTGTATTACTAACATCGCGTACGAAACAGTAAGAATAGGATAAATCGGCTATATAACTACGAAAATTACGGAAAGACTGACTGAGGGTTCGAAGACATTTCGGAATCCTAATAATGGCCAGGACCATCTAAATTTCTGAAAATTTCATTAAAGTCGATCGAATAGTACCTACGAAAAATTTGTCACTTGGCGAACTGACAAACTAACACAAAACCAAAATTATTCAGGAAGCTTAAAACGTAAAATACCTGTGAAAATTTTCATTTTGACGGGAAAAAATTTTTAATATTGAAAAAATGATCACAATGTTTCCGTTGTCTTAGAAGCAAAATGATATGTAAACAGAAAAATGTAAAAAAACAGCATTATTTCGAAAAATAGTCGGAAAAAATTTATTAACTTCCCATAGGAAGTTATTGTAATTGGTCCGATTTTACGAATTGCTAATTTTGACATATCTCCACGTTTCAAGGTCACTAGAATCCGAATCCATCGTTTTTAGCGTGATCTTTGTGTGTGCGTTCGTTAGTTCGTTCGTAAATTTTTTTTCGTCTCGCATATCTCGAAAACAAATGATGATATCAACTCCGGAGGACTAATTTCATTAGATGCGCAATCAAAAAATGAAGACCGGATAAAGTTTTCAGCAAATTCGGATTAGCGGTTTGTTTTTTGTGATAAAAAAACGGAATTAACTTTATTAAGATAACATAGATTATATGGATTTTTTACCATAACATTATTATATAATGGCCTAAGAGCGTTCCTAAGAAAAAAAAAAAAAAAACGAAATAAACTTGAAAAAATTAGTGTTTTGCCAAAATATATTTTGTCTCGCATATCTTGAGAACAAATGATGTACAGAAGGCGAAGCCCCCGGTATGGTGCAAGGGGCAAAGCCTCTATCGGGGACCCAGGGGAGGAGTCGCCTGAAATGAAAAAATAATTATTTACGTACAGTAGTCTCTAGTCTTTAAGGACACCCAATGGGAAGTTGACACTGTGGGTAGACCTGTCCCCCAAATTTTCTTCTTATCAAATCGTCAACTTCAAATTTACCTTAATAACCTCAAAGCAAATTAAATTCGTGTTATTCGAAATTCAACTGTACACGAATGATAAATTTCCACTAAATAAACGATAAATAACACGAAGTACCATTAATAAAACTTTCATAACAATTAACTTCTTAACCAATTTATCAGAATTGCTAAACTTGTAACGAAACTGTAAAACAACGCTTAATTCATTTTATACATATACATATTCACTATTATTTTAACATATCTAACGTCGAATCGACACAAAATCTAATAAATCGAAAACTTTATCAGTTTCTAAATAGAAAATAATTAATTTCAATGAAATAAATCGAAATTTAATAAACCGGAACAACCGAGAAACAGTTATCTTGTCCCAATAATTAAACGTTTTATTTATAAGCTCATTTATTTAACACACAAAAGGAGACATTTAAGGGCGACCACTAGTGTGACATTTTTAAAAAATTGGAAAAATTTTTTTTGCTTGTTTCGATAGTCTATACCTTTAAAAATAACACAATAAAATTTCAAGTGCATATCTCAAATAGTTTTTGAGTTACAGTCATCTGAAGAGCGGATTCTGATTTTCATTGTTAACTTTGAGGTAATGAGAAATGTATGAAAGTTGATAGTTCGGGAGTTTCTGGACGTGGCTGCCAGTCACATGTTGTGGAGAAGTTAGACCCTGATACATTTAAACGACTCATCTAGTTTTTCTATGACCGTTATAGTGAGTACATCGTAAATAATTTAGTAAAAATTCTCTGTGATTAAAACTAAAAGGTAAGGTAAAGAAAAACTACATTTTTCAAATTTGCTGCAGTTATAACTCAAAGACAAATCATCCGATCGATTTGATTCTTATTGCAGCTTCTTTTATAGATGTTTCTTCGTGCCATGAACCTCCAGTTTTCCGATCGAATCAAAAATGTAATTTTTGCCGGCCAAAAATCATCAAATTTTTGCGCAAAATTTGAAACTTTTTTTTTAAAAACTCCGCCATTTTTTTAAATTTCGACTTTTTCTTTTCGATTGAGGTTCACGGTACGGACAATACCTTCCAGTTTAATAGGCTTTTTGGTTTTTTTGATTTCAGACAGTGTGAAGGCCGCTATCACTGTGGAGATCGCGAGTAACTCACTGAATTTTCAATTTTTTGGTCCAAAAATTTTATCATGAATTTATTATATATCAACGAATATATCCTTAAAATATTAAAACATCCCAAACAGTAGTTTTCTTTAAAAAAAAATTCCCAAAAATCACCTTTTTCTCAGACGGTCACACTAGTGATCCGCCTTAACAAAACATTGGTCTCTGCCTGTTTTAAAACATTTATTACTGTTTCTATGCAATCGATACAACACATATGATGACACATTGCATAAATACACATACAGTACAACAAAATATAATAAAAATTGAACAAACCTGCTTTGCGTCTGGCACCCCACAACACCGGTGGAGATGGAATATCACCTGGAGCCGCCAGTTTGGTGTTCACTCACAAATCTACAAAGAAAAAAAGATCACATTTCAATAGAATTATTTCAAATTGGAACGAAGTCAAAGCCTCGCAGAAAGCTTGGTGAACATATTAAAAGCCAACAAAAAAAACAAATTTAAAAGCTAATTTATATTCGGTGCTTGTTTAGTCTAATATATCACGATGTTGATAAATCCCCGGGATGTAGTGGTGGTTCAATAAACTTTTTTTTTTTTTTTTTTGGTGGCACCAATGACTGTGTGAAGTAACCACGCGTAGTTGTGACTGTTGGAACAACACGGGGAGGGGGGGGATAAATTATTATAAATAGGTTCAAGGGATGATTTATTTGTATTCAAGAGGCAGACAGTTATATCTATATTGAAACTGAAAGTACTTTTATCTAAAACTAATATTTCGGAAATTGGTTAGTAATAATTTCGATGGGAACAA
Organism: Brachynemurus nebulosus; assembly: GCA_035578155.1. Lineage (NCBI taxonomy): Eukaryota > Metazoa > Arthropoda > Insecta > Neuroptera > Myrmeleontidae > Brachynemurus > Brachynemurus nebulosus. Next base: position 16,382,705 of record JAPWDM010000013.1, read on the forward strand.
ATAGAACAAGAGGGAATCGAAATTAATCTTGATGATGTCACTCACAAAGTATAATTGCAAATACCTACTTTCTCGTCCAAATAGTCTATAACTATACAGGGTGTAAAACAAATAACTCTCGTCGTTTTGGGGGGTGACTCATAGCACCCTGTAGACACTAAAACCACAGAAATTTTTTCGTAATCAATAGGACTGGTTATATGATATTTCAAAATTTTTATAAATACGGCCCTGACTAAATTATGCATGGTTACCTTCTTAATATCAAAGATATACAAAATAATATTATTGACTAAAATTCAATAAAATTTTGTAAACATGTTTAGATCGTAAACCAAAACTGTTTTTTAAGAGAAAAAATTTGATACTAAATATGGGTTAAAAAATGGCCCTTAAAATTTTTTTTAGTCCGGCTCTGACCATCTCACGTTTGTAAGATAAATTTTCCGTTTTAAAAAAAAATCTGGGAAACACGTTTACGATCTAAACATATTTACAAAATTTTATTGAATTTTAGTCAATAATATTATTTTGTATCTTTGATATTAAGAAGGTAATCATGCATAATTTAGTCAGGGCCGTATTTAAAAAAATTTTGAAACATCATATAACCAATCAATTTGCGATTTTTTCAAGCTAAGTATTAATTCCGAAAAAATTCCTGTGGTTTTTGTGTCTACAGGGTGCTATGAGTCACCCCACAAAAGGACGAGAGTTATTTGTTTTATACCCTGTATGAGTATATAGAGACCGGAAAATATGGTAGCTTTAATCGAAACTTGGCAGTTTACATCGTAGAGAAATTTTCGGAATATTAATGAATATCTTCAAATCTTTTAGGACTAAACAGACTTAAAATAGTTCTATATATGGGACATTAAAAATTTACTTATATTTGTGCAGCAGTTCTGGAATTATTCTAACATTTTAAAAAATTTGGGTTTTTCGATTTTTCCAAGCCCCGTTTATGAAAATCGATGAAACTTAAATGGAATATGATACAAAATGTCCTCATTATTAGGGTCCGGAGAGAAATTTCGAGTTCTGGAAAAAGGCGCAAAAAAAAAAAAAAAAAAAAAAAAAAAAAAAAAAAAAAAAAAAAAAATTATCTCCCAAAATATAACTGACGAGCAACAAAAATCGTCTACTAGCCTTTGACTTTTGAAATGTCACTCACTCTGAACCCCTTATCAATGAATCCAGGCGCTTTTTTCGGTGACCCTCTGCTGCTCCCTCTTCTCTCGTCGGACCTGCCTACTACTATAAGGAGAAATTTTTTTCAGTCACATGACTTAGGAAAATTTTAAATTTTTAACATTTTTTTATTAACAAATTAAAGACTAATTTTAATATTAAAAGCAAGAATAATTTTATCCCAAGAATTATGAAAAACTGTAGTTACTGAGCTACGAAATCCTAACTTCACGCGTGTCTATCACACACTTAGCCAATTTTATTCTCCCTAAATGAATATAGGTAGATATTCGATTAATAACTACTTTAGAAAAAATCGCAAATTATTTCTAACTAATCTTCCTCCTTTCATGAATTTTATGTTTAAAATCAAGAAAGTTAAAAGATCACAAAATCAGATAATGGTAAGATCCGTTTAGTAATTAGATAAGATACCCACCCTAAAACGATTCCACTATTTCAATGGCTATTTGTGCAATGTCCTCACTTTCATATTAAATTACAAATACGAAAAAATTTCATTAAACCAAATTTAATTAAATAATTCAATGAGCATATACACACACACACAAATATAGTCAGTTTAACATATGACCTAAATAATTAAACAATACATACACATATGTATAATATGTATTATATGTGTATTTACTCTATGTACCATATATGCCCGCATTGTGAACATTTAAATACACAGTTATCTACATACATGTATAATACATTGATTGAATCAATGTAAGCAATTCAATAAAATCATTGATATACGAGCACACATGAATATTATGAAATATACGTATTTACGTACCATCAAATAAGTGGATGAGATTGCGGAAAAATTCATCAAGTGCATGATGGACACGCACTGAGACAAAGTTTACATTCGACAGTGTAACTTACACATACAGATGAGACAGATCAAGCCTACCTATAAAAAAGTGAAATCTTAAAGTTACAATAAGTAGCAATTTACACTACTACTGCTTTAGTCTGTTACTGACTGCCGTCGTGTTCACGTCAAAATAAAAATCATGTTTTTTTTAATCAACTCGTGAAATTTAAACAGAAAAAAATATGAAGTGTGTCGTATTTAAGTGTAAAAATTCTATTGAATAAAAAATTTCTCAAAATAAAGGGATATCTTTCTTAAAATAAATAAATTTTTTTTTAATTGTTGATTAATTGTTAAATAGGTCGGCCATCATAGTATATAGTGTATGTATGCGAACTGCATATATCATGATCAAAATATATTACTAACACATTGGTATATTCGTGTCCATACATCGTGTGTTTTGATCGTATGTGTACTATGTTACGTCACCGATTGATTACAGTGGGCACAGTTTGGTAGACATTCTAGTTTGACCCCTTGCTTGCACATATATTATTAACTCTTTTAGTACCGCCGTATATTCCAATATTTTAGATAAAAAATTTAATATCTCTATAAGTATAATTGCAAGTTTGGTAGGTTTTGCTTAATTTATTTACAATAGGACCGCTCTTTACTATACAGCCTTCAGTTACCGATATAAGACAATGCACACTCTTCAGTTGAATTTTTTCTAAAAGTTAGTATGACGTAGATAATAGTTAAAATCTATTACGTTTTATTGTTAAGGCCGTTTTAGACGGTCATATCAGTTCTCAGTTCAGTTTCCGTTCTTGTTTCCTTTCAGTTCGGAAGAAGGTTTGTTTTTACACGGTCCGTTCAGTTCTCACAGCTCTCAGTCACTTCAGTTCTTTGTTCAGTCGGGTTACTCTGATTTTCAAGAGAACTAACGTGAAAAAATGAACTGAAGCATGATGCGCTTGTTTACACATAGGAATTCTAAATCTATCCATCCCGTCAGTTCTCAGTCTCCGTTTCAGTTCTCCTTTCAGATTTTAATTTTTACACGTAGGAAAAACTGACAGTTTGACTGAAACTGAAACTGACCTGAGAACTGATATGACCGTCTAAAAGGGTCTTTAGATATTACTTGGGGTTAACAGCAAAATGTCAACAATAATGGAATTAGAGCTTGGATACCGGTATTTCGGTACTACCGAAAAACCGGAATACCGGAATGTTTTAAACGTTTTGTAAAACCGGTATTAAAATTTCAAATACCGGTATTTCGGTTTCGGTATTAACAAAATCAAATACTTTATATATTACATATTTTGAATATTTTTTTTACGTTAGATTTACAACATAAATTTTATTACAATGTTTTTAGTTTTGCTTAATGTTTTCCATATGTGCAGATGACCACATATCTTATACTTATTCACATTTTTTCATCATTCTAGAATATTTTTAAGTATTTTTCTATAAGAAAAAATACAAAATTATGTATTTAAATTTTTAAAATATACAGATGATGTAGTTTGTTATTATTACTGTTACTAATTAATTTTATTAAATGATTTTTAATGTTTTTTTCCTTTTTTCTATACTATCTACATTCAATACCGAAAAAATATCAAAATACCGGAATTCCGGTATTTTAAATGCTAATACTGAATACATACCGGTATTATAAAAAGACACCGGTATTCCAAGTCCTATGTGCAACATTCTTAGAATTTTATAATTTGCTGTTTTTTTTTTTTTTTTTGCTTATTTCGAAATCGTAATCATTAATTTCATCGACCATATTAATTAATACAATAATTATATTATTTACTTTATGTATATGCATCTAATTGATATTACTGTGTGTGCAGTGTGCAATATTAATAATATGTAAGTTAACACCTTAATAATTACAATATCTATGTAAATGTGGACAACAGGACAGCATCGTAAATTAAAATAAGGTGACACACTTAACACCAAATACAGTATAACCCCGACATCCTAGGACAGTATAGTCAAACAAAAATACAGTATGCGTCCAATTTTATCAACTAAGACCATTACAATAGTATATAGCTGCCAGTCATTGGCGTCCAATTTATTAATTGTTATATCTTGCATAAGTAAAAATCACTAACAATTATTGTGGTGTACTTTGACCCGAAAGAATCAATAAAATCGAATGTACAGTGGCGTCCAAAATTTACAAAATTATCCGTATTTTTATTGTGGTAATGTTATTTGCACATGCGTAATATTCATTCACTGTTTCCGTTCTTAAAAATATATCCTAATCTAACCTAACCTATAACCTAACCTAACCAAATCCAAGATATCCGAAATAGTTTTAGTTGATTCATAGTCGAAAAGTTTAAGGTCACTTTAAAGTTCAATATTTTGCCAAAAAGTCCTTAAAACAATCTCAACTTCATTTTAAAAGATTTTCCTAATTTGGTATCTCCCATAATAAATACAATTGAAGAGGTGGATTCCAAAACGCGCTAAGTCACTTTTTGCAATTTTTCAGGAAATGTAAAAAACTATCTAGGTAGGCAAATGTACTGATCTGTTTAAATTATTTTCAAGTTCTTAGATAATAATTATTATTGATGTTATTTATTTGTTCTTATTTATACATATAATTTTCAATAGATTATATTGAAAAAAAAAAAAAAACCTTTAAAAAGTTGGGTTGAGTTGGTTAAAATAAACCTAGTTTGTTTAAATACAGATATATTTTATTCAAGAAACATTTCAAACAGTGCATTATTAGCTATTTCATGTGTTTGACATAACAGAAAATCTGTCTACAAGCAAATTTGGAAAAAAATACCAGCTATTATTGGAAAAAAAATACAATGGTTTACGAATAAATTTGACTTAGAGCGTTTTGAAATAAAACTGTCACTGACTTAGCGCTTTTTTGGAAAACATTCCATTTTTCATCATTCATTTTACAGTAGACTAAGCTCATTTTGAAGGGTGGCACTACGAAAATCGCGTAGAGCTGGACTTGAACATTCTGCATCAACTAAAATCTCACATTAGACAAAAAATGACTTAGCACCTTTTGGAATCCACCTCTTCAATTATTTATCGAGTACCTTTTTTGCCAACAACTTCTTTAATAATTTTGACTTGATTTTTTGGGAGATATTTCCGAATATGGAAACATACCTTGGTGCAACATTTCATTTACTTAAAATTTCCAACACAACTTAGGCAAAACAATTTTAATTGGGTCTTTCTATCAAATGATTTTTTTTAAGTCAGAAGAACACTGACAAATAACTTCACTTTGAACGTCAGTATCTCGTAAACGGTGCTTAAAAATGAAAAATGGTAAACGAAATATTAACTTCACTTTACGAGGTCTTTTTAACGATTCCCAGTTTCCCAAAAAAAAAAAATTTATCCACACTTATCAATACGGAAAATATATTATTTAAAAAAAAAAGAAGCTTTTTTTACGGAATATTAATTAAGATCTACACTTGTAAAATGAATTATGGGAGATGGGCAGACAAACCCCCCCCCCTCCCGATCTTCTTTTGAGAACCTAAAAAGATTTAATACGTGTTTGTGTAAACATTTTTATGTGCACAACTGTCGTTTTACAAAACAATTTAATTAAGTGCAGATATTTATATTATACAAAGGAATTTTTGCAATTTTATTATTTCAATTAAAATTGATAGACAATAATATTGAAGCTTTGATTTTACAAAACAAAAACGTTAACTGTTTGAAATTCTGCACAGCGTTGTAATCGTAATTGAATTAAGGTTAGGGACGTTAAGGTCATTCCGAATTAAATATCTTTGATGAAATTCAAGACAAAATATTTTTTAATTAATTGCAATTATTTCCAATATTTATTACGTCGTTAATGCTGGATTATTGACTAATCAGTGTACTAGTTAAATCATTGTTTTAATATATTTTTGCACATGACTTCGTGTGATGTAATCGATTTTAAATAAATTGTGATTTTAATAAATTTGCAATAATATAAGTTATGCAAGAACAGATTAAGAGAATTAATTCCATTGGATTTATAATACTGATCACCGACTTTTATCAATCGATCAGTCGAAATAGTTTAGGATACATATTTTATCTTACTAGTTACTACTACCATTATCTTATTTTGTTGCTTTTTAACATGCTGTTGCTAACATAAAATTTGAGAAAAGAGGAAGATAAGAATAATTTAAGATTAACAATAACTTTTAAGTCAAAAAAAACCCTATCGCAACATCCTGCATAATATAGTAAATTTCCCAGGACTTACATTTAAAGGAATAACTTCCTGTTACATAGAACAGGTATATAGAGACAGTAAACTAAAAAGAAAAAGAAACACTTAAAGAAATAATTCGTCTAACAATGAAATACCCCTGTCACAGGATCCTGCATAACATAGCGAATTTCCGTTTATAAAAGTTAGTTTTTCTCGGAAACTAGTTGACATAGAATAACAGTTTCAAAATCTTTTTTATGTAATTTTTTTCTCCTCTTTTAAATGGTGTAAAAAAATTTCGCAAAAATTTTTGAATAAGTGGAAATTTTGGCAAAAAACTAATTTTTTACAAGAACTCATCCAAGGGTTTGGGACTTCCAATGTTTTCACCAAATTTCGTAAGAATTGGATACTTCGTTCGAGAGTTATCGCGCGGACACATATATGTATATATATAAATTTTAGTGAATATTATTTTCGGTTTCTAGGAACCTCAAAACAAATTTCTGCCATAGTCCCGGGCTCAAGTCGCGTCATGACAGTGGCTGTAATAGCTGAATTCCATTCTGGAAATTCGCTAACATATATTTTTTTACTTCAAAAAATTTTTTCTCTGCTTTAATCAGTCTCATGACTATTTAACTCAAGTTCTACACAAACTCTGAACTTTTGACGGATTCGAATCTTCCACAATTGCAAGTAGCGAATTTAATAAATACTTATATACAATTTCGCGAACTTTTAATTGAATTATTCAATAAGTTCCGTCGTTGTGGTTTTTTTTTTATTTAAAAATCTAGTACAACAAATAAAAGGTCACATGATGGTCATTTTCATAATATGCAAAACTAGTCACCCACTTATTGAATAATGTTTTTGAAAAAAATTATTACATCAGATAATCACCGGCTGATTAGATTATTTTTAATAGCTCAATGATTTTTTCGTAGAGTTTGGAAGAAAAAATCTATGAGAACTCTTTATAATCTTGTCATATCTATTCGTCCACTTTTGGGATAGGCACAGTAAAATAAAATTTCTTAATTTATTGAGATAATTTTTCATACTGGAAAGTGGAAATGAAAATTTTTTTCAAGTACTACACTACTTGGGATATTGTCAGAAGCAACTCTTAAAGTGAGGAAGTTCAATTCATTGGACAATTTCCCAAATGGTATTAATATTTCTGTTAACACCATAGTTAACGAAACTCCGAGGGGCGTCAAATGTGCACCAAAGGATGCCAAATATTATTACCCGTGTTTCTGGTAGGGCAAAAGGGCGCCAATAAAGTATCGTGCCCCTGGCGCCGGTTATGTTCACTACGCCGCTGCTTCACTAAAAAATTAATTTATACTTTTTAATCCATTTTTATTAATAAAAAAATAAAAGCTTAATTTAAAAAACATATTTTTTTTCACTTATAATTTATTTTTTTGACAATATTTAATAAAATATTGTGCTATACGATGACAATGCACCACGTCGCGCCATTTTAAAACTAATAAATTATAAATCGGTGCGAACATGTCGGCTATATGGCAATAATTTATGGAGCCGAGCATAAAATATAAAATTTATGAGTATATAAATAATAATAAAAAAAAATTCACTGAATTATGTATACACATATTTCTATAAAATGAATTTTTAAATATTTGTAATAGGTACATTGATCGAACCGTACCAAAATTTGGTTAGAAAATGTTTTTTGACACTGAAAACGTCACTTTTAATGATTAAGACGAATTAACTCGTGCAAAAAATTCCCACCTAAACCGGCTCTTCACAAAATCAAACCCTAAATATTTGTCTTATTTGTGTATACGATAATCCAGCCTCAGGTAGAACAAAATATGGTCGCAAAACGACATTTCATGTTACACGACCAAATAATATTATTCCAACTAATGGCGGAAATGATTCAAAGCTAGAAAAATTCTATTTAAAATTAAAGAATTACTTTTAGACAATCAATAAAATTATAGATTGTTTATAAAAAAAAAAAATAATAATAATTTTAAACTAACAATCTCATTCTCATTTTGAATTGGTAAATAAAAACACTTTACTTTGCAAAATACCACTTTTATTGTATATAAAAGCTCTTATGACATGTTTCGGTCAATATGACCATTCTCAAACGTGTTTTTATTCACTAATATCAAATATGGAATACCATAAAGTAACGCTCAAATCTATTAAACTCATTTTGAATTTTTAAGCGTTTTTTTTCGAAAAAATTCACAACAAGAAGAAACAAAGAAACGAATAAGACCAAAAAAAAAATAGTTGAAAGTCAATAAAAAAAAAAGTTAAAACAAAAAAATAAACACAAAAACAGTCGAATCAAGAAATTCTTTCACACGACTTTCACAACACATTTAATATTAATTTAGGTTTTTTTTTGTGCAAAAAATAAAAAAAAAACTAAATAATACTTACAAAAAAATTAATATTCTTTAATGATTAGCCACAGATTAACTATTATCTTTCATTTAATCTGTTTGATTTATAAAGTTAATCGCTTATAAAATATTAGATTTATAATATCTGAATACGAATATTATACGAATCTCTCTTGTATAGACTGTCACAGCTGTTAGTTACTGTAATCAATGTTTAAATTTACTTGAATGTATAAATTTGGATCATACTGTACTCCGTAACTATAATATCAAAGTCCTTTATGTCTGAAAGTTATTTTATTCAGAATTAAGCTAATTATGTATAGTTAAATATCAATTATTAATATACACATATTACGTATAATAATTTATTGTAATATGAGTATCGATTAACCGTTCAATATAGTTTTTAATTAATAAATAATTTATTTATTAATTTACTAATTAATTAAATATTAATTTACTTTGTGTTTCGTGTGACTGACTACATATGTCCATGTATTGATTGTGTACACAAGTCTACAAAAAGTACAAAACGGAAATTACGTTTCAGAAAATGGTTATTACGATGAATTCAATAATGAAATAACTGTAAATTTATCGAACTTACTGATTCGAGACAAAGCACGAAATAATATTGTTAGGTCAAAATTTAATGTTTCCTCTTAAATGTTTTAACAGGTTGCTGATTCTGTTTGTCGTATCAGTATGATAAGAAAGTTTTTAAAACCGATTTTATACTAGAAAGTAGAAACCCACTTTATTTTAAAGCGTTCAGTTAGAATTTAGCAAATTTAGACTATTCAAAATGTTTAATTAAAGCAGCTTAAGGATTAGAGTATTTTAAATTATACAAAAAAATTAAAAGTTGAAGCGTGACATCTATATTTTAAATTAATAAATTAGCTGTAGTGCTATCTATTAATTGCTGGTTCGTTTCTTGGATAAAAAAAAATAAAAAATAAAACTACCCTGATTGAACCTAACTTAGGCAAATATTAAGAATACAGGAAAAGATAAGGCTATAATGAATTAAGTTCCCTCCTAAAGTAGTTAAGAATGGGATATTAATAGATTTGAGCGTTACTTTATGGTACTCCATATTTGTAAATAATAAACAAATATTTTACTTTGCAAAATACCACTTTTATTTTTGAAACTGTGACAATATTGTTTCGAACCGTTAGTTCATTTTCAAACAGAATAAAAAATTTATTCTGTTTGAAAATGAACTAACGGTTCGAAACAATATTGTCACAGTTTCAAAAATAAAAGTGGTATTTTGCAAAGTAAAATATTTGTTTATTATTTATAAGAATGGGATGTTTTTTTTTTAGAGTGAGAAATCAATATGGCGGACAATTATGATACTGATAATATGATTCTAAGTGTTAACAAAAAAAATACTTTTTTGTCAAAACAAAACACATTGTCTAAAATGTTGTGCTACGCTGAGCGCTCGACACACCACGAAATGTTCGACTTATCGAATTATTGAACCCGAAAAACAACAATACAATATTAATCATGAAAGTAAACAATATAATGATAAATAATAAATTTATTAATTAGTTTATAAAGTAAATATATACTGATGCGGCCATCAGTAAACACAAAAATGGCGAATTAGATATTGAACGTTGGCAAATGTACCTACACCGAATTACCTAGAAACAAAATCAATTAACAATATTACATATTATTCGAGTGTAATAAACCGAACAAAATATTAATTGAAATTTAAAAAAAAAAAAAGGAAATTTAATCGATATCTAGGCAGTTCATTAAACAAACAATAATTAATAGAAACCAACTTTCCAAAACTGAACCCACACAAAACTGAAATTTGATAGGTAGCGTCTAATAATCTATAATAAATATTTGATAGCTGAAAATAATTGGGTGAAAGGTAAATAGGAATATAATGTACAGCGTGTTTCAAAGATACCACCACAACAAACAGTATACTTACCAACTTCATTTTTCTACTTCCCGTAATCTAGAAATACGTATTTATTATTAACTAATTACTAATGTACAAAAAAAAATTAACAATATGAAATCGTTACTTTGTTACTTTTCACAGTAAGATTACATGTACGAGTCGACTTTCGGTTTTTACACCATCGTCAGGTGAAATACAATTGTCAAAAATCTTTTCAAAAATCAAAACTGGACGATCTATAATATTATAAGATCACTAAACTTTCATCCATACACATACATAAATTCATCAATTTTTCAAGCAATAAATCAAAGATAAATAATTTTTAAACTATAAATATAATCTATAGTGCAACAATTAAATAATTGACTCACTAATTAGAATAATTACGAACTCGTAGATTCATATCTATTCAATAAAATCGTTTGCACAACTATACTATGATTAATTTCGACATAATTAAAGCCAATGATGTATCTGTATAGATCAACTAAATGACCAAAAAATGATGTAAGAGTTTTTTTTTTTCGACAAACGGAGTTGAGTAATTGGGTTATTATTATTTCAAAATTCAAAATTGGTTTATTTAACAAACAAAAATTACGTAATCGAACGAAATTTATAAGATCTAAAATTGTAGATACACGGATTCGAAAGAAATCGTGGAAATCAAAAATTTACTCTCGTTTACTTTTTTATTTCCACCTGATGGCATAGGTATTTTTTAAAACAATATCTACTTTTAACTTAACTATACAATCAAAACTAATCAATCATTATCAAAAACAAGCATTCGCGATTTCAGTAATAATTGAAAATCTGTGTTTATTTTTTTTTACTTTTATATTTGATGTTATTGACTCATTGATATAAGATTAATTATATGATAAGCTTACATAAACACAATATACGTATGTACCACATGAAATGTCAAATAATTACTAACACATAACCTCAAAACTAAAAATCGCCATATTGGAGAGTTAATGATACGTTGACTTTATGTACCTTTAAGAGTCTGTTTTAAATTTTAAACAATGTTAGACATCATATTTGCATTAAAATTATCTAAAACAAATACAACATATACATTATAAATCATTTAGATAATACCTAATATTATGTATTCTCAAGTATCATTCAAAGAAAACATAAAAAAATAATTTTTGAATACATACTCGAACAAAAGTCATTGTTAAATTATAAGAATTACATTTTAAATGTTAAAACATCCGTTTTTCATTTTTATATCTCATTTGCGAAATACTAAGCTTCAAAGGGACGACTCGTTTCTCCCCACAACCTTGACTTTCATAATTTTTAAATTGTAATTTTTAAATAGTGTTACTTCATAAGAATTTTTACCTAATTAAAATTATTTCAGCAAAATTTTAAAATTTAAATTTTTATTTTTAGCGAATTTTCGAATTGAGAATTGGACTATGACAGAATTTGTTTTGAGGTCTCTGGGAACCTAAAATGGACATTCAAGAACGAAACATTTTGATTTAAAACGGAAAAACTTTCAAAATTTTTTTTGTAATTTACAAAATTTATAACTATAAAACAAATATTAATGCTTAAAGGCAAGTAATTCAGACTTATCAAAATTGGTAGTCTAATTTGATTCTCAGTACGTTCCACACGAAAATTGTTAATACTACCCTGTTAAAACTTCTACATTACCAATGTTATCAACGGTATCAAATTAGTCAGCTATGCATTAGATATTAGAAAAAAAATCAATCTTTTTTTACCGTGCATGTTTGAAATTAATGTAAAAAAAAGTAATAAAAAATATTTATCGATTTTAAGTTGCTATACCTATACATAATTCTATGTTAATAATAAGTACAAAAGAATCTCCCATAATATTTTCTTAACTTAAATAAAATAAATTTCAATTCCTTTTTTCACCCAATCAACGAGAATTCAGAAAAAACAAGTTAAATAATTTCCGATTTATTCATTTATTTCCGATTTCATTTACAAATATTGTTATTTCTTACAAAAAAAAAAAAGGAAAAATGGATTTTCAAATTGTAAAAATAAAGAACAAGTTACCAAAATCAAAAAAAATGTATACGAAATAAAAAAAAAAATATCGAAATAATTTTAAATGAATTAATATTATTATTAAATTAGCAGTTAATTTAAATGCGAATCTTTTTTTTATTTATTGAAGCGTGACATCTATACTTTAAAAGATAAACTACCTGTTGTGCTATATATTAATTCATGGTTCGTTTCTTGGATAAAAAATATAACTACCCCGAAAATTTTTTCTTCCAATTACGTATATTTTTTATTGATGCATTGTATCACTTTTATCAACAATTCCTAGCTCAAAAAGTAAGGCGTAAAACATCTTCCGAGTGTAAAAATTACAGTTACGCCCCTGATGTGTATCACTTACGTATTACAATCAATTACAAGCATTATAACGAGCTCTTATGTAAATATATTACAATGTAACGTTAATAGCGATGCTTTTCAATTTAATTCATTAAAAAAAATCTCCCCTGCATTGAAGTGTGATATGACACATTTATTACGTACAGGGCTTATTACCAAACTAAATATACATTGAAGTTTTATTTTTCATTCAAATTCTACACTGTATTTTTTAATATTAAAATTTGAAAATATGACATAATATCACGACAGATATGTGGATCTGGATGGTATTCTTTGTTCCTATGTATTTAGTTTAATGATAATCCTTGTACATGTTGTAAACAAATTATTATTTATGAATTGACAAGTTTTTCCGAGGAACGATTGTTGTCGTAGGTACTTATTATCAAAATATTGATTTCAAAAAAAATTATAAGCAGATTAATTACGAACAACTTCAATAATATCAGAGTATTTTTTTGCGTATTGTATACTATAGTTAAGGGGTTAAACACAATTTTGGAAAATAATCTGCTTATTGCCAATATTGTCTGCAGACTGTTCCTCCCCTCTTTTTTTTTTTTAAACAGCCCCAAAAGCCTTCTAAAAACAAAGTGTTTTCTAAATTTCGTATATAGATTTCGAAATAACTGCCGAAAACCGTTGCTAAAAATCAATATTTAAAAAGATATACAACTTGGAAGTCCCGCCATTTTTAAAATTAGTGATAGTACTGTAGACAAAAGTTGTTATTACGTATACCTATCGAGCAAGGACCCTTAAAAATTCGGTATTCAGCTCCCTGACTAATACTATTAATACTGCTGTGAGCATATACTTTGAGTACATATTTAATATCATAGTTCGCCATATGATATTATTTGTAATTAAACACTATGAAACATGTACCTAATTATTCGATATTAGATTTTTTTATTTAAAAACAGTGGCGCCACATTTACAAGTGCAAAATCTATACTGAGAGAAAAAATCAAATGTTTCGCAGGACATACGACCAAAGTGAAATTTCAACGAACCAAAATTCTGTACGAAAATGAGTTCTTTATAGTGTTTCGCCCGGCTTACTAAATGACAACGTGCTTTACACACAAGCTTGCTAAGTCTGCGGACACCAAGGGCTTAGTGTACATTAAAAACTGAATGTCAAATCTTTGTTTTATAGGATCAATTGTATTCATTACATAAATTCTCTTATTTGCATAATTTAAAAAAAATAAATATCCGTAAAATTAATCATAGTATTAGGAAATGATTAAATGACTAAAATAAATTTAGCAAAAAATTCCAGGACTTCTACAAAAATTTATTTAAACATTTTTTTTGAATAGTCGAGATAAAATTTTATAAACGGCCTTCCGTGTAAAACAAATAACAAAGGTTAACACCAAATTATCAGTTTGAACAATCTTAAAATTTATCTTGTATATTAATTTTATGTTTTCAAAGCAAAAAAATTAAATTTTATTATGTTTTAAGTCATAAAACAGTAAGATTGGTGCAAGGTGCAATATTTAAATTTACAAAAAATTTCCAAAACGAACGAGAAAAAACAATTAGTACATTCAGCATTTAAAAAAATAAGCAAAACCAACAAATAAAAAAACAATTTTTAAAAATTTTCTACATTTCAAACATACTGCAAAAACAGCTGATATGCAACACTGCATTCATCTTTGTTCAATACCTTGATAACGATGCGTTTTTTATCTCACTTCAATGTATTTTATTTATATTTACGATATTTACCGTAATTATGAAATGCATAATACACAAGTAAAACGCAAGAAAAGTCATGTAAACTATGTTTTTTTTATTATTATTATTTTAAAACTATAACAAAACACAATAAAAAAAACAAACACAACAAAAAAAAATTGAATTTAAAACAAATTCGAAATTCGGAACAAAACACAACTTCACACCACACTATGGAACACACAAACAAATTCAAATTTTAAAAATAAACATCAACAAAAAAAAATCACAAATTTTTATATGTACGTTTATCAATTAACAAAATAAAAATTTTTGTTCATTAAGGATTTTCTACATTTCTGTCGATATTAATTTATCAATAAAACACGGAACTGAATCGTTTTTAAAGCAATTACTGTTTATTTTTGTCAATATATTGTACAAATTTTGATATGATATTTTGTGCTTTTTTTCTGAACACGATTTTGTGCTATTCCACAACTACTAGTCGTAATACGATCGGAAAAAAAGGTTACGAATACAACAACATGACTTGCCGTATGAATTGACGGTGGCCGGCAGTGTGACGTTCTAGTACAAATTGAATATATACCTACTCCACAATATTTACACGGCGAATAAAATTTCATGTTGAGGTACGGAAAATTGTTTTTACAAACATGTATACGACAGTAATTAAACACATGCTGTAGAAATTTTATCAATTTATTATTTAAATTAGATAAATTATACTATCAACAGGTGCAATTTTTAATTTGTCCGCGCTTTTTTTCTGGTAATAGTTGTCTATTGTTCAGTCCATTGCCAAAAAAACGGTAAATTTAAAAAAGAGAATATTAAATGTGAAATTTTTAATTGAATTTTTGTTTGTTAATAAAATTTCTGTACGGTTTTTTCGAAAAATTTTTGTATTCAAGGCCGACAACTTTGATATTCTGCATTTTAATAAAATTAGCAAAAATTATATAATATTAAGGTTAATTGATTATATTAAAAAAATTTCGAAATTGATACAAACCTGTTAATGGAGTATTTGGAAAATGTAAGTAAATAAATTAGAAACAATTATTATCTTTAATAAAAATTTATTTATTGCTTTTCGAAACATCTTAAAATTTTGTCCACCAAGTGAGTGATTTGATACATTTCGATGAAATATAAAAAATTTGCTTTTTCTAAATTATACGGTAATCACTCGAGGGCAAGAAAAAAATCACAGTTCTTTTAACTGACAATTTTATATACAATAATATTTTTTACTAAAAAAAAACATCCTCTTATTGTCAAAAAAATCTAAATTTTATACAAAAAGAAAAAAATTGTCATTTAAATAAATCTACAATATAATTATATACATAAATATAAATATTTTAAAATTTAAATATCACCGCAATTGTAAATTTTTAATAGAATTTGTCTGATTCAGTCTCTTAAATTTAGTACGAAACCCTGTTTTCTAATTTTTAAAATTGACGCCTAATTTTATTGATTGGACAACTCTCAACTAGCTCCATCTATTTATAATTGATTGCGCATGTACAACTTAAGTTCAAAATTGGTTCAGAATCAATTGCATTCCAGAGTTCTACTATTTTCGTTGCTATTTTTAGACAGAATCAAGGAAAACAAATCGAGACAATTCGAAGAAAATTTACCGTCTACAATTAGAAAATGGCGTTAAAGCGTATCCTCTTTTAAATTAATTGATTCCTCTGCAGGTCGAGTTTCTTCTGGTTGATGATCAAACGTAGATACTAATTCTTTTTCTCTCAAATGATTATAAACTGGGGGGCCAATCATACTCAAAATTACCGGCAACAATACTAATCCATGAAACAGTCCAAAAACGATCACCAGAAAAAATATCTAAAACCAAAAAATCATGAATTTAAATCTGAACACTAGCGATGTACGACCTACTGCCACAAAGCAGTACCTTACCTTAAAAAATGACTGAAAAACGTACGCATCAGAGAATCGTAACATCGAAAGGGCCAAGAGCGTGGAACAACCCCCGTAAAAAATTGCTGCGCCAATATGGGAGACAGTCGCAATCACGCGAGTTTTTCGCGACGTTTGAACACTGACAAGAAACGTGTGACCAATATGTGTTGCAAAATCGACACAGAGCCCAATACCAAGCTCCAGGCCAATACATGCCACAAGATCAATTGTTAGACCCCACCTAAAAAAACCAATCAAACAATCAAAATTTTTCAATTTTGGGACCGCACAGATCTCAAAATTTTACCGTTGCATAAAACCACAAACATTGACCATGGTCAACAGAACGCACACAAAAATCCAAAAACACATTTGAATATTTGTAATTAGAACAAATGTGCAAAACATCACGCAACCGAGAGCCAACAGTAAATTTCGGATCACTTCAATATGAATGACCTCATCGGTCACCCAAGTGCTGAACGCTTTCGCCCAAACCGTGGCAAAACGATCGCCGCTTGTGAAATTATTATTCCGAACAATATCCTCCACGGCATGTTTAGCCGGTAACGATTCTTCCGGGCCTCGGAATAGATTAAATCGAAATTCGAAACTGGATATCTAAAAAACACAAAAAAGAACAATAAATTTTTGGAGAGAAATTTTAAGAAAAATTATTTACAATCACTGGAGGCGCCGGTTGTCCACAAATTAGATCCTGTTCGAATCGGAAGTACGGTTGAAATCGAGCTCCTTTTGGACTGTATAAAAATTTCGAAATATAGTCATTCCATTCATCGTTCGACATTGTATACGGATCAAAATCTAAAAAAATTAATTAACTATTAACTTTTCTGATGATTAAGACGAGTTAACTCGTCCTGCAAAACAATATGGCGGTTCAAAATGCTTTAAGTACAAGTGCCGCCATCTGTGACAGATTTTTCGAAAACGGTATAGGTAACTGTAAATAATGTTTAATTTTACCAACATTTTTTATCTTGGCATCTCTGATTTTCTTTCGTTGTTTGTAACCTTATCTATTGTACTTGTCACTGGCAATAAAAGGTCCGGCATTTTAAGACAAAAACATTTTCTTTATGGTTAAAATTTAAAGCGTTAGTCACGAAGTTATCGACAATTTCAGCCAAGTAGACATGAAAGTGGTATTTGGAGAACAGAAGTAGTTTGCGCATGTGTGTTTTGAATACATAAACACAGTTTGATTCAAATATACTCATCTTTTAGTAGTAAAAAGTAATTACGTAATTTCAGTTACAAAATTAACTAATTACACCCAACATTAGTCAGAACTAATGCTGTAATATATACAACACATTATCACAACTAGTGCAACCATACACGGATCCGTATATACCCAAATACCTGATTTTAATATTAGTAAATAAAAACGCTTTACTTTGCAAAATACCACTTTTATTGCGTATAAAAACTCTTATGGCATGTTTCGGTCAATATGACCATTCTCAAAAGTGGTATTTTGCAAAGTAAAGTGTTTTTATTTACTAATATCAAATATGGTAACGCTCAAATCTATTAAATTTACCTGACTTTAAATTTTCGACATATTTAATAAATGGCGTCGTCCAAGCGTTAATATTATTCACGATATCCGAACGATTTTCCAGTTTCAACACAATTTCATGAATATTCATAAATTCTTGCGAATAATTCAACCGTCCAAAAAATATTAAACCCTCGTAACCCATTTGGGGGAAATATTTATTCCGTTGCTCGATGTACCCGTGCAAATACGTATGATCCGGAATGAACCAATGTAAATCGAAGCGTTGCTCCAAACGAAGCGTACTCTCCAAACTAAACGCTGTGGCACACAGCGTGGCCAGAATTACGATAGCCTAAAAAATTTTCACATTTACTGATACGCCCTCGGGTGATGTAACAACTAAACCTACCTTTCCTGGCTTAGTCAGGATAACATCTGAATATATCGTCTGAAAAATGGTACTAGAATACTGCCGCCTGCTACACTCTGGAGGCTTATAATTCTCATGGCGATAACAAAACAGGAGTGCATCCCGATTTTCCTGGATTCGACGTTGATCGAGCGAAAAACACGCGACAAAAAAAGTTACAACCATTACAAAAGTCAAAAACACCCCAACCGCAGCATATAAACAGAAAGATTTTAACGATGGTAATATCTAAAAAAAATACAAAAGTAAACTATACTTTTTCTACGACCATAATTTTTTTCGATTCTTACCGTGAATGCTCCAATTAAGAACGCTAGAGCATCCGTAAATGATGTGAGGGATATCGAAAGACCCGCATGGCGAAGCGTTTGACCAATTTTCTCATGAAGCGGCAATTTTTCCGTATTTTCCAACTGGTTCCAAGAAGCCATTATAACAAACATATCATCGACACCTTCAAAATGAAATTTTGTTATCATTTTTGGAAAAACAAACTCCGTTTTCGAGGGACTTCTTACCTAAGCCCATCAACAAGAACGGTAACGAGGTGTGAACAGGCCCATACGAAATTCCTACGAGCGAACAAAGCCCACATGCTGAAATGAAAGCCATTCCGACGCAGAGTAATCCCAACGCTGATAGAATACTCTGAAAAAATTTAAAATTTAGGACCCCAACAGGCACCTACTGAAAAATACCCACCCGACATTCCAACCAATTAAAATTTGATAACACCAGTTGGACATAGATGATCATCAGTGCAATGCCAATCATCAATTTATCAATATCCTGAAACATTGTGGCGCCACTGATATCCCCAAAACTAAAAACGACCAAAAATCAAAACCACGAATCCATAATTTTTGGAATCATAACACTTTTTACCTTCTACTTGCCTCATAATAGACATTTATTGCTGAAATATTCTTTGAGACTTCCTCCATCGTTTTCAAAAACGCTTCTTCCCATTGCAGCGACGATTCACTAGCCTAAAAAGCAACGATCACTAACGAAAAATATTTTTTAAAAATCGAAAATTAGCAAAAAAAAATTACCCAGTCAGCGGTACCGGCATCGTTACCGACCACATCCATATCGACGTCTTCAAAATTTACATTGATCATCCAAAAAGTGATCAGCGCTTCAGCGGATACGATGTGATTGGTTGCGTTTCGTTTGATATTGCCCAAAAATTTGGTGTAGTTCATTGCATGGCCAGAAACAGGACTAAAAAATAACAAAAAGATTCAAAAGATATATTTTCAAAATTTCGGAAAAATGTGAATTTTAAAATAAAACTTCTCTAACGAAGCATTTTCCATTATAGACATTTTATTTAAACTGTAAGCGGGTCCCATTTTTTTTTTTTTTTTTTTTTTTGAAAATACATATTTATTGATTAAATTTTCTGTTTTTTTCTAAACGCGTAGATTTCTACGCCATTTCTAATTATTACCTAACAGTAACTGTATTAATTTTATCCAAAATTTCTTGTTGCGAAAGTTGACTTATTGTTTCTTCATCGTATTTCCACAAATCCACAATATTCATTTCCAAACAATCCATTTTCATATTTTCCAAAACGGTACAGTACAAATCAGTATTAATCATTAAACTTGGATCAAAATTCTCAAAGAATTTAAATTCAATTATAGGTACTCTAAAATAATGAATTAATTTTAAAATACTGAAAACTCAAAAAAAAAAAATTATATCTTACTTAAAACAAACATGGGGCCATCTAACATTATCATCCGTTTCCGTATTTACAACTTTTTGACGGATTTTAACGGCCTATAAATTTACCAAATTAAATTTTTGATTAAAAAATTCAGATTTTAATAATTACCTGCGTTAAAACTTCCGCTGTTAATACATTCGGTGCGGTAATTAGCGTAATTTGGGGTCGTATAGCCGTTTTAAAATTCTCCATCAACCACACTGTATCACGATAAAAATTTGAATCGGGCGGGATCCACAATTTCAATGGGTTTTTCTCTTGATGAAATCGTACGAAACCCACTAGGCTCAGTAGTACGAAAATCCAACAGAATAATATCGTCTTCCATGGATTTTTAGCAATTTTTATACCTAAACTGAAAAATATTATTCAAATTATCATTGTTAATTTTAATTATTGTATTTTTTTTAATATTTACCAATAGAAAAATTGTTCAAATCCCTGGAGAATAATTGCTGCGATCGAATTGTACGTATTTAAAAATGCCGCCATTCCGCCCCCGACAAAATATTCTTTTTTTGGAATTTATTATGATTTTAAATTTTGAAGTAAAGGGAACGTCCGTCAATGTTTCATTGTGGAATAATTTAATTAGATTCTTTTAATTAAGTTTAATTAATCAATTTGAATTAATTATTCGATTAGATTTATTGAGTATGTCACATTAGGTATGTACTTGTCGACTCATTTCTTTATCGTCTTTCTAACTGTGTTATCATATTTTTTCATCTCTTTTAACTTACAGAATAATAGGAACAGATTATATCTGTCCAATAAATAGTAATTTCAGATAAAATTAATAATTAATGTGTATTATTAAGTTCATAATCTTATATTTCCTATTCGTGGTATACGTAATGTAGCTTTGTTCTTTTATTTTTACCTTTTTCAAGTTTTAAAGTTTTCTACCCTGGAACGCACCTGACAATTGAAAATTTGAAATTGTCAAAACATCACAAAACAGTTACAAGAATTTTAAGTTATTTTTTAAACCAAAATTAAAACTTGAAATAAGGTAAATTTTTTAATTTTAATTTAACGAAAGTATTAAAGCACAATATGAATTAAATTAATTGTTTTAAAATTTAAAAAAAAAAAAAAAAAAAAAAAACTGATCGGTAACCTACCTCTAGTTCAACTATTTGATACGTATTAGTACTTAAAACAAAAGAATTAGTAAAAACACAAGTCCTTGAATCAAATTGGTGTAATTTAAACCTTCTGCAAAAATTGATACG
Source organism: Brachynemurus nebulosus (assembly GCA_035578155.1). NCBI lineage: Eukaryota > Metazoa > Arthropoda > Insecta > Neuroptera > Myrmeleontidae > Brachynemurus > Brachynemurus nebulosus. Next base: position 16,404,354 of record JAPWDM010000013.1, read on the forward strand.
TTTTAAATCTATAATCCAAAGTACATGTTTTACAAGTACTTATTGCTGAATGCTGAGACACGAATGTATGAAAGTTTGTATTTTTAATTGTTGTGATTATTTGTTGAATTACCTTGATTTAAAATGTATTAGCGTTATGTACAGTGGCGCAACACGCGTACATATGATGTTTGCGTAGGTCAATAAGCATTTAAAAAGTTTTGTTCAGTTAGGATTAATTAGATTAATTTAGTTAACTATGTAGTTCTTATCAATAAATCCAGATTGACAGAAATAACAAAAGAAAAAATAATCTTGTATTTTGAAATTTATTATTTATTGCTGTCGATATTAAGAAATTATATCATGTTTTTATAAATACCTATTTAAGTAGTAATGTGTACAGTTTTTTCAACAATTTTTATTCTTGTGGCCCCAAAATCATACGGTTAATTCGTAAGGTGAATGAACAGAGTAATTTTCGAGACATACCAATTTTTAAGACAGAGACAAGGTTTATAAAAAGATAACTTTGAGTTCTAACTCGGTGAACGATGGTGAATGAAGTGAACCACTCCCACATTGTATCTATACATATTTCAACACGCGTTTAAAATTCTATAAAAACATTTGGCAAAACATTTAAAGTAATAAAATTTTATTACTTTAATGTTTACTTCTTTTTTTTTTTACAAAAAATTGAGTATAAAAAATTGTTTTTTAATTTATTTGAATTACATGCATATTTTTTTATTCCTGTGACCTTACTTAAAAGATAAGGCAGGAATATTAAAGCTCAAATTATTTTTTTAATGTCAGAAAACCGACATAAATTATCTGAAAAAAATGTACTTTTTTATTCAGCTCGCCAAGATCCAAGACCTATACGAATCAGTCCAATTTAGAACTACAAAAAATAAACGTTTAACGGTATTTTTATTTCTGTATTTAAGTTTCTCTGAGTGGCCACCTTTGTGAGTCTATAAACCCGTCCATTACTTCAGAGACCTCTGATTCACTAAATTTTTCCAAAAAATTTCCCTCTGTTTTGAAAACTGAGAAATTCAAATAACAAAACCACAAATTCAATTAAAAAATGACGTGTTTGTAAACCTTGATCTTTATTCTCTTGGTAAATTTCGATCATTTTTTGCCGTTTTCTTTGTATATTGGAAATATTCTTTGAAATTCGTCACTGGAATACTTGAATTATAATTCGTGTTGAGAGAAATAAAATTTGGGTTCATGGTCGAAAAATTTTTATTTAAGTAAAAAAAAAACAACATATTTTTTATTATCTTATCACGCAAATAAATAAAGCCATTATTTTTTTTCTACACATTACTATTGCTTGTATTTTCAAGGTTTCTAGAAGAGACTGTATTTTTAGAATTAAGTTTTAGTTCCAAATAATACCACCAGTATTGGTGACGCAAAGATTATGCGAGCGCCTCTGGTTTGTTAAATTAGAAGCTGTATCAAGTAAAAATTTTTGTATACAATTAATTGTCGATAGAAATATGTTATGGTATGAGCCATTTTCTCAAAATATCTACATCTCTATGATTAAAATTTTAATTTAAAAATTGCTATATGTAACCGCATGAGAAAATTGTTTAACACCAGGACGGCGACACGGGTTATTCGGAACTACATCTCTGTAGTTGGAATATTAATTTCTAAAAAATAACAATATTCCTAGGTAACCGAATTGGAAAATTTCATTGCTAAAGTGTAATTAACAGAAGGTGATTTTTGGTTGGTTAAATTAATATCTCGATTATAGACATGTAATACCAAATACCTGTGTCGCCGCCCTGGTGGCAGATTGCTACATAGTTGAGAAAATGGTCTATTATACGAATTATGTGCGGATTACTAGATTTTATGTCACTAATCAAACGTATACGTATATTTTTACTTGATACTAGTTCTAATTTTATCACCAGAGGCGCGAATGAGAATCTTTACGTCGCCATATTTTATGACGTCACCGTTCATTAAGTCAACACGATCAACTTCATTATTGATTATATTTAGATAAATAGTTTTAAATATTTTAAAAATTTTGATCTTCAAAAAAAATCAAACAACAGATATTTTATAATTTCGATATTTATTTAATTTTAGTAAACTTTAAAATTACAAATATAAAAACTAAACAATTTATTTAATTAATTACGTAATATAGTAAGATTTATGGGTTTAGTCCAATGATCTATTATTTTAAACTGTTTAATTTGGCGCGTTTTTCTCGTATTTATTAACTGTAACTCCAACTTTAGTTTATCTTCTTTACATTAGAGAGCACTACAATAATCAAAATACATCCCTAAAAGAATAAAAAAAAATCATTGGACTTCATTATTAATATTTTAAGGAGCGTATTTTATCTAACAATTAAACTAAATCTTATATTAAAGTGCCTCTATTAAGAAAGGAGGAAGATAAGATAAGAATGACTTGAAACTCTTCCTCAAGTAGTTAAAAATCGGATATCTTTATTCAATTAGAGTAGAGCAATCAATATGGCGGATAATTTGATATTGATAATATGTTTTTGACAATTCAGAAAATTAAATCGTTACATGTGCAAATAATCAAATCTAAATGAAATATGATACTCTCTTTTAAGTTAGTAACAAATATTTAACATTAACACTTCAGGAACTTTCGTAGTTGGATAAAATACGCAACCTTAAATACCCCAAAACATCAAATTATGCGGTCCATTTTAAACAGCGCGTATCCAAATGTGTCCCTAAACACCGTATACTACAATATCGGGCACCGCACGGAATACACGTGTACGTGCTAAAATATCCACAAACGGCACAAAATTTACGCGGCGGCAATTTTGACGGACCAACTTGCGCGGTCGAATAATTCGGCGGGTCCGGATTAATATTTTTCTCCTCTTCCAACAGTTGCGCAAACGATTTGCGATAGCGCATACGATAGTATTCGGCACTTTTTAATTTTTTACGTCGTATCCGGGAATCTAAATTGTCTTGAAATTTTGGCGCCTTTTTACTCATAACCAAATCGGCGTGTGGGTCATCGTGAAAATTGTCTTGTTCGAGCGCTTCGAGGGCCTTGCGTTGACGACGTTTACGTGTGGCCTCGTCCAATACACGTTTCTTGTCCGCTTCCTTGATTCGTCCGGATTCTCGTGCCGCCATTTTGTTGTTTCGGTTATTTTAATATCCTTTTTCAGTTACCGGGAAACTAATCTGATCCATTAAATCGTCGATCTTTGATTGTAGCGTTTCCACGACTTCGGCGGATATAAATAGGTGGGTCTCGTCCAAGTCTTGAATAATAAAACGTTTTCCAAGTTGTAATGTTTCGTCCAGATGTAGAAGGAACTGTTTCATAGCCTGGTCACTGTAAGCAAACAAAAGGTACAATGTCCAAGCGTAAAGGAGTCAGTGCCGAAGAGAAAAAATGCCGAATGCTGCAGTTGTTTTATGAAAAAAAGGAATTTTTTCAGTTAAAAGTAAATTTAGATCTTTACCTTTCGTAAATCCGCAATAAATTTTGAGTTTATATTTGATAATTTTTAAGGAATTAGAAAAAATCGCGCCAAAAGAGAAGGGAATCATCGCACAGAGTGTCAAAGATGTGGTACAAAGTCTTGTAGACGATGGACTAGTAGACACGGACAAAATTGGGACATCAGTGTACTATTGGGCGTATCCTAGGTATCTTTTGAGAACAGATTTAACACGTTCGCTTCCCAAGGCACCAAGACCGAATATATACATCATATTTAATATCGGGAGCGAACGTGTTAAATATCGTTTTGTTACGAAATTACTGATATTTTAAAAATTTCCAGTAAAGCTAAACATATCAGAAAACGAAAATTAGACGAATTAAAAGACAAACTCAACGAAAGTAATAAAAAACTAAAAATGGTGCAAGAAAATCTAGAAGCAAATAAGGTAAAGGTTTCAAATATTATTTTATCAAAACCAGAACTAAATCAATTCAACACTTCAGGTGGATCGAGAAGATACTCCTGATCGAAGAGATGTGTTAGATGAACTGAAAATTTTAGAAGCCGAAGAATCGGTTTTAAAGAAAGAAATCCAAAAATATAAGGATAACGATCCAGAAGTTTTAGAACAAATGAAATCAGAAATAGAGGTAAGAATCTGTCGGTTTCCGAACTGAAATTTTTTTTAAAATTAAAATTTTGGAATTTTTACAGACTTTAAAAGATGCCGTGAATAGATGGACCGATAATTTATTCTCAATTACGTCTTGGGCCAAAAATAAATTTTGTATTGAAGAAAGCGTGTTGAATAAGCAGTTTGGCATACCAGCTGATCTAGATTATATTAATTAGATTTAAGAATTTAATATCTTTTTGTAATAAAAATCTAAAAAAAGTATTTATTTTTTTAAATTTTGTAATTTTTGTGCCATTAAAATAAAAAAATAATTCAAAATTTGACATACCATTGGACTAAAACTCCTTTCATAACATTCACCATTTTTATTTTTTACTAGAACTGTCATTTTTTTTAGATGGCACGTAAAAGCCTTAGAACGTACTGGATAGTTTTCGCAATGGCCGTAAGCGTGTATTTACGGGAAATGAATTAATAAAATACATATTTTAAATCGTATTCAAAAATAATATGGAATTTTTTTGCCGATTAAATAAAGGACCGATTAAATCTAGAGTTGTAGAGTGTAGCAAACCAAAGTTGACGATATTTTTTATAATTAATTATACCATACAATAAAATTCTAAAAGAATAGATTTCTGCATTCGAATTTAGAGTAAGATTAATTGTATTTTTAAATACTGTAATTTGAAAGATATTAAAATAATTTGTGTGTGGTTTATAAAAAAATGATTTAAATGAGAAAAATTTAAAAATACGCTGCCAATGGGGTGTGGTACACAGCTTCCTCGTAAAAGACTAAAACAGTATTCTACCAAAAATATATAACGTGAAATTATATTTTCGCCTTAAAGTTCATAAAAAATTGTTGCAACTCAAAATACTTAAAGGTTAAATTATAAAATGATAGCAAAAATATTTTAGACACTAACCCCCAAAATACTTTCAAAATTTGAGCGAAGTGGGACTAGCAGTAAATAAGATATTGATATTTAATGGGATTTCATGGTAGCGCCGTGGATACTGTTACTCCGAATGCAATGAAATTTATAGGGGACCATCTAGGAACCAAACCGCATAATTTCTGACAATTTCTTAAAAAAAAAATTGAATAGTTCAGAAGTTATGCCATTGGTGCAATTTAGTATATTAATGGAATGACATGGTAGCGACATAGCTACCGTTACTCCGATTTCGATTAAATTCATAGGGGACCATCTAGGAACTCAACTACATAATTTATGAAAATTTCATTAAAACAATCGAATAGTTCAGAATTATTCCAATCTTTCTGAGCAAGTGGGTTTAGAAGTTCAAAATAAAATTTTCCTTTTAAAAGCTCTGTTTCGGATATTGTAAAACTACTACCGTTTGTACAATTTTTTTTATTGTTATCATATTTAAGAAACTGCCATTTGGCATAGCACGACTTTTTCAGATGAACCTTTTTGGTACACTAAATCCCCTATGATTTTTGTATCAAGTATAAATTGTTATTATTTATGTACAAAGTGATGCAAAATTCGATTTCTTTCATGTCAAATAAAATCAAAATAGATTTGTCAAATAGTGCTCAGATTTAGAGAATTTGGCTACCAGATGAAAATATGTTGCGAAATTCGATTCGTTTGGCGTGCATAACTTGCCAAAGACATTTACTTCGAACAAAGATTTTAAGGTTTGATTTTGTTTAAAAGTTAGCTATTTTAGATTAATTTCTTAATAAAATTTTTTTTTTTTGTAGGAGTAATAAAAATCTGAAAATAAAAAATGTCTCGGAATACTTTTTGTCCGATTCTCGAGCAATTTCCACAACAAATCGCCTTTCAATGTTCATACAAACTCAAGATACTCCAAATCCAAATAGTTTAAAGTTTCTACCAGGAAAGCCGGTATGTTAAATAATCGTAATAACTCAGTAAGTAAAGCTAAACTATAGAAATCATTTAAAAATTCACTGCTAGGTTTTAGAGCCTGGTCAAACTATGGATTTTCCAAATATCGCCTCAGCGTATTGTTCCCCACTAGCCAAACTTCTATTTCGAATTGAAGGTGTGAAAGGGGTATTTTTGGGCCCGGATTTTATCACAATCACAAAAGCGGATGAAGATGTCGACTGGAAACTATTAAAACCGGAAATTTTCGCTACAATAATGGATTTTTATGCAAGTGGTCAACCTGTACTGGTTGATGTTCAACCGAGTTCCGATACACGTAAGATAAAATTAATTTTTAAAAAAAAGAGCGTTGGTAGTGAAACTTCTTTATTTTTTTTTATAGAAATTAATGAAGACGATAGTGAAACAGTTCAAATGATTAAAGAACTGTTGGACACTCGAATTCGACCCACCGTTCAAGAGGACGGCGGTGATATTATTTACGTAGGTTTTGAAAATGGAATAGTCAAATTGAAATTGCAAGGATCGTGTTCGAATTGTCCCAGTTCGTTGGTGACGCTCAAAAATGGAATTCAGAATATGATGCAATTCTATATTCCCGAAGTGTTGGGTGTCGAGGAGGTGGAAAATGAAGTGCAAACACTGGCCGAAAAGGAATATGAGAAATTTGTTAGTAAAATAAAAGTTAAGGGAAAAGATGACGATTTGTAATTTTGTAGTTTAAATACTGTAAAAATATTTTATTTTTTGTTTTAATAAAAAGTTTAAAAAAATTAAATTATTTTTTCAAATTTACAGAGGTCTTGTGATAATATCATATTATGAGGTATCAGTGCAGAGTTCTATGTATTTTTTAAATTTATACTTTGGTAAGTTGCCGCAAGATGGCAATAAAATACCCACTTGTGCATTTTGTATCATTAAAAACTTATAAGGCGAAATTGATACCGTTTACAATTATTACAGGAAATTATACCAATTTTATTTATGTATTTATTACGGTATATCGAAATTAATTAGTCGAGTCAAAATCAGTTTACCTACATAAACTTTAGTAAACAAACTTAATCTGTCTGGAGATTAGGATTTTATTTATAATTAGCATAATTATTATAACATACATATACTTAATGCATTGACATACATATACTTAATGCATTGACATACATATACTTAATGCATTGAAAAAACATTTTAAAAATGTTTTAGTAACTACTACAATTTTGCCTACAAGGCTTTTAGTAACTACTGCAATAATTTCAAAAAAGAAATAAAATGGTGCTTATCAAGCTTTTCTTATTTTGACTAAAAAAAAAAAATATATTGCAATTAATGAATAATTATTATGAACTGATTAAATTTCAATAGGTTTTAGTAATCAATAATATATTATGTATTGCAAATTTTTGCAACGTTTGCATTTAATTAAAATTGTTAATTATTTTTTAGTGCACTGATAATTTAATTACTTTTATGTTTTGTATTTTCTTCACTGTAACACGTTTCTAATAGTGTGCATTCGGTGACGTAGCCCATATTTACGACAACAGTGACTAAAATAATTATAATATTGTTGTCTATTGTGAATTATGAATACTAGTCCCTCGGCTATTATTAATTAGATACCGTAACCGTAGACAACTTTGCCTATGAAAGACAACTTTACCATAATTTTTCAGCATATTTTTTGTTGAAAAAATTAAAGTTTAATGGCTCGCAATGTCCGTAGCATTTTTAATTACATAAAACTCAAGTAGCTAACTTTATCGTATAAAAAATTACATTACCTGATAAGTATGTTATAGTATATTGTGCAATAAGTGCGGGAAATTGTCGATTGGCCACGAAAGCGAAGTTGAGTGCGCACGAACGTAGTGAGTGCGCTCATTTGCTTGAGTAGGGCAATCGACAATCCCGCACGAGTTGCACATACTATTTTTTATTACGAATTTCACATACTTTTTTCTATTATTATCACTATTTTTGACATTTTTATTACTTTTTAAAATAATATTTTTAAGTGTTCGTCTTTTTTTTCTGAATTAATTATCGTTTAAATTATTTTGTTGATGGTTTCTATAGAAATAATTATGAAATATTTATTAAATGAAAAATTAAGAGGCGGCTTTGCGTGTTTTGATTAAATTTTGGGTGTTTTATTGTCAATTTGCGTGTGGAAAGTTACTTTCCACACGCAAAAAAGTATGCGGGAACAGTACAGTGGGCAAACAGCTATTTTGCGTACAGAAATGTGTGCGCCAAGTTAGTACTTCTCCCGCATGAGTAATAAAAAATAATTTTTACATTTCATTTAAGTAATGTTTAAAATCGATTAGGCAAAGTTACAGTCCTTCAATAACTGGTAACATTGCTCGTGTACGAACATACTGTACGAATAATAAAAACAGTAAAAACATTACATTTTAACATAAGAATGTAGTAATTAGATTAATTGCCGAAAATTTCCTCTCTACTAGGTTTTATCGTTAGATTTTATTTGGAATTAATAACGAAGTGTAAACAAAAGCCGTAGATTTAAGAATTTTACAATATATTTGATTAATTCGTTGACACCGTAATCTATTACTTTTTTGGTTAGTCATTTAAGTATCTGGAAGATTTATAATTCAGATAAAAGTTTTTTTTAACATTTTGTCAGTTTAAATTGAAAATTTAGGCAATGTTGGCTGCTTTTACGGTACATACTTTAAAACATGAACGTTAGAAACAACGTGAATTGAAACAGTATCTAACATACGCTACGAATAAAACTGATATGAAAGAAATTCGGGCATTATTGTGTCTTCAATATAAATACTTTTTACAAAAGCTTATGTAATTTTATCATTAGAAATAATGCCACATGATACTATAGTTTATTGACTGATAAAGAAAACACAAAAATTAGGTTATATAGCAACAAAAATGCACATGAATTTCTAATAGTGTATAATTTTTCCTCAAATATTAAATAATTTGAGAACAAATCATAATATTTTATGTAAATTACGCTCCTTTCACATTATACGGTTTTTGCCGTACGACAAAAAACCGTACGGTCGCATTTTTCTAGTGGAGTGAAGAAGAGCATTGGACCTTTCACATTACACGGTCACGGCAAAAGGCCGTTGCCGTGCCGTGTAGCAGCCGTCTCTTGCCACTGGACTTGACAGTTGCCGTACGGCGTTTTTAACTCAGTAGTGTATGTAATTAAATGGATGCTTTCACATTACACGATTTTTTAACGTACGGCATTAACAATATTTTGTTGAATTTCACGTTAATTAAAATTTTTTTGTGAAATAGATGAAACTAATGTTGAATTGTGATAACCAGTATTTTAATGGATTGTATGTAATTTCGAAATTGTGTGTTTTGATGTTAAGTTTGCCAAGAAATTAAGCAAAGGAGTCTGTAAGCATCCGAAAATAGTTGAAAAACTTATTTTTGTCAATTTTCAGGTCTTCAAACTGTGTGATAATAAATAATCCTACTTTCTATTTCCTCTGATTTATAGAATTAACTTTAATCACACTTGTTACTTGTATAGTGTTGCAAATTAAATGAAGATATTCAGTTTACAACGGCAAAAAACCGTGCAATGTGAAAGCAACAATATCACGGCAAAAAGTCGTACGGTTTTTTACCGTACGGCGAAAACCGTACAATGTGAAAGGAGCGTTAGAGTACATATGGCGAATGACCTTGTTTTCATAACATGTAAACCGGCAGTTTGTGAGAGGGGGCATTATAGCGCCACGTTCGTCACATTTTTTAATTAATTTGCAGCTGAATTGATGTAAAATAAAAAAATTGGATAATTACCAGAGATAAACAAGTATTATATTTGTTTATCGGTGTATCAATGTCTAACGGGTCGATATACTGGTTTATTTTGCTTGAGTCAAAGAAAATGCGTAGTTACCTTCACAGAGGTGTACTCAACGGTGTTTTTTTTTGAGTATTCTGAGAAAATTGTTCTAAATTTATTAATTTTACTCATTAATTGAAAATACGTTTTTGTTGGCGATTAGCCAACAGTAATAACGCAACTTTAGAAGTTGTTTAATGTGTTTACACTATGTAACATGTTATGTATTATTATTAGACAAACTGGAACGTCAGTTTTTCTCAATTCATAGAATACATTAAGGAATTACGAAATTTTTGACAAATTACCAAGATAGCGAGAAAATAATTTATTTTAACCAATAAAAATTTTAAACTTTTACTAATATTTTCCTGTATTAACATGAGGATAGTTGATTATAGCGATTATAGCCGTCTTAAATTGACAAATTAATCAACAATCGAAATAAGAACTTTGAAAGGTACACATGGTACCAACACACGCGCATGCGTTACATGCTTTCCGCCATGTTTGTTTATTTAAAATGTTTAAAATGAACTTAAACCTCAATTTTATGCAAAAATTAATAAAAAAATAAAAACAAAAAATTTATTGAAATAATAACAACAAATATATAATACATAATCTATAAATATCTAACCTCTGTAAAGGTTAGGTTAACCGGAAAGAAGTTGGCGCCGAAAGTTGGAAAATCTTTCTGTTTTTTATATGGCTAAATTGCTCCCAAATTGCTCCTTTGGAATCAGCAATTGCTCCACCTGGAACTTAATTACTTAATTAGTTATTTACAAACAAAAAACTTTTTTGTTTGACTATTTCTATTATCAAAATCTTGTCAAATAATGCATTATTATACAATTACTTTATATCAAAAAATTGCTCCCAATTTGCTCCGTCTAATTTAAAAGTTAGTTATTTCTCTGAATAATAATTAAAATATATTAAAATAAAAAATATTATGAATTAGGTTATGTATTATTAAAACGTATAGGCAATCCATTATACATTTAAGTCGTTTGCATATATTTAAGGATAATTGAATTTTGACAAGTTAAATAACATTATAAAAAAACAAAATATTTTAATAATTATTCAAAAAAATTAAGATTTAGCTTTTAAATTAAATAGAGCAACCTGGGAGCAATTTATTGACGTAAAGAAATTATATAAAAAAGTATTATTTTGGGAGATTTTGATAACTTAAATAACGTAAAAAAAATTTTTTTCTTTATAAATAACTAATTAAATAATTAAGTTTCAGGTGGAGCAATTACTGATTTCAAAGGAGCAATTTGGGAGCAATTTAACCATATAAAAAACAAAAAGATTTTTCAAATTTTGGCGCTAACTTCTTTCCGGTGTTAGATTATCATCAGTCACCGACAACAATGTTTCAATTCTAAGATTTTATCGAATTATGATGTATGATTTTTTTCAAAAAGAATAATTTTTTATAAATTTTTTACGTTTCCCAGAAAAAAAAACTTATTTTTATCAAACAAGATGTAGCAATAGGGAAAATAACCTTTGTAAATATGTAAATACATAAGTATATATTCTTTTTCAATGACATAAATTTTGAGATTATTTGAATATTGGACGCTTGGTCTAGACGTACGAGCCTTTTACAAGGTATTCGACTTTCGACTAATATTTATTTTTAAATGTAAAGACATTCCACATGACAACACTGCATGTGTTGGGAGTCACGTCTTCTATTCAGGACAAAAACATTGAAAAAATAATATTCAATATTTAAATGAAAATTTATAACTTGGATAAACAACAGAATATATAAATAATAATTATTCATAATTATTTGTTTTATAAATTTTTTAAATTATTACGTTGCATTTCCAATTAGTAATTGTTATATATATCTATGTATAGTTTAAACGGTTTAAACCGTTTAAACGCAGTCATACTTCCGAAACTTGAAATCTGTGACTAGTTGTCACAGACCCCGCAGACCCCACTCTAGCTCCGTGTTGCTCACCGTCACATTACGGTTCCCTCATTCTGAATAACGCCAATGAAAAAGATTTTGATGGTCTTGAACGCCGTAAGGCCGGCCTCAAGTGAAACTTGACTAACTGGAATAACATTAGGTCGTGTAATATGAAATGTCGTTTTCCTACCACTTGACCGATCGTGTAATTGAGGTAAATATCGACACTTTTTTAAGCATTAAAAGATGTTTAAAATCAATTATTTAATTTTAAATATAATTCTTGTAGCCCGGAATTAGTTCCGCCCTTAACTGAAATAATATTAGGTTGTGTAATATGAAATGTCGTCTTTTGACTTGATCGAGAATGTAATTCACATAAATATCGACACTTTTTTAAGTGTTACAGAAATGTTTAAAAGCAATTCTTTAATTTTAAATAGAATTCTTGTGGCCCGGAATTATTTTCGCCATTAACATAGAACAATATTGGGTCGCGTAGTATGAAATGTCGTTTTCCGACCACCTGATCAAGAATCATAAAATTATTAATTGTTTAATTCATTAGTTCTAATGTAAAAAACACTATTCAACATTTAATTGATTATACACTGTGGGAAGCTATGTGTTTATTTATGTTGCCCAGACGCAACGTAAAACTCACATTAAAATAGAAAATATGTAATAAATTGCTAATCGGAAATGAATCGATTATTAATCTTTACAGAAAGTTTACCAAATTTAACTTTGTCAAATACCTATTCTATTTCTGTTTTTCGTTATGCTATTAACAAATAATCTAGAATGTAATTATTCCGCTAAAAATAAACTTTTTTCCTATGCGGTATACATATACTCTAGTATATTTCTAACTTGCCCCGCATGTAATTCAGCACGTCTACCATTAACTGATGCAGTTCAATATAGTTTTTCGGCCTTTGAAACGAGGACAAAACCATCTGTTATCTCCGTCAATTTGAATTAATGACGTGTATACAAATTACAACAACACTTTCATTGTCAACGTAAGTATGTAGTTTTTAAGTGATCATGTGAATCTCAATTAAACAACAAAGGGTTCAAAATCTAGATCACTTTATAAATTTAATACAAATTTATAAATGCAAGTAATATCATAAATTACAAAGTATAATGGTAATATGGCTAATAAAAAAATTGTAATGAGCTAATGACTCAATAGCAAGTAAAAAAACGTGATCTTTCCTAAGTTGTTTTTGTTTATCACAATTTTGTGGCAGAAAAAATGTAAAAACGGATAAAATAGTACAGCTGATGTAATAACTGGTACCTGGTCTACTGACGATGTTTTCAAATAGGCGTCAATACTTAATTGTTCTCAATTTATTATTCATAATAGAATTAATACAGACGTGGACAAATTAATTAATCTATATACATATTGTATAAATAAATGTTTCTTTATCTCGTATACGTTCCTATATAATTCATTCGATTGCGATGAAATTTTGTTGAGTTGTGCGCACACCCACGAAGGTTTCTGAATTAGTACAACCATTTTACAACAGTTGGCGCTGTTTCAACAAATGTCTATATCTCATATAGAATTTATAGTAATGAAATTTTGGTGAGTTGTACACGTTGTACACACCTCTGAAGGTTTCTGAATTAGTACAACCATTTTACAGTAAGTGGCAGGCGGGTCATTCCAACTAATGTGTATATTTCTTCTAGTTTCATCTAGTAATTCGTCCAGTTAGGGTGTCTACACAAACAATGAAATAAGGGATAAGAAATAAGGAATAAGAAGTATGCCATCTAGTGACGTTGAGTGGAACTTTAACGTAACTGCTCATAGATATAAATATGTAGGTACTTCTGTACGTCAAAATTCGTGATTTTTTTCACTTTCGTGACAAAAAAAGTTATCACGAACGCTATTTTTTTATGAATTTTGATGTACAAAAATACCTAAATACATATACCTATGGGCAGTTACGTTAAATTTCCATTCAACGTCACTAGATGGCATACTTCTTATTCCTTATTTCATTGATTGTGTATGACCCATTATATTATACATTAATATTATAAGCAGAGAGTATGAATTCCTTCGCTTAAATTGATTAAATGTATGATCTGAAATTTTAATTTTGGAAAAAAAAATTTTTCACTTCATAAAAGTGATTGCAATGCTTCCGTTATCTCGATAGGAGGTGTACGTTTTAGCGAATCTGTCGGATCATTTCTTAAAAGTTTATATTAGAATTAGATCCTAATAATAGATCCACAGCTGTACTATCTATGCACCTATTCTTAATTAATATTAATGAATATACTAGTAATTTTTTTGTTTCCATAATTTTCTGTTTTTTTATTTTTCGTTTTGTAAATAGAACACATTTCTTATAAAGAAATTGCTATATACATTTTCATTTTATGGTTAAACCAATCCTATAAAAAATTTGCACAAAAATTATCATTACCATATTGTTAACATTTTTTTTTTAAATTCAAATTTTACAATTCATATTCATTCGTTGGAAAAAGTTAATGTATTAAAATTTAAAACGGATAATTTCTAAGAAAAATCTCTTTTTGAATTCAAAAAAAACACAAGTCAAATGATGAAATCATGAAAAAAATTCTGATTTAAATATATAAATATGAAATTTAAATAATCACAAATAGAAATTCATGATGAAAATAAAATCAACGATTGCACCATCTTGAATTTTTATCAAAGATGGCAGCACGGCATCCTGTTTTCAAAAAATGCACACATCATTATATTATGTTCATTAATAAATGCGCACATTGACTTACCTGTCGCGCTCATATCATTTTAATGAATAATAAAAATATTTGATTTATGGATTTTATATTAAAATTTATTTTAATTGAGACGCAATTTTTAAAACACTTTAGTTGAATAGTTTTCTTTTTTTTTTGATTACCGATAAAAATAAGTTAATTTAATAAATTTAATGGCAATAATTACTGATAAATTAAATAACATAACTTTAATAATCGCAAGTTCAATGTCATATCATCGCGAATAAATTTATTTAAAAGAATCTTAAGTAAGATTCAACAAATCAGACGATAAAATTTTATTTTTTATCAGTAAGTCACATGTTATGTTAAGTTTTATATATTTTTGAGAAATAATTTAACTGTTACGAGAATTTTAAAAAAAAACTCAAAAGATTTTAATTAAAATAGAATAATTTTAGAAAACAAAGAGGGTGATTAAGAGTTGAGTATCACTTAATATAGATAACTCAAAAAAGTTGTATTATATCAGTAAGAAATTCGATAATTTTACAGATTTTATTTTAAAAATACGGATGTTTTAAATAATTTTTTTAAATAAAAACATATTTTTCTTAGAAAAATAGATGTAAAAATGTCACGATTTAGATAAATTAATAAAAGAGAAACCACGGAAAATCTCCGTTAAGCATTATATTGATAATGTGAATGAGTAATGTGGATGCGTTTCCTTTCAAGAATGAGACACCTTTCAAAATTTCAAGGCACGGTATCAATTTTAGGTTTTATACGGAAAGAAATGTTCTATTCAAATGCTAACAGTGTGTCCTTTGGTTTTATCAACGATTTTGTTTTAGATGTAAAAACATTTTTTTATATTTTCAAATAAAAAAAAAAAAAAACGTAGTAAACATTACATACTTATTGTTAGTTATTTATAAATAATATTTCATACGTAATGTAGACATTTGTAGTGAGTAATATCCACTATACATATTTAATTGATTAATGAGTCACTTTAATATTATTTATTTTATTATTTAAATGCCATTTAAGGTAATTGCAATTGTATTGTTTACAATCGAATGTTTTTGAAAAATAATTTTTTACAAATAATATCAATTATAATATGGTATAATTGAAAATCCTACGTCTTGTATTTATCGTTTTAACCTTTTAAACACTTTGGGAATTTATAAATATCCTTATAAACAGGTATCGGATTTCTTTCGGATCAGACAGTTTCATCTTTAGCATATTATGCAGGTATACATATTGCACTCAATGTGACTCAAAGTTCAAAATATTTTCATAAAAACAACGTACACAAGTTACATACACACACATACATATTATGTGTATCAAAATATTATTTATACGTATTTTATGTAAACATCCTTTTTTTCTTTTACCTGCACAATTGAAAAGTGCCACTGTAATTTTAATTGACTATCAAAAGTATTTTTGTTTATATTATGTATGTGATTTATGTAACATGTCATTTAAATTAAATAAATTCATCTTTTTTTATTGTTTTCAATTTTGAGAGATAGAAGTATAGTGTTGCTTGTTAAAAATTTGTTTTCCAATAATAAAAAATCTTACAATTAGTAAATACGTACGTCTTAGCTATTATAGTGGACCGTCTAAATATTCAACAACTTTTCAATATAGTTTACAAAAACTTTTTCGGATTTTTTGAATTTTCTTACTTTTGTCAAATAAAAAATTCTGTTAGTATTCTAAATGGTGAAAAATATAATTTTTGACCAATTATATTCATTCAAATGTGCATAATTTAATGTAATTTAGTTGCAAAATTTTATTGAAATAAGTACGGTCCTGACTTGTCCGAAGAAACCTGGTACCTACTTATAAATATACAATTTTAACATGGATATGTATTTGGGCTGGGATACAGAAAAAAATTCATCACTCGGAAAATGTAACGTTCTGGAGATTACGCATAATTTAAGTACTTTCAGCTCAGTATGTACACTAGGGAAGTAGGGATATAGTAACATGTAACTATTAAGAATTGTTTTTTTGTGAATTTTCTTCGGATAGTAATAAAGCTAAAACATACGTTCAATCCTTGAGACTCGATTCAATAAAAATTAGATAAAAACAAGTTCATCAAATAAATTAGCTAATGTTTCTTGTTGTGTGTGTGTGTATACTGAACTATAAAACATATCCATGATTCAATTTTTTTCCGGGCAGTGAAGACAATTTTCTTAATTTTTTTTTTTACGTAAGCTAAAAACCACACCTTATTTGGGTAATAAAAATTTTCAAATTTAGTTATAAATCAAGGTGAGCCAAATTTTTCAATGACATTTTGAACTTCAGAAAAAAAAAACAACAATCAGAAATCAAATTATTTAATTGTATGCCCAAAATATTTATCATATATACATGTTTAATACTAGTGAAAAAAATTTTTGGCTAACGTTACGAAAATATTTTTGAAACAAAAAAAGATTTATTGGAACTTTCTTTTACGTGATGAGTGTTTTGTGCAAAACAGGTACAAATTTGTTTCAATTTTTTTTTTATTTTTTTGAAAATTATATAAACAAAAAATTGCATAATTAATTAAACAGTAAAATATTTTAATAAATTTTGAATTGAATAATATTTTCTTTTTTTATTGTATTTATTTATCACCATAAAAATGTAAACAATGATAGCAAAAAAAAATTTAACATACCTATCCAATTGTTAGAAAAAGACAACAAATAAATTATTTATGTGAAAATTTTTGCGATAAATGCGTTGTCTAAACGGCGCGTCGCCTTAAATTGTAGTGGGGTGATTTGTAATTGCGCCGCAAAATTGTTTATTAAGCGGCACAGCGCGCCACATGGTCGATTGTTTTTGAGTAGACGGCAACACGACTAGTGGTGGTTAAAGGCTAGGACACACGAGGAACGGTGCGTGTTGAAAATTTACTTATTTGTTGTTATTAGACATCACAACATTACTTAAAATTAGTTAAGTGACTGAGAATCTCACCAGTATTTTTGTGTAAAAAAAATTATTATGTCAATTTCACCAGCTACAACACAAATTCAAAACATTCCGGCCAAAAGGATGATTATCAACGAAATCAACGGTGAATATTCATCAACGCCCGGTGGTACCATCTACGGGACAACACCAGGAGGTATGTTTAATATTCGATTTTTGTAAAATCTCCTAATTTTCCCAAAATCACCAATTAAATCAACCGGTTTCAATGACTTTGTTTTTTTTATCTTTTCCTTCGTCAATAAATGTTGAGAATAATAATTCAGTCATCGAAACCGGTTGATTAGAAACTATAATTGTTTTTTGAATCGATTTTTCTAGTTATAGAGTTCCGGAAAAATATTTTGAAACCCTTATGTATTACCGATTTCTACAAAATTCGTGCTGTGTCTATCCTCACTTGTTTTTGAATGGGTTTACTTAATTCGTTTTATTTTATCTTAGGTACAAGAATTGTTTATGATCGCTCATTCTTGATGAACCTTAAAGACTCACCGGTGTCAAGGACGCCGCCCAAACATGGTGTGATTCCCGATTATTTATTACGTGGCTCAAAGACGTGTCCGCCACGAGCGAGTCCCCCAAAAAGTGTTCAAGCAATCGATGAAGAACAATTCATCATTGAAATTTAATTTATTTATTTTCTATTGAAAATTTTCCCAATTTTTTTTTCTTTTTTTTGGTTAAACGACAATGAATCATTGTACTTTAACTAAATCGTTTATTTTGTATTATTATGTAATTATTGTAAACATTTTTATTGGACTGAGAAAAAATTCACTTTAAAACAAATCTCAAATGTTCCTTATTTTTTGCTATTTTCTCTTGTAAAATTGTATAATATGTTTCATTTATCAAATGACTAAAAATTTCTTATATTGTTAAAACTGTTTTATTGTGATTAATTTTTTTTTTTGTAATTTATATATATATATAATTAATATTTGTATTTAGGACTTAGTTTATACTTATTTAAAGAGTACAAATTTTATATTAAAATGTTTAAAAAAAATAAATTAGTTTTATAAACTGATTTACAAAAATAAAAATGAATTTATAATTATTTAAAAATGTGTCTTATTTAAATTATTTTACAGGACCGTACAGTTTATTAAATTTTTGTTAGTATTCAAAACACTTATAAACTACGTTTTTTTAACATTAATTTTTCGCAAAATTAATAAAATTATCATTATTTATACATGTTAATAATTTTTTTTTAAAGGATTGTGAAAGAATTTTTTTAAAAATATTTTAATAATTTTTGAGCTTACATAAAAATTGAAAAATTTAATTAAATGAAAAAGACAGCTAAACAGCCATTGAATTGCATACAAGCTTAATTTAAAAAATACATAATTTTTTTTTAAACTTAAAATCAATAACAACGACAAAAAATCCATTACATATTAATTTTTACTGAGAAAAAAACTTTGGATTCGAGTAATTTAAAAAGTTATATTACATACAGTGCGTTTTCTTCTAAAAAGAAATGATCAATGGCCTCTACATCTAAGTCAATCCCTTTCCAATACACTCACTGGTATTAATCTACACCGTATACTCTATATGTACGTCCCTTAACTCATACACCCACAAAAATCGTCCTTTTTTAGATAAGAATCAACTGTGTACGGCGAACTGATGGATGTGTAGAAGGATGATGTGCAGATTTAAACCTGCATGATTGAGCGAAATTTTTTCTATACAACCCTGTTAGGACCATTTTTTTTGCACTCTACATACTTATTTCAAACGTGTGTTGGCATTGAGGATTTTCTGTTGAACGTATTGAGACTAGGACAATCTAGAATAGTGTATCTATTTTTTTCAGGTGTTTGCTAGGTACAAAAATAGATTGTCCTTTTTTTATTTTCGAAAATTCGAGTACAATTTATTTTTTCTTATCGATAAATCAAAACTTGATTGTAATTTTTATTAAAATACAACACTGAAGATATTTTTTTTTATTTTATTATGTTTATCTGTATCTAAACGACAATTTTTTTTTTACTGAAAAGATATTTGCATTGCAAAAATATTCTTTAATTTAAAAATTTGAATTGACGTATTATGACGTGTACGTTTGTATGAAAATGATAAATGGACATGCGTAATTGTGGAACATGTGAATTAACGTGAGTTTAAAACGATTCAAAATATGGAAACGTGATTATAACGTAACAGCTAATAAACATGAACAGCAATAAATAATCACCATAGAAAAATGTTTCTAATCTTTTTAGACATGTAAGACATGCCAGGAAACAGTTTTTTTTTTAATTTTCAGAACTTTTGTTAATATTTAACTAAATTACCGACATTTAATATTTAATTAAATTCTGATAATGTTTACCGACATTTCAGGAGGGCTAACTGGACTATAGCCCAAAGCAAATATTTTTAAAAGAAATTTCGTCGGAAATTTTGTAGGTATTGTCCATTTTAATTTTAGTTTGAATATTTTAACGGTGAAATACCGGTATTTTCCAGTGTATTTTCTTAAAAGCCTCCCCCACTAATAACTATTCATTCATGTTTATATTTTTCAAAGTAAGTTTGAGTACTTACCGGTATATTGTTTTAACTACGTCGCAGAGCAGTTAGAATCCTTGAAACTTGAACATTGATAATAATAATAATAATAAAATTAATATTATTAATCAAAGGAAAAAAAAAACTACAAAAAATTAGCTTTGTCTTAGTTATTATTATTATAAAAAAATTCTTTTCAAATTTACATAATTTGTTTAAAAGTAAAGGAAATTTAACAAAAATTGGAGTTTCCAATCTCTTATTAATTAAGTGTTTCACTATCAGCAGATATCAATTATCTAACCTGATATAATCAAATTAGACAATCAGAATATTAAAATGGTTTAATAATTTTTGTAAATTTGTAATAATGCTAGCTGATATTTTTATGTTCAAGTTTCACCTTGAAAATGAAAATTTAAAACATAATTAAATATTAAAAATATAAAATGAAATTTACGACTTTGATCATATTTGTTTTGTTATCGTAAAAATTACATTTTCAAAGACCTTGAAAAGATAAAATTTTCTTGTGAATGCTTTTTGAAAATTTTCTTTCATAATATTATTATGTAATAATTTTTATTAATTAAAAAAAATAATCAATATTTTATTACCAATTAATTATTTGGTTTAGAAAAGAGTCAAATTATTCAATTAGTGGTTATTTCGAATCAATAGCGCCTATATATAAATTTGTAGGGGGAGGCTAGAACTGGGCGTAAAAAAAATTTTTAATACATATTTTGGTTGACGAATGGCGACTTATAAGTAGTGATGTCGAGTCGAGATGCAGTTAGTCGATTAATCGACTAAAGTTGTTTTTCCTATAAAATTAGTCATCAGTCGAAAATATCGAGCATAGAATAATCGATTAATCGACTAAATTTTTAGTCAAATTCATGAATAGGGTAACCTCTGTAACACTTTCAAAAACAATGTTTTAAATTTAATTATTGACTTTTATATAAAGAAATAAATAAATAAATAAATAAATAAAAATTAGGTACATAGGTATTACAATGTATTATTCTTATTATACCTATATAATAATTATATATTATTTTTTCGAATTTCACAAATAATGCAGAAAAATTATTAAATTAATCGGTTTAGTCATTTAAAAAATTTTTAGTCATTTTAGTCATTTAGTCGACAGTAAAATAGTCGATTAAAAAGTGACTAAAAGTAAACAAAATTAGTCGACTAAACCGATTAATCGATTAATCATCCGACATCACTACTTATAAGTAGCCATAAAAAAGCTTTTTCCTCAAAAATTTAAGTGGCGAGCAAAAAAAAACTTATTGTCGCACTTCCTTTCAAATTTTTTCGTAAACATAATACAATAAAAGATCATATTTTATCCTTTCCCTAAAAGCTACGGGTGGGAGCACCCTTGTTTCGCACAGTTTCGCATGCTAACCGTTCAAATTGATTGATTTTATTGCAAAACATTTCAAACTTTAATAATTGGCATAGAACAATAATTGAAAACTAGGCGCGACATCTGTATTCTAATACTAACATCTGTAAAAAATTTAATAACGTTCGTTTCTTGAGTAAAAATCCTGTTAATTGTTTTGAATCAGAACCTTCTGGTTTGTAAGAATGAAAGCTCGCACGAAACGCTTTGTAGCAAAATTTTTTGGCAAATATATAAAAATCTTCAAGAACATTTTTGAGTAAACTTACAGAAACATATCAAAGGGTATTTCTATGGCAAATTTAAAAAAATGAATTCTTTCGTTTAGGCTCTGTATCGATAAATTAGAATAGCTTTATCAAAAAAATTGATATACAGCGCCACAAAAAAAGGGAAAAAAATTATTACAACATATTTCAAAAACCATTTAAGCTCTATGAAGTTACTAATTTGTTAATTTGTAGTCTCAACCCTTATCTAAAAAATTCTTTATTGTCAATATTTTCTTAACT
This sequence comes from Brachynemurus nebulosus, assembly GCA_035578155.1. NCBI lineage: Eukaryota > Metazoa > Arthropoda > Insecta > Neuroptera > Myrmeleontidae > Brachynemurus > Brachynemurus nebulosus. The sequence continues at coordinate 16,426,449 of JAPWDM010000013.1, forward strand.
TTAAGGTTAAGATTAAAAATTAAAAAAAAATTATCTTTTTTATACGCTTTAATATTTTTATTTTTAAATATAACGCCATATTGAAATGTAATAATATAAAATGACTCCTTCTACGCATGCGCATTTACAACGCTTTAACTTTCAACTGTTTCATTCTGGGCGCGCGACGTTTCGCTTGACGTTTCTGTTCCTTCTCCTCCCAACGACGTTGACGCTCCGGATCCGCATCCGCCAATATTTTCTCTTTCTCCGCTCGTTTTCGCTCCTCGCGCCGTTGAGCTGCAGCTTCGGCGCGAGCTTGCCAGGTGCTACGTAGGAATGCCTCCTCAACGCGGGCACGATTTTTGTCCGCTTTAGCTTTCGCCTCTTTGGATAAACGGAAGCGTTTAACTTTTTCCATACAGTAAAAAACAAGGACTAGCTGTTGCTTGATGCCTTCCATAGCTTCTGTAGGAGTGAGTCCTTTGACGGGTATGTTGAAACCGAATAATAAAACACGTTGGGTTTCTGGAAGCTTCAATTGTTGAGTATCCCTGAATATAAAATTGCGGTATATTAACACTATGAGGCCCGAGCACTTTCATTCCCCGGAAGCCGGCAATATTTAAAAAACTTGATATAAACAAATACATAACATAAAATGATTCAAACACTGGATAGATTTAACACAGTTCAACATGTATGTGTAAAACTGTAAACATACGTACGTGATACGTACATACTACATATACAGTATACACTGACATTCAAATCAATTTTATTTAAAAATATAAATTATATTTTTTATGTATTTTTTGTTTATCTTAAAATTTTTTATACATAGAAACCAAAAGAGTAGTGTGTGTTGGTATGTATTTGTGTGAGTAGGAACACATCCGTGTGATGAATGATGATAAACATCGCACACATAATGCGTAACCAACTAATCAATTAATTATTGATCGCGGTCGGCCTCTGAGGATGTTTTGTTTGGTTTCGGATGGCGAAGCCATGGGACTGAAAGTGTTAATTGAGAAGTTTTATGAGACAATTTTTGGACTTACTCGGATTGTTTGGGGCCGGAGTATTGATCCGAAAAATGCATGTACTCGACTTGATTACTATATTTATTTATGAAAGCGATAATACGTGAATCTAATATTCCGGAAGTGACTTCTTGCATCTCACTTAAGATTTGGTGAGTTGCCGGTAAGCCATGTTTGTCGCCTGGACGTCTTTCGCCACAAAATACGCTCTGTAAAATAAATAATTCGTAGACTAAGAAACTAAAAAAATTGGCAACAAAATACTTACTAAGTCTGCCATTTCTTTAGCCAAATGCGATGCAGTTTTTTTAGTTGCAACACAAAATACGAAACTGTCCATATCTTCTTTATTCATGATGACTTTGATGTGAACTTGATCCATGGCCGGCCTCATGATACCCGCAATCACGGCCACCAGGTCTTGTCTCTAACGAAAAATAATCGAATTATTAAAAATACCCCTGTCGCAGCGAATTTCCGTTTATAAAAGTTCATTTTTCTCGGAAACCAGTTTACATAGAATGATGGTTTAAAAACCTTCTTTATGTAATTTTTCCTCCTCTTTCTAATGGTATAAAAAATGTCGTAAAAACTTTTGAACTTGGGAAAATTTGGGCAAAAAACCAATTTGTTTTGACGATAAATGCCCAAAAAATTATATTCTGGGTATCGGACGTGTCTGGTTAAAGAACTCATCCAAGATTTTTGGATTCTCAACGTTTTCACCAAATTTCATAAAAATTGGATGTTTCGTTCGAGAGTTATCGCACGAATACATAAATACATATAATATATGTATATATAAATAAATTTTAGTGAATGTGTAAATTTAAACAGTGGCCGTAATAGCTGAATTTTCGATTCGAAAATTCGCTAGTACGTAGGTAACCAAAAACTTACTTTTAAAAATTTCAATTCCACGAGCATTCCTTCACAACAAGTTCGTCCACTGCACCAGAGCGTGAACTGATTTTCACTTTCTTTGATTAAACCCGGGGAATCGGTTTCCAATTTCCCGTCATCGCCTAAATAAACACTAAAAATTGTTAGCCCCCCGGAATTTGAGATAATCGTTTTAATAATCTTACCAACGAGACTGAAATTATCTTCCAGTAATGACTTGTGTGTTGCGAACCAGGCGTTTGCCAATCGTGTATTCTTCGTTTTTCCCGTGAAGAAGTTTATGAAATACACAACCAGCCCCGCAATCATTAACATCTCCAACCAATAGCTATCCCAATTCGCTCGGAATGGGAACGGTACATTTTGAATGGTGATTTTCGGTTCTCGCGGTGCTTGATCACCTTTCGCAACGCGTTCCTCGGAAAAACCTTCGAATTCTTCTTCATCGTTAAAATGTTCGAATTCACTGTCCTCCTCCTCAACAATTATATCATCTTCATTTTCATCGTCTGCCGTCATCTGCATCGGTTCTTGATTTCCGCCCGTGTTACCACCGGCATTCGGTTCAAGTGGCGCCACTTCGTCGTCCTCCACTTCAAAATCTTCAAATTCCGCAAATTCATTATCCACTAATCCCTCATACTGAACTGAGCCGCGATTAATTCGCAATATTAAAAATAATATGACTAGCGGTAACCACAATTTCATCGTTAAAACGGTTTATAATGTGCAACGAAATTATATGATATGAAATGCCTGTATTCACCAAATTAATAATTAACAATATGTAAGGTTAATATCATATTTTTAATCTAATTAATGGTAATTGGATTAATTAAATGTATGAATTATCGGTTTTTACATTTTTACCTAATTTAAAATCTCGTGTAATTCGCACTAAAATTTAATGAGGAAAATCACAGCCTTCTAAAAATAAAAAGTACTTCGTAATATTTGTAATATGATAATAATAGAGTATGCGTCGTATGCGTGAAGGATTAATGAGAGAATGAGATAGTATAATATTGTTCGATGCTTTTTGAATACACAACGTTAGCGCTATTCTTTTCTAGCGTGTATGTATGTAAATTAAATATTTAAGGATGACATGTACGTCATCGCATCACTTTTACTTTCCTTATCTTTCCTACGGTTCTTTCTGGTTTGTAAATCTGGGTCAAGAAGGACGGGGTGTTTAGCATGTTTAGTTTGCATATTTTTAACATTTTCAGCATTTCCAGTATATAACTAGGTAGCAAATTAGCAAAACTATATAGGTAATTGATTTTTATTGACTTTTCATTAAAAATGGCGGCAACTTTAAATACATATTTATTTTCTTTTTTCCCCTATTTTTACCCTGATTCTACATTTTTAAAAAACAGTTTCAACACTAACAATTTATGTATATAAAATTATGAACATATTATGCAATTCATCTTAATCTTTCTACGAAAACAATAGAAAAATATTTGTATTTTGTGTATTTAATTTCGTACGTTTCGTACCGTTGCAATCGATAATACAGGTAGATATAAATCGTCTAAATCACTATTATGTATGTGTCGGTAAGTTAGAAAATTACAGAATATTTTATACAAAATTATTAGATGGCGACATTCTTTACATGCGTCGCATGCGTCTGTCTGTGATCACAGAGGACAGAGACCCCGCAACTATCTCTTTTCTGAAATTACGAGTGTGTACTTCTGTGCTCATTAATCTTCTTAGTTGTCAGTTTGTCAGTAGCAGTCGATGATTGAAGATCAACCACACGATAATGGACTTGATTGTTGTTGGTATTGTTACATCCCCTAGTACATGCGTATGCTGTCATAGCTATGTATGCAATAACTGAGCCACGTGACCGCCCCTACTATCTGCGTTACTCACACAAATACACAAAATCGTAGGTTCGAACAACGGCTACACGATGCTATGAACCATCCAACGTCGAATGTTGGAAGGTGTTCGTAGCATCGTGTAGCAGCGGCTTTAGATTTAATTCAGACCTGATGGCAACATCTGAGCCAAGGGGCCAAACTACTATTATGATAATTAGCATAATTAGCATCCCGACTGTAATCAGAATTTTACGTCATCAGACTTGGCAGAGAGGTGGAAGGTTATATACGTACATATTTAGAGATTGTGTTGGTATGTGTAAGGTAGTGGATGTTTGTGTGTGTAATATTCTGTATGTATGTAGCGGTGGTCCAAAGTGAGAATGAATACGTATACTAGAACAACCATGTGCATGTACCTGCTACTAATGATGTAATAATGAACAGCCACCACTGTGGCCACGACTTAACAATGAATGTGTACGCTTGAAGAGCCGATGGACGACTAATTAGTAAGCAGTATAAATTGCTACTTACTGCAACTTTCGGAGCACACGTTTTTGTATGTAGGCTTGATCTGTCTCATCTGTGATCTTAGCCAAAAAAAGATCATTGTCATGTGTGGTTAAGTTGAAATTTCACAAAGTTTCATACAAAATCACTAGATGGCGCGCACTTCTTACGGGTATATCGGGTTACGTTTCAGGGCATTTTATTGTGTGCCGGTGCCTTAAGGCCTGTACACAATTATTGTATGTGATAGTGATAGTGACAAGAGATATAAGAACGAGAATAAGAATTTTCACCTTGTGTCATCTAGCGGTTAAAATAAAAATTAAAAATAGTAGATTATTTTTATATAACGGCCTACAGTGGAATAAATAGAATTAAGTGAGAGATTAATCGATTCACGGTCAAGCAGTGTAATACGTAAATTTTTGTTAGGATTCGTGATGCTTCATGACAAAAATTTACTAAAGAAAGAAAAATTTATGTACTACAGCGTCAATGACCGTGAATCAATTAACCTCTCCTCAGTTCTGTTTATTCCACTGTAGGCCGCTATATAAAAGTAATCTATTATTTTTAACTTTTATTTTAACCGCTAGATGACACCAGGTGAAAATTCTTATTCTCGTTCTTATCTCTTGTCCACTATCACTATCACACCCAATTGTGTACAGGCCTTTATTTTTTTCGTAGTTGAAATGGCAAAGTTTATTGAAAATTGCTCATTTTATGAATTTGGGTTAATAAGAGGCTACAATTTTTACTAATATACTTTATTTACATACAAATTAAAGTTCTTACAATAATTTTAACATATAATTATTTATTCTAGAATCTATAATATGTAATTTTGTATTTTTATTTTTTTTATTTTCAAATATGTATAATGATAATAATTAATAAATTCTTTTAATACGTAATTATATTTAAATCTAGTGTTCTTTTACATTCATATACATAAAACCCACGTAAATCTATTTAAATATACATAAAATAGTCTATATCAATGTTTTGAACAAATAAAAAACAATAAAATATATAAAATAACAACATATTTATTTTAAATAACAATAAATTCCACATAGCAATTATTTTCAAGGATATTTTACGCATTTTTTCAAATTTAAAACAATAATAAAATTTTAAAATCAATTGTATTAGCGTTTTCTTTCAAAAAGATAAAATAATTAAATTCTAAAATCTAAATTCGTATTTTATTACTAAATTTTAGTATTTAATGTAGGTACCTATAAAAGTTATAACTTTTTCCATAAATAAATCAAATAAATGTAATTATTTGATATCTGGTTGAAATTTTGAACCGTTTTATTTGAATTCAAAACATTTAAATACGAATCTAGATTTTATTATTATAACAGGTATCCGGCTGGCTTTAGTTATGCTAATTATTCCCATTTAATTTAATTTTAATTTTTGCAAAATTCTACATAATTTCCAACCTAATTTATGTTTAATATGTATATTCGCTAAATATCACAGTTGGATTATTTCTCTAACTTGCATTGAAAATTTCTAATTATGGCTTCATCTTAAATTATTTTTATAAGAGAAAATATCGCAATATTTTTCTTTTTTTTGGTACATTTAGTTACTTATGTAAATTTTATTAATTTAAAATTTAATGATGGATAATTGAAAAATTTATGAACATTAAAAATTATAAAAATTTTATTCATTTCACACACGATATAAATGAAATGTAATGAAACAGTTAAAAGATTTATTTTTGGAGATTCGTCCAAAATTGAAAAACGTAATTCAAACATTTGGAAGTCTCCATCATCCTCTATATTGATTTTGATCGTTAATATCGTGTGTAACATCAATGATACCGATAGTGTACAATCGTGTACAATCATAAATTGTAGTACTCGTTTCTAGATGGCTCTGCCAGTTTAAACAATAAAGTACAAAATTATTTTTATTGACGTTTTTTTTTTTTAAAAGCAGGTTTTACAAGTTATTTCTAAAAATTGTTCGTTTTTATTCTAATTTTTCTACAAATCCAATTGGAAGCCACAATTTATTTAAAAAAAATCATTAAAAAAAGAAACACGGTGTTGAAATTTGACACATATAGAGTTAATTAAATTTATTTCAGATTTTGTAACAGTTCTTTTTTTTGCGGTCGTACTGTCCCAATTTGGAGTACAACTTATACGATGATATGCATGTAGGCTAGACAGTTTTAGTTTGTTTTTTTTTTTTTGCTGTTTCAATTCACAATTAGATATTTATTTATAAATTGTATTATTTCCATATTAAGCTATGAAGAAAGTAAGTTGATCGGTTGCTTTTCACCCCAAGAATGTTTTGTCTGTGTTGAATTAATGGTATTCATCATACAGTCCTCATTCTCGTCAAAACAGACCTAAAAATAAAATAAAAATCGATATTAATATACTTTTTTGTAATATTTGTCGTTTTTAAAATGTTATTAGGATCAGGAGTGTTTTTTTTTTTTTTATTTGAAGAAGGCAGGGGAAGTCCTACGCATACTTTTATTAAGCAGGATAATCGATTTTCAAATAAGTCTTCATTTTATCTAGTTTTTTTTTTTTTTTTGTTATAAATATTAAATTTTATTAAAAATAAGACACAATAACAAAATAAGTTAGTGACAAATATAGATAATGAGAATAAATGCGAATTTAATGAGCAGGAAAATTCGTGTGAAACATAGAGATGAAAATGTGACTTCGTTCCTGTTAATTTAGAATGATATGGATATATGAACCGTTAAGTTAGATGGATGGGCGGTGTTGAAAAAAAATATTTTTATAAAAAAAAAGTTTTTTAATATTTTCCTTTTCACATGCAAAAATAATTTTTCGTCACTAGATGCCCTAATTTAATAGAAGCTTCTCCATTCTTTCTTGAATTATGCAAATTTTAATAATTTTCAGAGTGATAGAAAATTGTTAATAGTAAAAGCGGTAAAAGCTATTTCCTGCTGTTTCTTGTGTTTTATGTTTTCAGTGATTAAGGGGTTATATACACTTATTTTTTTTCTGGAGATATCGTTTTATTATTGCATTTTCTTTAAGTAAGTTATATTTAGAATATTTCCACAAAATTCCATAAGAATTGGGGCATTACTTAGAAAGTTAAGTGTACTTGTATTGAGTAAAACAATTCTATATGTCTAAGAGGGCCTTCAAAAGAATCAATACAATCGATTTGAAAGTAAACACTCACGAAAAAGACAGTTTTGGAACTTTTGCTGTAAAATTATTGTTTTCCAATGATTATAATAAAAAATAGTAAACTTCTCGCCATTTTTTTTCGACACGAGTGATATATATAACCCCTTAAGGTACTAGTCTGGTAACTTGGATTGAAAAAATTGACATTTTTTGTTACTTAATTGGAAAGTACAATATATTGACAATATACTGTGAAAATAATTAATATTAGAAAGGTTTACTTTGTGAAAATCCATATTAAAAACATGGGATCGTTGCTTTGTCACTTTTCACAACAAAAATCGTGCAAACACGAGTCTTAGTTAAGTTTTTCACCTGATGATGGCGTAATGGCCGAAAGTCGACTCGTGTTTGTACGATTTTTGTTGTGAAACGTGACAAAGCAACGATCCCATGTTTTTAATACTGTGAAAATTTTAGACCGAAATTTGAAATAGGAACCGAGTTACAACGAATTTTCGGGTGCGCGTCGAAAGTCGGCTGACAGCTGCAAGCGGTTGGGCATCGACGATTAATGTAAGTAAGAGTTTATTTATGAGAATTTGTTGCTGAAACTTTAAACGCGTTTTTCTCAAAACAGCATTCGACACACTTGTAGTTCTCGTCGGAACTAGAATTAATTTTTTTCACCCCTAACTTTTGATTTTAGAACCCTGTTTGTGCGACAAAAAAATGATTTTCTTTTTCGAAGTTCGCCATTTTGTTATTTTTCGATAAAATTTCATAATTCTAATTCCTAGTTCTAGAGTGACATATCTATAGTTTAAGACTAATTAAGAATTTTTGATGTCAGATATGCGCAAGAGTCAAAATCACCCGGGCCATCCACGTGCTTTTTTTGAGGCACCAACTTCAAGTGATAATGATAATAATAAAACAAAATTTAATTTATTCAAATTTTTTTTTTGGTACCTTAAGGTGTAAATAAAAACATATTAAAAATTCAAAACTTTTCATTTGTTCTTTCCAAAAAAAAAAATGCCCCAAAAAAATAGGTATGAAAAACAGTGCGAGTTACCAGACTACTACCTTAAAACAGGTAAGTTTGCAAGAAATTTACAGGAAATTATTTTCCATAAGTGTGCGTAAATAATTTTTCGCTGGATGCAGCAAAATCAAAATGCAAAAAAAAACAAATTCGTAAACAATAATAATAAAAACAAACGAAAACGGCCAAAAAGCACCCGAAATAAAAAAACAACAGAGCAAAAGTCAAACAAAATAAACAAAACAAAATAAAAAATAAAATAAAAATAAAACAAACCCAAGAATTATGGTGTATAGTTTCATTTTCCGCGGGTGTCATATCCGAACTAAAGTCTATAAGCATACTACTCTTTTCGTTACTGTCTGCACTATGACCTTTCTCTGTCGTTCGCACCGCTTTTGTTTGCGTCACCACTTGCGATGCGGCCGCTTCAATACCCTTCGAACATTCGCCCATAATTAAATTTCGTTTCTCCTCATTTTTACGCCATGCCTCGTACGCGGCATTGAATGATTTCGCCACGGTGAGCGTGACCGCCTGTGTCACTTTACGTTTCGGACACAAGAACGCGTGACATTCCATCGTTTCGTTGGCATTGGCGGCAATGAATGCGAATACGTGATCGTGGGACGCGTCCGCCGAACAGTATGATATTCTGAAATAGAAAAAAATAGAAAATGGATTAGAATTTTAAGAAGTCTGTTGTTGTAGTTTTGGATTTAGTTTTGTGTTAAAAGTTAGTCTGTGAAATTTGGGTACACGAATTTGTGTCTGAAAATGTCATTTTTGCAGTGAAAACTGTTCTAGTTCTTCAAGAAATATTACATTTATTTTGAAAACGCTTGTGTTTGATTCAGTTTAGACGTATTTGGTTCGGTTTTTTTGTTAGTTTTCAGTTTCAAGTTGTAGTTACGGTAAAAAGAATAATACTGAAAACTTACAATGACCCTCTGCTTCGAAGTAATGATGTCGGGCCGAGAAGCAGTTAATCAATTAATCGACTAAAATTGTTTTTCAGATAAAATTAGCCAGCAATTAGTCAAACATATCGAGCACAGAGTAGCCGACTAATCGACTAAATTTTTAATCAAATTCATGGTAAGGTAACCTATGTAACTCTTTCAAAAATGAGATTTTTTTCGAATTTAATTATGGACTTTTAATATTTTTCTTTTAAGAAAAAGAAAGATATGAAATATCCCAATGTATTAATCACATAAAAGTGAAAAATCATATAGATAGATAATTTTTTAGTTTCCATTTTTTAAAGTCTAATAAATAATATAGAAAAATTTTTAAATTAGTCGTTTTTAGTCATTTGGAAAAAAAATTAATCATTTTAATCATTTAATCGAAGGTAAAATAGTCGACTAAAATATGACTAAATGTAAACAAAATTAGTCGACTAAACCGACTAATCGATTAATCATCCGACATCACTACTTCGAAGTCATCATCAAGCATTTTAATATTATGTCATTTCCGTAAATTTGAATTGACTATGATACAAAAAGTATTGCTTGTCCGTAAACTGAAGGCGTTAGACGCAACGCCACCTTAGTTAGAATCTATCTTTGTCTGTATCATTTTGTTATACAAAGTAAGATAGACAGATTATAAATTATATTTCTCCTTATTCTTTCACGTCTTTAAAACTGACGTAGTTACAAGCAATAAATGGTTTTTGTTAACTTTGTTGACATTTGACTAGTTTGATGGTGAATTTTTTATTTTTGCTTTCAAAATGGCCAAATTTCTTCAAAAAATACTAATTTTCTTGTGCTTTTAATCTTACGTTTCTGTCAGATATGTAAGGGGATCATATAAAATTTACAACTAAAGTGATTCTTAAAGTGCGGGTCTCAGAAAATATTGATTACAAATCACAAACCCATTTTTCATACATTTGCTACATATCTTCAGCGAATCTTTTGCAAATTTTAAGTGCAAGAGGAGGTCACAAATCAAAAAGTTTAAAAAACACTTTAAAATTTAATGTTTGAAATTTTTAAAATTATTATTATTACTATTGAAATGGTACTCAGATCAGTGGTTCTCAGACTTTTTCGTCCGTGACCCTCTTTTTCGTTTAAAAATTGCCAAAAAGGTAATAAATATCTAAAAAATGAGTATGTGATCTGTATTCAATTGTTTCTGCTATTCTCTTAAGAGTTTTCGCGACTCCCACCTTGAGAGTCACTACTTTAGATGATAATGTCACTTTTGTGTAAAGGCTATACATATACTGCGAAAAAACTTTTTTTAACTCAACGAAACGATTTCTTTCAAAAGTGTTCCAAACAATAATTTTTCTTAGTGTACCTTCACTTTTAGTTTTAATAAAAGTGACAAAAAAGGTAAGTTTAATATCGAAAATCTACTAAAGTATCTAAAAAAGGTAACATAATAAAATAACATCTTTTATCACGTTGCTTGTAAAATTTTCGTATGAAAATGAACTTTGTCTCATGTACGATGTACGTGTTTCTGTCTGTCTACATTGTTGAGTGAAAAACTATAAGTACACCGACAGAACTCACCTGTAAATGGAAACATCTAATAATTCTTCGTCGGTAGCAATGTCCGTGATACGAATACCCTTGAGGCTCACATTTAATAAGACACGTTGAAGTTTTTTGCCGCTAACTTTTGCAACACGTAAGATGGTTTTTATTGCCTCGGCGGTGGCACCCTCGCTCGACGCCGCTTCCACCAGAGTGCTCCCCAGATATTTAACTGTAAAATTTACACTGTCCTGATCCTGATCTTGATATTCCATTGCATCCTTGTTGATTATATTTGTTAGTGCCCATTCCTCGTACAATTCTGCAAAACAAACAGAAAACAAGATTGTGTAATATTATCGTAGTTAAGTTGTTGAGCTGGAGAAAATTTAGTATTGTTCAAGAAAATTAAATTATGAATAAATAAAATTTCTATCGGGGGTATTTGTGTGGTGTATTTTCTACTATTATACCTTACCCAGCTGTTTTTGTACGTTTGTAAAATATCTACAGCAAATGGAGGCAAAATATTTGGGTCAGCTTTAATAGAAACTGTTTCTTTTCATTCGAACTTGATTTGGGTCGTAGAAGAACAGAAAAAATGTTTATTAAAAATTCATTTATCATCACACTAATATAACAAAGAAGCAAGGATTGTGAGTTTGAGCTAATTTTGAGAGCTACTCAAGCGATTCCAAAATTTCTCTTACTGGTAGATATAAGGCAGTAATACCCTTCGTTTTTTTTTTCCATTTGAATAATAATAGACAATAGAACAATTAGCTGATATTATGTAATTGTTTTTGAAAGAAATCGAAATTCATTGATAAACACGCCACCTCTTGAAATCCCTTAAGTAGTCCCCTGGCTGTGTGCTCTTCACAAAATTTTTCTTTCAAATATATTTTCAATTCAAATATTTAAATTGTCTTGCAAGGCCTTAAAACTTGACTAGATTTTGTTGAGAGTGTGGTCAAAATTGCGCCCTGGAACCCTAAGGCTCCAAAAAAGGTTCAAATTAAACAAATTATCAAATATTGCTGAAACCCTGGAAAAAGTAGATGTGAGTTTAGTACTGTCCTTCAGGGTTCTGGGCCCCTAGAAAGGGTTTAAAATTGGAATAGTCCTAAAACTGTCAAGAAAGAAGAAATATATGGAAAGGTTTTAAGGTGTTGAAATTAGGTTAACTATTGAAATATGAATATATGATTATTTTATATTTGATTTAAAAGCAATTTGATCCATAAGCCGGATAATTATATGCGGATAAAGCTGCAAAGCACAGATAATTTTCAATAAAAATATATTACTGGTAAACATTTGGTTTTAATAGTGTAATTTTAAACTTTTATACAAAATTTCAAAAACACTGTAAGACAAATTTGTACGTGTGCACAATGATTATCATGAGATTTAGTACATAGTAACAATCTAGTCTATGCTAATATTATAAATAGGTAAGAGTTTGTTTGTTTATTTGTAAGAGATTGAATTATTATTTATTTAGGAAAATTAATTAATAAAATAAATAATAAATAATTAAGGTTCTGTCGGAACAAATGATGATTCCAGTAGACTAATTTGGGAACATTTAAGGCATAAAAAAGTTTTTTAACTTTCAATTTTTATAATCTATTTTAATCGTTAATATTATCACCCTACATATCCTGAAATGGCGATAATCCCTGTACAATGGAAAATAAAACTTTTATTACTAAATTGGAACAAATAAATATATAATACCCCTGTCGCAGCATCCTGCATAACATAGCGAATTTCCGTTTATAAAAATTAGTTTTTCTCGGAAATTAGTTGACATAGAAAAAAAGTTTAAAGACCTCTTTTATGTAATTTTTTCTTCTCTTTTAAATGGTGTAAAATAATTTCGCAAAAATGTTTGAATAAGTGGAAATTGTGGCAAAAAACTAATTTTTTCCAAGAACAAAAACCATGTTCCTGGCATCCGACGTGTCTGGCTGACGAACTCATCCAAGGGTTTGGGACTTCCAATGTTCTCACCAAGTTTCGTAAAAATTAGATACTTCGTTCGAGAGTTATCGTGCGGACACACACATATATATATATATATATATATATATATATATATATATATATATATATATATATATATATATATATATATATATATAAATTTTAGTTAATATTATTTAATATTATTTTCGGTTTCTAGGGACCTCAAAACAAATTTCTGCCATAGTCCCGGGCTCAGGTCGCGTCATGACAGTGGCTGTAATAGCTGAATTCCATTCTGGAAATTCGCTAAACTAAAAAGGTTGAAAAATAATATATATCCAACTGTTGTTCCCTCTCTTTTCAACTATATACACCCAAATATCGATAACCTCGACCATCTCGCTTTAAATTTTATTAAAAAACATTGTTTTTTCGCGCCAAAGCAATAAACTCAACCTGACGGCGTAATCAAAACTCAATTACCGTGTTATTGCACGATTTGTTTCTCTGAAACTCAAATGCAATTTTTGAAGCTACTAATATGCGCAGCGCCACATAAGTAACTATAGAAAATTTATAACTTATTCCTTTTAACGCGTTATGAAAAAATTTGGTACCAAATGTGAATAATTTGACGAAATTTTAAAAAGGTGGTAATAACGATAATTCTTGTTTTATTTTGTAAAGGTTCATCTACACGAAAAACAATATAGTGTCAGTATAAATCAACACTAAAGTGTTTGGTGTGTACAAACGTTTATAATGATGGCAAAAACAGTTGATGAAAAAAGTGATAAATTCTCGACACGTGTTTTAACTAATTTTTTTAATTACGAGTGTGGCGAGGAAAGTTTTTGCGGTAAAAAACATCATAATATTTTATGCTGTAATGCTCAATTAAAACAAACTGCTGCTGTAGAGCTTGTTAAAATACATTAAAAAGTTTATTCGGCTGTTTTTAGACCAATAAAAAGAGACAGGAGAATGAGGTGTTAATAGGAATATAACTTTTGATTTTTTTGTTTTTTCATCAATTAAATTTTTAATAGCCAATAAAAGTAATTATTTAAAATTTTCTGGTTTTATTAACTATAATATTAAAGAAGTAGGTAGGTAAAAGTTTGTGAATTTGTTGGTTTGGGGTAATCTCGAGAAATTTTTAATCGATTTCAAAATTTGTTTTACTGGTGGATGGGTGATACTTTACGTCCCAATATAGGCTACATTTCAAAAGTTAAAATTACCTCCCAGAACTCTGGGGCTTCAAAAATGCATTGATACATCTGAAATCTTTGAAATCTTTGTTTTATTCTGCGATTAACATAATTTTTTGATAATTTACTTTGATATTGTGAGAAAACGTCTGTGAAAATCTTATTAAAAATGCTTTAGTCAATGATATTGCATAAGAATAAAGAAATGTTCTGCACCTCCACCATTGCTTGTGTTGCAGAAGAATTAAAATTATTGTTTTCATTATATTCACAACGAGTTTTTTCGTTGTAAAAGTTTTTGTTGTTGTATATAAAAATGTTGTTTGTAAACAATAAGGTTGTGCTTTTTTGCCTTTGTTTAATTTTTTTTTTTTTAAATAATGAATATTTATAACCAGAATAAATGTGCCTTTGAAACTAAAATATACCCAAATCAATATTTTTAATTGATAGCAAAATTTGAAAATTAAAATTAGCAAACAAGTTAATTATTCTTTTGAAGGTTTAAGTCTGTAAGTTTGAAATCATTTGGCAAAAATTCTCTCTACGTCGATTTTTCGCTGAGATATTTGACTTTAAGTGAAAAATAGTCTTTGGTCTTTGATCATCGATATCTTAGCAACTAATGATCGCATAGTAAATTTAAGAACGATTTTGGAAACGCGAAACAATTCTCTACAAGGACCCAGCCCCGGATCTACGATTTTTAAGAACCGGGGCAGAAACTTGAAAATGGCGCCCTCCCCCCTCTTCAACGTTTGACATAAATTGTCAAAAAAACTCATAAGTACATAAGTCCTTTACAAAACGACAATGATAAAAATTGCCGCAATGATAAAAATTGAGGGTTTTGTAAAGGATCAATATAGGTACAAGCTGATTTTTTATTTTAATAAATTTGCTCCGAAAGCACTACAAGTTGTGCAAATTTCAAATTTTTATCACCAGCCCCATCAGAGATACAGGGGCGCAAAATTCCAAAATTTGGAAAAAAGTTTTCGGAAGTTTGTAACAATTAAAGGATACAAGTTTCACAATTGAAATAGTGTGTATTTGTTTCATAATGGGTAGTTGTATCTTGTAACGTCGCAAACGTGGGAAAAGATCTCACTACGGTGTTATTTTGCGATGCACAGAGGATGGTAAACTTTCCAGCGTGGGTTCGGTTTTTCTTCTCCAAGACGAATAGTTTTTTCACAAATAAAACACTTTTAATTGGTTTTTTAGTTGATTAGTTTATTGAATAAATGTAGAAAACTTGTATAAAAATAATTTTCTTATATAATTTTATAAATTATAAATTTTTTAAGTATAAAAAATAATGCGCAGTTGTTCCACTGGCGAGGATTCTGATGTTGTTCGTTTTAATATTACCTTACAACTAACTTGAAACAAGTTATATCCTTATTCTTAAAACAAGCGTTCCTTAATTTCATTTCCAAGAATCGAAAGAAAGTTCTATTGGTTTCTATATAGAGATAGAAATATTTGTATACATTAACTAGAAAGAAATAATAAGTGTTGTTTTGAAGTATTCCTTTATGTCACCACCTGGTACGACAGAAATATTCAAGTGATGCTTAACCCTGATTGGTTGTTGCATCTCTGGTGTCCAAACGTGACCACAGCACCAACAGTTCTTTCTGTTAAAAACTTGACAAAAGTCATAGTCTGTTCGTTTAGGCAATCTACACTACAGATATGTATTATTATCTGCAGCGCTAATCATTATTTGAGTTTTTATGATAAAATTTTGTGTTATATAATAAAATTTATTTTTACTAGAAAGTTTTGATGAAAATTTGTTAATTTTTCACCTGCGCCTGTACCATGGTGGTTACATATCCCCCCCTCAAAAATTTCTATGGGAGAGTGAAACTCGAAATAGAAATTTTTGATCAAAACTCAAAAATTTCGAAATTTCTTGGAAAAATTTTTTTTTTTTTTTTTTTTTTTTTTTTTTTTTTTTTTTTTTTTTATAAAATTAAGTAAAATTGAAAAATTTTTAATAAAGTTTTTTCATTGAGTAACAAAAATATATAAGATAAATGTAGGGAGCAATGACCTTTAATAATATTATTATAGAAATGATAAAAATTTGATTTTAATTAGAAAATTTTAATGAAGTCATTTTGCTACCTTCATTTTCACAAAGATTTAACATTCTTTAAACAAAATAATAAATATAAATTCTTAATTAAAGTTCATAAAAGTTTGTTTTATTTTAATATGCACTTTGGTTTTAATCACTATCACAAGTATTTTAAATAAATATTTTTTAATTTTAAGGTATTATGTTAGTATTAGTTTGGTTGAGCGAATATTCTTACTAATACAAATAAAATATAATAATACATTAGTTTTTTAATTTTCTTTGAATCACATCTAAGTATCAAAATTAAATATAGGTGATTATAAAGTCATCATTCGTATATTTGTCATCTGTTTAACTAAAGAAATGTAAAAATTTTAATGAAAATTTAATAATATTTTGTAGATTTATTTTTTTTTTTTTATTCTTTAAAAGGTTTAAGATGTATCGCATTATACACACCTTTTATTATATTTGAATCTGGGTAATAAAGAATGTATGCATTTATATTTTTTATTCCACCTACTAAAAAGGGTCCACAATAGAGTAAATTAAATTTTTTAACAATTTTGTTCCTAGCTGAGGAACGTGTATGAGTTTTAAGCAAAACCTTATCACCTATATGATAAGTTTTTGTGTAATGTAAATTATGACGTAATTTTCTTTTATTACCTTTTTCAATAGTATTATTCAATGCTAACTGCCGAATTTGTTGCAAATTAGATTGATCATTTTGAGGAAAAGAAATAAGGCGTGTTATAGGGTTAGGAGGTTTATTTCCAAAAAGTAATTCATAAGGTATAAATTGAGTAGTATCATGAGGTGTGAAATTTAAACAATTTTCGATAAAAGTTAAATAATCTGTCCACGAACTATGTTTTTTATGACAATATGTTCTAAATAATCTATTTAATTCACGGTTTACACGTTCTTCCGGATTTGCTCGCGGATTGTAAACGCTAATTGTATAAACGTTAATTCCAGCATTTTTAAGAGTATCTTGCCAAATTGGAGATACAAATTGACTTGCATTATCGCTATAAATATTTTGCATTTTACCTATATTGGGTATAAAATGCTTAACAACTCTGTCAACACATTGTTGAGCAGTTGCACCCTTTAATGGATATAGTTTTACAAATTTTGAATAGTTATCCTTAATTATAAAAATCATGTTAAATCCAAATTTTCCTTTAGGTAAAGGACCATATAGATCCACAAAACAGTCCTTAAGAGGATATTCTGATATAATATTTTGTAAAGGACCTTGTGTAAAATAATTTGGAACCTTACATTTTTGGCATATATTACAACTTCGTAAATTTGACTCAACACGACGATAAATATTTTTAATGAAAAAATATTGTTTTAAATATTCAGTGATTTTACGAGACGAAAAATGACCTAAATATTTATGGAAAAATTGTATTATTTCATTTATTTTATTTTCAGGTAGATAAATTTGATAATTGTAAGGGAAGTTGGTATTTCTATGAAAAAGTATACCATTATGTACCATAAACCGGTTTTGATATTCTTGAATATTGTTAATTATGTTTTTACAAAAAGGGTCAACATGTTGGTACCTGCGAATGTTATTAGCAAATTTTTCAAGAAATTTATTTTGAAAATCAAGTTTTAAAATATTACATTTAACTGAAATGTTTGTAGAAAAATTATTATTTATAGATAAAGAATTTATCATTAAGTTCGTTTGATTTGATATATTATTTAAGGTATATGGATTTCGAGAGAAAAAATCTGCTATAAAATTTTGTTTTCCAGGAATATATTCAATAGTGAAATTGAATTCACTTAAAGCTAAGAACCAACGTAAAATTCTATTATTTGTTATTTTTGCTTCATGTAAAAATGATAATGATTTGTGATCACTACGAACTATTACCTTGTGACCTAAAATGTAATGTCGAAGTTTGTTGAAAGTAAAAACTAGACTTAATAATTCTCTTTCGGAAATAGTATAGTTCAATTCAGAAGTTGTTAAAGCGCGTGAAACAAACGAGATTGGATTATACGTATTATCATCATTGATTTGATATAGACAACCACTTAAAGCTTTGTCAGAAGCATCTACATCTAAATAGAAAATTTTGTTAAAATCTGGAAATTTAAGCATAACTGACTTTGCAAATAATGATTTTAAAGTATTAAACGTTTTTTGTTCTTCACTTCCCCAATTCCAAATTGAGTTTGCTTTTAATAAATGCGAAAATTTAGAAGTTAATTCACTAAAATTAGGAAAAAATCTACGATAAAAATTCATAATACCTAAAATTGATTGTAAAGATTTAATATTAGTGGGAGGTTGCAATTTTAAAATAGCTTGAACCTTATCCTCACATAAACTAATACCATTTTCAGAAATTTTATGACCCAAAAATTTAATTTCTGTTTTGAAAAAGTTACATTTAGAAAAATTGATGGTTACACCAGCATTAAAAAGTTTATTTAATACTATCTCAACATGTTTAAGGTGAGATTCAAAATCGTCAGAGCCAATGACTATGTCATCGACAAAGACATGACAAAAATCGTTTATGTCACTTCCCAAAATTTGATCAATACATTTTTGAAATATACCAACTGACAAATTTATCCCGAAGGCTAAACGGGTAAACTGATAACATTTGCCGTTAAATAAAAATCCTGTGTATTTTTTACTATCTGGGTGTAATTGGATTTGCCAATAACCCGAAATTAAGTCAATAGAAGTGAAAAATTGTTTTTTCTGAAATTTTCCTAGGATATATTCAATAGAAACTGGCGTTTCTCGGTCCGGTATTACTATTTGATTGATATTCCTACTATCTAAAACAATTCGGATTTGCCCATTTGGCTTAATTACTGTATGCAAAGGACTTATATAAGAAGTATATGACCTTTCTATAATTTTCCATGATAAAAGTTTATCTATTTCCTTTTGAACTGCGGGCAAACGCGAATAAGGTATAGGATAGCATTTTGACGAAAATTCTTTATGTTCTCGAATTTTGAATTTACAATAAAAGTTTTTTACTAACCCTGGTTTGGTAGAAAAAATGTTTTTAAATTTATTAAGCATCGATAAGATTTTATTTTGTTCGATTTTAGATAAATGAGTTAAATTAGAAATTGAATTTATAACGTCGTCAAAGGGTGTAATATATTCATTGTCGTCAAAGGGTTTAAATGAAAGATTATTAATTTTATAAAATTCTTCCGTATTAAGATTTTGTTCTTTGTAAACAATACTTTTAATGTTTGAAATTAACATATTACTGGATTTAATATCATTAGATGAGATTTGTGAAATGAATTTAATTTCATGTATTTTACTATCAATTTTAAGTAACAACGACTTATTGAAAATATTTATACTAGCGTAATATTTTTGTAAATATTCCATACCGAGAATCGCTTCGACAGCTAAATCTGGTACGATAAGAAAATTTAAGGGTATTATAATATTATTGTAACTAAATTCAATAAAAGTTTGTTTATCAATAGTTTTAGATTTTTTGTTTGTCGCAGTAACTACCTGACATTTTATTGTAGGTATTACGGGCAATGGTTTATTTGTATTTTTAATATGAATTTGATTTAATTTATCAAATGTTTTATCATTTAGAACCGTAATAACGCTTCCAGTGTCTATTAAAATATTGATAAAAGTGTCAAAAAAGTTTACTTTAATAATTGGCAAAATATCGTTAGAGATTTTTGTATTTGAAAAACGATTTTGATTATTCTCTTCCGTTAGATCACCAAAATGATCGTTTGAAAAAATACTACAAAGGAATGTACCCCTAATATTGTAACAATTCTCAGAATTGAAATTGTTAACATTACTATCTAATAAATTAATTTTATTATTAACAAAAAGATTGTCATTCTTAACATTTTTACTAATATTCTTTTCATTAATTTGAAAATTGTCATCTATTAAGGTTGATTTCCTTATAGATGTTCTATTTAGTTTTCCCAATCATAAGAAAATTCAGGGAATTTTGGATTTATTGGACCAATCGCACTGGTAGTACCAGTGGCGTGATCCCCGTTATTCGTGCTAACACTATGTGTAGACGAACACGGTTCCTCATTTGAAAAAGTTACTTTAGATTTTTTAAATTTATCAGTTTTCCAACTTTTATTTCTATCTAAATATTGATTATTACTAGTTACATTACCCCAACCATTATTTTCTGAAGTTGTAGGATTATTTTTAGAAATAGGACTATTTGGACGGTTATAATTTGAAGCATTTGGATTAATAGGAACGTTACGATAAGGAGTTTTACTGTAATGATTATCGAATTCCTTTAATTCATCATAAAGTTGTTTAATAGTTAAACAATTTTTTAAAATTCTACGCGTTTCAAAATCAAAATGTTCTATAAAAATTTCAATAAATGTTTTTTCAGGTATTTTGTCACTTAGATGTTTGATTCTTTTATACCAATAAAATAAGTGTTGTACATATTTTTGTTTAATAACAACAGATTTACCCTGATTAGAATAAAATTCTATCAGTATTTGATTTTGAATTTTACTATTCCAATATGTATCTAAAATCCAATTTTTTAATTGTTCAAATGTTAAAATAGAATCTTCAAATAATATTAAAGTATTTTTAATAGTATCAGTTAATTTAGATTTTGTATATAAAATTTTATCATTTTCAGAAAAATTTGTTTCTTTAAAATAATATTCTAATGAATTTATAAAATCAAGAGGATGCAAATAATTTATATTTCCATTAAATTCAGGAATATTAAAAAGATTATGAGTATTATTATTGAAAAAACTAATA